>LR738714.1:240626145-240670485 GCA_902687465.1 Secale cereale
GGGGGTGCCGGAGTTGGCCAGAACGAAGCTCGCGGCGGCGGCCGCAGTACGGGCCTCGGTGCTACGGGGCACGGGGAGGCCAGAGTTGGGGTGCTACGGGCTCCTGGCGGTGTGGCAAATGCGGTGACGTGCTAGGTTGCAAGCCGCGATGGCTCTGGCCACAGCGGAGAGGAACCACGGCGGCGCGTCCACTCGAGTCCGGTGGGTGGCATGGCTACGGCGTGTGAACGACGAAACGGAGAGCGGGGTTCGAGGGAGAGGCTCACGACAGTCGCAGCGGTGCAGACAGAGAGCTCAGAGGAGGGCCGGAGCGAGCAGGGCGGCAGAGGGGATCTCCGTCGGCCGGCGATGAAGAAGACGGCGGTGACAGCTTCTCAGGGCGTCCGACGACGCGTGGCTCGGCGGAGAGGACAGGGACGAAGTGGCGGAGCTCTCGGGCACGTTGGCTAGGCGTGGGGTGGTCTGTGGCCACGGCAGCGGCGAGCGGCGGCGACGGTGGCGCTCGGGTCCGAGCGAGAGAGGGAGACAGAGGAGGGGAGAGGCGGCAAGAGAGAGCAAGAGAGGTCTGGGGAGGTGCGTGGCAACGACCAGAACATCCAGGCAGCGAGGAGGAGGGGCAGGCAGGCAGGAGGCGTGGCGGCCATGGGCGAGAGCGGCGGGCTCGTGCCCCTGCCTCCTGTCGTCGCCAGGAGGACAACGACTGGCAGCTAGGCCGGCCCAGTGCCAGGCCAGCAAGTGGCCCAGATAAGCTCTAACCCTTTATTTCTTTTTTGTTTTCTATTTCTATAATTCTGTTTTGATTTAATTTCCAAACTAAATCATTTATTTTCTTCTGACCCTTTTTTGCAAGGACCTAAGGAATTAATCCAAAACCCCACACAATAAAAATCAGAATTTTGGACATATATAAAATATATATCCAAGGCAAAATAATTATTGCATAAATTCCAAATGCCCAAAATAAATATTTATGAGCTCCTGAAAATATTGGTTTGAATTTTACCTCTGACCAATATTTTGAGAGAGAAACATGAACATTTTCTTGGACCCTTTTGGAGCAATTTTTATTTGGGTCATTTTCCAAAAGGGTTTCTGAGGGTTTCACAAGTCCCCAATTCAAATTCATTTGAAAACTAAACATGATGCAAACACCAAGCTAGCCTAGTGCATACCAGAACTAGGGTTGTGCTAGTAAAACATCCAAGAATGATAATATAATAGCGTGGAACAATAAAAAATTATAGATACGTTGGGACGTATTAGAATCCCCAAGCTTAATTCCTGCTCGTCCTTGAGTAGGTAAATGATAAAAATAGAATTTTTGATGTGGAATGCTGCATATCATGCTCATCACATATTCTTTTCTTTATAGCATGGATTTTTGGACTTTTATATGCTTCAAAGCAATAGTCTAGTTTTGACATGAGGATTTTAATACTCAAGCATATCAACAAACAACTATGTCTTTTCAAAATATCAATACTAAAGCAAGTTATCCCTAGCCAATCATGCTCAATCATTGATACATTCATGCAACACATCCAAATATTAGCTACATGCAATGTTCAAGTGTGATAATAGTGTTCCGTAGTTGGTGCTTTATAAGAGAAGATGGAGACTCAAGTAAAAATAAAAATTGCATAAAATAAAAGATAGGCCCTTCGCAAAGGGAAGTAGGGATTTGTAGAGGTGCCAGAGCTCAAAGTTTAAATTGAGATAAAAAAATTTTGGGTGGCATGCTTTTCCTGTCAACAAGAACGACTTAGAGTTCCCAACACTTTCCATGCTAGATATATCATAGGCGGTTCCCAAACATAAAATAAAGTTTATTACATTTTCCACCAAACTATCACAAGCCATGGCTAGCCGTATATGATGTCAAAAGTAGGCACTGCAAGGCAACATATGCATGATATGACCAACATCATCATGCCAAGTTAGAGCAAACACCTTGGGGGTGAGGGAGTCCTGGATCGGGGGGGTCCTTAGGTGGCCGGACAAACTCCTGGTGGGCCGGACTAGTGGGCCGTGAAGATTATTACAGAAGATCATCTCTCGTATCCGGATAGGACTCCTGGATTCTTGTAATGGCAAGTTTTTGGCTCGGGTGTAGATTTTCCTTCCTCTGCAAGATGATATGTACAAACCCTAGGCCCCTCCGATGTGTACATAAACAGGAGGGTTTAGTCCATAGAGGCTAGAGAATCATACAATCCTCATAGGCTAGACTTAGGGTTTAGCTTTTACAATCTCGAGGTAGATCAACTCTTGTACACATCTTCACTCATATTAATATAGCAGGAAGTAGGGTTTTACCTCGATCGAGAGGGCCTGAACCTGGGAAAACATCGTGTCCCTAGCCTCCTGTTACCATCGATCTTCAGACGCGTAGTTCGGGACCCCCTACCGGAGATCCGCCGGTTTTGACACCGACATTGGTGCATTCATCGAGAGTTCCACTATGTCGTCAACGGAAGGACTGATGGATCATGTCATCAACCGCAATGGCAATGTTGAGGAGATTTTCTCTCCCGGCCAACTCTTCGTGTTCGGCGGCTTCGCGCTTCGTGCCAACACTGAAGGCCACCTTGAGCAGATCGAGAGCTACGCCCCTGGCCATCATGTCAGATTCGGCAGCCTGAACTACGTTGCTGATATCCGTGGAGGCTTGATCTTCACCGAATTTGAGCTAGCGGCAACCCCTCTCTGCCACCACGATGATCATGACTTAACTCTGTCATCAGATCAGGAAATAACACTTGTAACCGTTCTCGCCCTAGATCCAGAACAGATTGCATCACCCGAAGATGGGAAGCTCAACCCCACCACGGGAATCACAGAGTCTACGGTATTAGAGCCGCACACGAACCCAACTGATGGGGTCTTTGTTACCAGAACCCCGGACTCGGCTCCGGTCTCTGATTCCGAACTGCGCAAAACCGCGCACCTCAAATCCAATCAGGCGCCTGTCATTGAATTATGTGCTACGGATATTTTCCAGCACTCACCACTTGGCGACATGTTAAGGTCACTGAGATCTCTCTCCTTGGACGAGAACACATAGCCGCACTATATCCGGTTCGAACTGGAGGCTGATGAACAGCAGCGCTAGCATTGCCCTGAGGACGGGCCTCGTGAGGTTGGTCACGACAGGGGCCCTCACGGGGCCCATCACACTAGCGGTCCTCGCGAGGATTGTCACGCCAATCCTGGCGGCGGTTGTGCTTATCCCAGCGGCCCCCGCCACGCCCACCACCACAACAATAACCCCGGTCACTGCTCTCGGGGCGATGGCCCAGGCATTCGTCGTGGATTTCCCTGAGCTCCTGGTAGTCATTGGTGTTGTGGCTGTGGAGGTCATGGAAGACGCAGTATGGGCGGTGATCCTTGACCGACTCCTCGTGGTCTCGTCCACGCTTCTGCTCGGGCTCCACCGCCAACACGACAGGGCCCTTGTGCTTCACTTCCTTGACCTCGGTCTTCTTGTCTTCTGGATCAGTCTCGGGGTGCTTGAGGAGGGCGAGACGCCCCTCTTCACCCCTAGCGCACTTGTCTGCTAGGTTGAATAGCGCCAGAGCTATGCACAACTCGTCGTGGATGGCGAGCTCCTTGCTCATCTTGACTTTGGTTCTGCCTTCCACGAATGCAGAGATGATGGCTTCGTCTGACGCCTTCGGAGCCTTGAGACGGACTTGGTTGAAACGACGCATGTACTTCCAGAGGGTCTCGCCAAGCTGCTGCTTCACGCGCCGCGGGTCGTTGACGGTGAGGGCGCGATCACGGGTAACTTCAATGTATGTGATGAAGAGACCTGGAGCTCGTCCCACGTGGTGATGGACCCCTTGGGGAGGTTCATGAGCCAGGAGCACGCGCCGTCCTTGAGGGCCATGGGGAACCAGTTCGCCATGACTTTCTCGTAGCCATTCGCTGCCTCGATGCTCAGTGCATAGAGCTGGAGGAACTCCATAGGATCATGCGTGCCATCATAGCATGCGGGCAGTTCAGGCTTGAACTTACCTGGCCAGATGACGTGGCGCAGCTCACAGGAGAAAGCGCGGAAGCCTGCCACGCTCACATGTACAGCTCGCTCGGCGACGGGATCTTCTTGCATGGCCCGGTCTTGGCGCTGGCGCGGCTGCACGAGGAGTGATACGTCTGCAACGTATCAATAATTTATGAAGTATTCATGCCATCTTTACAACAATTTAATATGATTTTGGTATGATTTGATTAGAACTAACCCGGACTGACGTTGTTTGCAACTGAACTACCGTTGTGTCGATTTTTGTGCAGAAATAAAAGTTCTCGAAATGGGCTCAAAATTTACGGTGATTTTTATGGACCAAAAGAGAGCCCCGAAGCAAAAGTTTTGGGCCAGAAGAGACCCGAGGCAACGACAAGGGTGGAGGGCGCACCCACCCCCCTAAGGCACGCCCCCTGTCTTGCCGCTGCCTCGTGGACCCCCTTGACATGAAACCGACGCCAAAAATTTCTATAAATAAAGAAACCCCTGAAAAGAAACCTAGATCAGGAGTTCCGCCGATGCAAACCTCTATAGCCAAGAAAAATGAAACGGGAGCCCATTTCGGCACCGTGCCAGAGGGGGAAATCATCACCGGAGGCCATCTTCATCATCCCGGTAGTCTCCATGATGAGGAGGGAGTAGTTCACCCTCGGGACTGAGGGTATATACCAATAGCTGTGTGTTTGATCTCTCTCTGTCTCTCTTGTGTTCTTGATTTGGCATGATCTTGATGTACCGCGAGCTTTGTTACTATAGTTTGATCATATGGTGTTTCTCCCCCTCTCTACCTTGTGATGAATTTAGTCTTTTCCTTAGAGGTTTTGTTATGTCAGATTGAATCTTGGGATGTGAGAGCACTTGATGTAAGTGTTGTGATGGGATATCTTTGGTGACAATGGGATGTTCTATTGATCCATATGATGTATGTTTTGGTTATCAACTTGCGGATTCCCGTGGTGCATTGGGGTAATCTATGTGTTTTCATATTCTTTTCTCAAATATAAATCTCAGGATGCTCTTGAAGTTCTCTGTGTTGGATTGAATATTATGAATCTAAAATTGTGTGATGCACATCATATAATTAGCCCGTGGATACTTCTGGTAACATTGGAGTATCTAGGTGACAATAGGGTTGATTGATGCATGTCATGTGGTGTTATTTTACTATGAACTCTAGGGCTGTTTGTGGCACTTATAGGAATAACCCAATGGATAAGTCACAAAGAATAACTTTGAGGCGGTTTCGTACCCTACAAGCAATTTCATCTTATCTTCTCCGCAATAGGAACTTTTGAGTGATTCTTTGTTGAACGTTGAGGGATTGTTATATGATCCATGTCGGGACGCCGATCCTAAGTCACACCAATCTAGCATGTAACAAATCATATCACTTTGCGACCTCACGCACGGTATCCCCACAGGTGCCACCTTACCTGGCCCGGGACCATTTGCGCATCTTGGCTCACGTATATGATAGTGTTGCTAGCATCCATATGATAGAGAACCCGGGCCGACATGACTAGTTATAAACCAAAAGTGGCGCTAAATTACAGGGACGGGCATACATGACCCAACAATGCAAGTGTCGGTCAGCAGCGAGTGTTGCTGGGCTGTAGCAAGCTAACAGGTCTCCGGTATACACCGCGTGACATTTCCCCATAGGGGACAGACACAGGAGCAAGGAAGAACACATGCCGGTTAATCCACGTGTTCCGGAGCAGTAACAAGCTACCAAGTCTCAGTGGAAGCACTAGAAGGCATTTCCTCATAAGATAGGCTACCAAGGGTAAACAACTAGGTGTCGGATCCTGCACATACCAAGCATTTCAATAACATACACACAATATGCTCGATATGTGCAAATACAACATTGCATCACAACAAAACTCTATGAATCAAAGTATTTATTCATTAGGCTCCAAGGAGCCAGACATTACAAACATGGGTCTCATGATACAACATTTAGAGCATACAATCAACGGAAGCATAACATGTCTAAGTACAGACAACTACAAATGAAAAAGGCTGAGAAGCCTGACTATCTACCAGACCCTCCCAAGGTACAAGCTCGTAGCTGAGGTTGCAAGCTAAACGTCGAAGACCACGCGGAACTACTAGTCAGACAGAAGTCTCTCTGCAAAAATATAAATTAAGCAACGGTGAGTACAAATGTACCCAGCAAGACTTACATCAGAACTATCTACATATGCATCAGTATCAACAAAGGGGTGGTGGAGTTTAACTGCAGCAAGCCATCTTTGACCAGGTGGCTATCCTAAACTACGACTGCAAGTAACTCTTTTTAGGTGGCCCACACGACTCCACATATTCACCATATCAATACACAACTATGGATCCGCTCCCGTCTCCCTACGAGAACGCCATCCATAGCACTCACGCTTATCTTGCGCATTTTCGAGTGTCCACTTTCACTTGTCTATGAGCTCTATAGGCAACCCAGAGGTCCTTTACCACGGACGCTGCTATTCGAATAGATGATGTTAACCCTGCAGGTGTGTACTTCTTCTCACACGCTCTCGCCACTTACCGCCATGTACATGTTATGTATCTCGGCAACCTTCAAGAGGAAGCCTGGCGAGGGTGTCGGCCACGACCTGACTAACCACACAAGTCCCTAGTCCAGGTTTATCGCCTATTCAGGTTCCACCCATAGGGAGTCCGGCCGAGGTTTCCACATACGGCCCCTAATGATGTGTGCAGGGTTCCCGGGGCACCAAACGGGCATCCCGGTACATCGTGCCACGTGCCTACCGCATCACAACCCACCCCTCAGGTCAGCGCTGCGCACGACCTCCAGCATACTAAAAACACCAGAAACTACTTGCAACTCCCGGACAGAGGACAAGGGCGGTAATAAATCGAGAGGGTCCATTGGTTTCAGGCCCAACGCGTGGTAGTAGCTATTCATGGATCACAAACATAGAACTCAGTTCCTGTGGACTGTTTCAATGAGACAACCCACCATGTACTCCTACATGGGCTCTCACTGCTACCTTTACCAAATCGTGTTCACACACTTAGCTCACACATAGTATTACATGTTCATCACCATTCCAATTCATCCCCGAAGAATCAGACCTGACTCAACTCTAAGCAGTAGCAGGCATGACAAACAAACATGAATGAGTAGGCACATCAGGGCTCAAACAACTCCTACTTATGCTAGTGGGTTTCATCTATTTACTGTGGCAATGACAGGTCATGCAAAGGAAAAGGGGTACAACTACCGCAGCGTGTAACAGATGAATCGTTGTTCTCCTAATGCATAAAAGAGAGCAGGAGCAAGAGAGTGGGATTGTATCGGAATGAACAAGGGGTTTTTTCTTGCCTGGCACTTTTGAAGATAGTAATAGCTCTTCGTCAATGTCAATGATCACAACGCCGGAACAACGTCCACTGAGAGGGAACAACACCGACAAATAGAGAAATAACACAATCAATGCAATGCAACAATATGATGCATGATCATGACATGGCAATATGCTTGTTGATTGAGCTAATGCAACTAATAACAGTTTAAATGGAGTAGGTTCGAACACAAGATTCAAATTCAAACTCCACATAAGACATTTTAAATGCCCTTTGTTCAAATTGGCATATACAACAACTTTAGGTTGTTTAAACATGCATGAAAATGCCATAAACAGATTACTTGGATTTTTCTGATAATTTTTCATATATTTTTTTCATTGGAGTTACAGATTATTTTCTATGATTTTTAGAACTTTAGAACATTTTCTGAAATAAATAAATCATCTAAGATTTATTTAAATTCCAGAAAAGAATCACTGCATCAGCATGACGTCACTCTGATGTCAGTGGTCAACAGGGCTGGTCCAGGTCAAACTTGACCAGTGGGGCCCGTAAGTCAGTGACTCAGGAGTTAATTAAGGTTAAAACTAATCTTAACTATAACTAATATTGCCATGGGGCCCACTGTCATTGACCAAGAGGTTCGTTAGTGCCTAAACTAATTAGGCCATGTCAGCTGGTCGAAGGTTAGCCGGCGACGACCACAGCCGACAGCAGGGGTCCGCTGAGGGCACTAGGAGGTAGCCCATGCCCGCGCACATCCAGGGGAGCCAATGCGAGGGTGAGGGGTGGCCGGAGCTCACCGGAAATGAGCTCGCGGCGGCTGCCAGAGCTCGGGTTCGACCGGCGCAGCGCTGTGGTACACTAGAAAATGAGCTGGCGGTGGCGTTGGCTTGCTGCAGAGCTGCTAAGCACGTAGACGTGCTCGGGCGCGAGCTTTGCTAGCTCTAGCTACGGCGGCAACAAGAACGGCGGTGACCAGCTCTCGGCTCTGGTAGAACAACTGTCTAGAGAGAGCAAAAGAGCGCGGGGACAGAGGGGAAATGAAGAGGAGCTCCTAGCGGTTACGTCGAGATGGTCAGCGAGCTTGGGGAAGCGACGATGGTGGCTAATTGACGGTTGAGGTCCTCGGCGGCCGGCAGTGAAGAAGGAGATGGTGGCGATGATGGAGGACGTCCGGGCTCGGTTCCTTCGGCGTGGAGATAGAGGGCATCGTGACGGACCTCGGGGATAGCTCGGAGAGGCGAGGTGGTGGCCCTATCAACGACAACGGCGAACGGCGGCGACGGTGGTGCTCGGACGTGAGAGGGGAAGATCCAGGGAGGGGATGAGCACGGGGGGAGAGTGAGAGGGTCCGGGGGTTGCCTAGCAACTCCTAGGGAGGCCCAGCACATCGAGTAGGCAACCAGGCAGGTAGGATGTGGCCGGTGCGCGGCGGCCACACGCCCGACGTCCTTCTGTCCACGGAAGGGGACGACTGGCACTATGGGCTACATAGTGTTGGGCCGCCTAGTGCTAGGCCCAGCGCCTCTCTCTCTCTCTCTCTCTCTCTCTCTCTCTAGTTCTATTTCTATTTTCTAATTATTCAACTCTGTTTTGGTTTGATCTTCAACCCAAATCATTTTATGAGCTTTTGTAAATTGTCGTATGGACTTGTGGTATTATTCCAGTGCCCCACAACAATTTCCAAAATTATTGGACATGTACTTCTTTTATGACAGAAACAAATCCAATTCAAATATATTAATGATTTAAATTCATTGCCCAAAATATTCCACTAAAATGTTCACTATTTTTTGTATGGATCGAAACCATTGCCAATAATATCAAACATCAAAGAAGAGCATTTGGGTTTCAGTGAATGCAATTTAAAGGGTTCCTGCCCTTCTTTTAAAATAATATTTGAGGATTTCAATATTCCTAAATTCCATTGCTTGAATTTAACATGATGCATGCTCACTGATGCAACTATTACACCCAGGTATTCTAGGGCTGTGATAACTCACTGCCACTAAACAAGAATCTCATCCCGAGATTCAAGACGTAGGGTAAGAAGACAGAGGGGGCATGGAACTGCGAGAGTCTTCATCATCCAACTTCCCTTCTCGGAGATGTTTCTACAATGCATCATATTTATCTTGACGTCTTTGTTTTTGAGATCTTCATTCAACTTGATGACGACGGAAGAAATTCTAGAAGAATCGATCTCCTCGAAGATCGAGCACTCAAGATCAACTCATGGAGTGAGACATATGAACATCTCTTGAGTTGAAACATAGAACACACATCAGGTGCAATGGAAAGAGGTAGATGACAAGGGTTCAATTGGTAGGCAAAAATTTCACGCTGAAGAGGATGGTGCATGATTTCAAGATAGCGATGAAATAATTGCCATGATTCCATAACGGGGCACCCTAAAAGAGGTGACCTCGTAGAATTATTCTTTTAAGTGGCAAAAAGAATTACTTTTGATCCAGAGATCATTGAAACTCTCTATAGCAGACTAAGGCAATTCACAAACGATCGTTTGAAGGAGTTCGGAAGAATGGCATACTCATACTAGAATGGATGAGGTGGACTACCTTGTTGAAGACGACGCAATGAATGATTTTTGCTTATCATTGGAAATGCATGGGACCCATGGTAAGCCCACTTTTTAAGGTAATCATGAGTAGTAATTACCGAGAGGACAACCCATGGTAGAATGACACAATGGCGGTGCAAGCGGGAACAAAGTGCAAATATTGGAATGTTCCAACCATCATATCTACCTGAGATTCAGATGTGGTTATGTCACACCCTGATTTTCATATCACATTGCTTAAGCTTATTTTCATGTTAAAAATGTGGATTGGCAAAAACTTTTGAGTGTTGTTGACTTTGCTTGATTTGACTTTTGTCTGCTGTTTGCTAGTGCTCTAAAAATAAATTAAATCCTCCAACTCTTATACTTCATCTCCTTGACCCAAAACCTTTTCCCAATGATCATGCTATGTGTATAGACCAGTATAGAATTTTCTTATAAAAATATTTTGGCCAAATGGTATTTTCTAAAATTAGTTTTCCAAAAACCCCTGAATTGAGGTTTGCACTGCAAGTACCTTATTTAGGGTGTGAAAAATCTTTCAAAAAGTTTATTTGAATCCTATTAGGTATAGGACTCCCAGAAACCACAAAAATATAATTTTAAAAGTTATTTTTATATTTTATTTAAAAGCTTTTTCTTAAGGCCAGAAATGGTCTTTAATAGGGAAAAATTATTTAATCATTTCAAAAATATTTGCCAAAATTCAGGGAGACTCTTAGGACATATATTGTCCATATATAAGAGTTTCAGCACATGGTCATGTTCAAAATATTGGACAAATCTTTCCAAAACCCTTTCTGGATATTTCAAGCTTTTGAAATATTTACAAAGGAAATATTCTCCAAAAATTCCAAGGAAATTCTATCATGTCATATATGACATATTTGATGATCTTGCAAAGCCTCATGCCTTGAAGATCAAGGAAACATCCTCTAATCCCCTCAAAACCATTCTGTCCATATTTGAAGTTTGAGCAACTCTACATTGCCAAACTTGTCCAAATGCTCTCAAATTTGGTGCACATGCTAGAATGGCCTAATAAGGCATCTAGACCAAATGGCACAAGATTTGGAATAGAGCAACTTGATCAGATCACCCCGAAACCCATTCTGTTCAAATGCAAATTTGAACAACTTTACATTGTTAACTTTTTATCTGGTGCCTCAAACTTTGTGGGCATGTTCATAACCCCAAATGATGATGCTACACCAAGTGGTGCATCAAGGGGAGATGAATTGCTTGACTCAAACAAGGTGAACCCATTTCTGTTGATTTCTAGGGTTCACCAAAGTTACATTGGCCACTTTGCCCAAATGAGCTCAAATTTGGTGTAGGGGCCTAATTATATGTGACATTTGATCCTGTTAAGTCCCATGTCAAGTGGATGTCATTTGCTTGACCAAGCACTGATCAAACACCTTCTGGCTTTTTACTAAAACCTTCATCTTGGTCACTTTTGCTTTTCTCCATGTCCTCAACTTTTTACCACATGTTCATTCAGTTACTGGCTACCCCGAGTAACTTCCCCAGCGCCTCAGCTCCATGATTGAGGGGGGTAGAACTCCAATTCCTACTACTGGACAACAGTTTTTACCTTCTCCACCACCTCTCTCCTCACTCCAGTGGCTCCCAGAGCATCCAAGACCACCCCTCAATAGTTTACTACCCCCTCCACCTGCTGGACACAAGAGGGCACGGCCAAGGAGCTAAAGGCACGGCCATGCCGGCCAAAAGCCCGGTCTGGAGCGCGCTACAGTGCTCTGGAGCACTGCAGCCGCCCTCCAATCGCTAGCCCCGACCACCTAGGGCCTCCCCCTCGTGTGCCCCGAGGCTGCCTCGGCGTTCGGGACACGCCGGGCGGTCGGCCCCCTCCTCTCTCCTCCTCCCTCACCTCTGCCCACACGCGCACCGGCCGACCCTGTGCACCAGTGAGTGACCTCGCACGCGCGGCCTCTCTGGCACCTCCCCGCTCCTCCTCTGCTTTTCCCTTGGACTGGACCTCGTCCACGAGTGCCCTAGACATGCTCTGGAGAGCCCGGATGGCCTACAGCAACGGCCACGACCTCGCCGGCGCACAGCCCCGCGGTGAACCTCGGGCTAGCCTATAAAAGGCCTTCCCGAGCCCCTCTCTGTACTCCATCCTCTTCCTCACCCACCAGCAAGCCTCCCTGAGCAAGCACGCTCCCTCCCGAGCCCTCTTTCCTCCTCCTCTATCGCCATTGACGCCACGGGACCCTGCTCGAATTCGGGCACCCCGGCCTCTCCCTCTCCACCTAGCCACCACTAGAGCCCCTCACGCACCCCCTTGAACCTCCCCGTGCTCCGCCAATCCACCACAGGCCGCCGTGCGCTCGAAGCCCAAAGTGACCGGAGCCTTCCTTCGCCACGGTTGGGCCCCTGCTCGATCTAGTCCTCCCCGGCAGGCGTGTCCCCCACGACCGGATGCGCCTCTCCGCGCTGGTCGTTCTGGTGGCCGGAGCGTCGCCGGAGACGGCCTGAGTCGATGGGGGGCCACGCCGGCGAGCGCTCGGCCGCGCCTCCTCCGCCTCACCTCTGTCCGCGCAGGAGGAAGAAGGACCTGCCACGGGGGCCCACAGGTCAGCGACCCCGGAGGCAGGCCCCACCGGTTTAAGTGGAGACGGCTACGGTATAGCCCGTCTCCCCCGCGTAAAAACGCATTTCCAGGAAGCCGGCTTCGACGTGGCCAGGTTCCCTGCGCGCTGCTGTGCAGTTGGGCCGGCCCAGAGCACTGCGGCGCTATACTGCGCCCAAAATGCAGTATAGGTATAAAGCCCCTTCCCTTTTTCTTTTTCTTTATTCTGTCAATTTCAAAAATGCCTAGATAATTCAAATAAACTCCAAATTGCATGATTCAAATTTCCTATGACTCCATAAATCATGCTCTATCTGTTGGTGCTACATGCACATTATTCCAGCGACTTTTCCTTCACACATATTTATCAAATGCCCATTTTCCACTTTCTGTGATTAACTTTAGAAAATCACAGAGAGCTCATTTTTGATCCAAATGCAGTGGTTCAAATTCCTAGATGCTTGTCACATCCAAACTTAGTTTTGGAACATTTTTAATAATAGTTTCTGTACCCCACCAGATATTGAGCCATTTCTCTATATTTATCAGCTTTGGAAAATCCTAGGAAATTCATTTGAATTCCAAATCCAGTGAAACCAACTCCTAAATGCTTCTAAAATCATGACTTGATGATGGGTACCTATGCTCATCATTCAAGAAATTATTTCTGTATACTTCTTCCAAATCCATAAGCCCTTGGGTTCCATCATATTGAAATGTTCCCAACTACCTATTGATCCAATACCTATGAAACCACCTTGGTCATTTTTTCTTTGATTGTGTTGCTGATTACGATTGTTTCCATTGTTAGTTGACGTAATAAACGAAGTATTCGGAGATGGACCAGAAGATTTGAAGACTCTGAAGAATAAGGCAAGCAACCCTTTGACCATGTTCAAGAAACCTTTTTATGCATGTCTCATAGCACCTTTATATTCAATGCATCGGAATCATGTCGAGGTGGAAACCACTTTGGTTGCTACCCCTGTTACTTTACTGTTGAAACTTGCATCAAACATGACCCTACCTTCCTATGAGGGTTATGTGGGTGGGAGTAGATAGATGTATGCTATAGTAGTTGGCTACGCAATAATGGGTCGGGGTTATGCATTGAGTGAAACAAGTGTGGTCTGACATACTTGCAAATGACCCAGTGGGTGCCACTAATGCCCCTGGGAGTTGATGAGGAGCTAGGGCACTACTTGGTGAGAAGTAGTGTGCCGAGGCTTGACGTAAGTGTTGTTTACAGAAATGGATTAGATTTATGTGTGACTACTGTCCCAACCAAACATGCAAAACCACTCTACCCTTACATGGGAAAGGGCATTATTGATTACCTAGGTCGATACTAGCATGGTGCCCGCATTACTAGTGACGGGGGTGACATGAGGTCACTCTCGGGATGGGGTCGCGCTTGGATAGGCGGCCATGACTGTCTTTACAGGGCACCGGACACACCGTTGGTACCCCGTGCTTGTGATATGTGATGAATACGGAGCGAGTCTCCACAAACCTTGAGATGTGAAATGTTTTGCACGGGGCTGCTACCAATCGAGTGGACTCTATGTTAGTGTCGTCTAGGGAAAGGTAGTGATCGGGTGCTTACCCCGGGTACTTGAGGTACCGCGGGTCGTGGATGACAAGGAAGTTCCCCGGATCTTGTGGGAAAAGTGTGCAACCTCTGCAGAGTGTCAAACTATTCGAATAGCCGTGTCCGCGGTCAAGGACAGTTGGGTGGTGCTACTTAGACTATGTCCAAAAGTTTCTGGGAAACAACACGATTCAGATATATTGATGATGTGATTGTGAGGAAGTTACTATGAGCTTGAGCATGAGTTGATTACAACTCTTTCTCAATATTGACGTCTGTGACCTCCTGATACTTGTTACAGACACATGCATAACCATGTTATATGTTGATCATAATTGCATATGAAAAACTAGCTTTCCGCAAAACTGCCAACCTAGCAGTACCTTGCATAATTTATTCTGTTATCACACTTGGGTTGCTTGCGAGTACATTCAATGTACTCATTGGCTTGCCACTAGTTATTTTATTGGCCAGGCATGAGAGGACAGGTTATGATGAAGATTTCTTGGTGTCGAGCATGCGAGCTAGGACGCTTCCCAGTCAGAATGCCTGTAGGGTTAAGGCAGATGGCATGGGTCCCAGTTGTCTTGAAGATTTTCCGCTGCGATGATATACTCAAGACTTGACCATTATGGTCCTACTTGTGTAACACGGTATGTAAGGATGTAAGACTCTTGTTATTCAGCTTCTGTGTGTTCAGTGAGCATTGATCTCTGGGATCACTGTACACGTGCATTCGGTGATCACGACTTATGAGTCGGGGTCCCCACAGGTTTGTAACATGATATTTCAGATGACATGTCCGGAAAAGAAAGTTTGCAACATAAACCGACGAGATGACGTTGCGAGATTCTCGGGAAATGAACTACGATAGCAAGCTCCAAAACATGAGCTGGTTCTGCTACATACATGTGAACACGTTGTCCAAAACAAGCATGACTACATAGTAGTCTTGTAATAAAACACTACCGAGTTCAGGGTGGGAACCATCATCGAGGATAACGAAGTCCTTGCATAAGGCATGCTCTTAAGAAGAAACTCCTTCTCCTTGAACAAATCAATCAGTGCCTTGGTGTGCTAGGAATACATGTGGGATGGAGGTAGCTAATCTCTCAAACCATAGTACACTTTGCACATGCATGATTGACTTGGGACGATTCCAAATGAAGCAACAAGAATCTTTCTCGAATTCACGGCGGAAACTTGCATCAAATGCACATGAATTAGAGGAAGTCACTTCTTTCATCCAAACATATGCTTCATGAGCTAGCATGAAGAAAATGCTTACAAAAGTTTCCAACACTAGCTTGATGTCCAACGAAATCATGGAGAAGATAAGGATGTTGTCAATGGGCTCAACAAAAATTCACCAAGGTTTCCATATAGATGGAATTCAATGACAATGTGAACAAAGTGATAGCATTGGTCAGACCAAATGATGTAATGTTTATGCTCGAGGGATCAACCACGAGTAAGACAACATTACGAATATCATTGGTTCTGATTTGACTTGACAATAGCCCATACTCAAATCAATGTAAGCATAAGATGATAGGTCCAACAACTGAACACAAAGATCAATTGATGAAAACATCATCTTTCTTCAACATACACACAAAAGATATCCCTGCAAAATGAACTATGTTAGATCAGGCTTTTATCTTCCAACTCTCCAAGTTGTTGTTTAACTTAACCAACTAGCTCGGGGTATCCAACACAGATTCTTGGAGAAGGGGTGGTTTATAAGAAAAACATCTTGATCACGAGCTCAACATAAAGGTCAGAGAACAACCAGGTAATACTTCTGAGCGGATATTCGGAAAAACACGAACCATCGATATGTTATGAAGCTCGAGAACAATCTTGCTTTTCAGGGCAAGACAGTACAATCAAAAGAATGAGATATTGACACAATCCTAACTCATTGATCGAGGAGTGCACAAAGAAAATGGACTAGGTAGCACGATCAATCTTAGAATGATGATTCAGTAACCAGCACGCTAAGAATGAGATTATCGTCCATTAACGACCAAGCAACGGAGCCGTTGCTAGGAGTATTGATTTCACACATCACGGTTTACTTGTTAGTATTCCGGTTACAATAACACGGAGACCAGGAAATGAGTGATGATAGTGAGAAGTATCACTGTAATAAGAGTTCATAGGAGGTTGTGCAATTCCCATGACATTCTGGACATAAAAGAGGGTAACACTCCAAGGTAGATCAGAGCAAAAGCTTGGTTGGCAGTTTGATCTGCGGAATACATCTGCTTTGACCCAGTCCTGGATATGGATAAGGTACTGGAGTTTGTTTCTCCTAGTCATTTTGAAATAGAATGGCTTCACGGACCACAAGAGTAAAAGGTATCGATGAACACGAATGCACAACTACTCCTAACTATCAACTGATAGACGGGGATCATAATACAACTAAAGATGGACAACTCAAAAGAGCATAGAACTTTCTGAGTTGTTGATGCATAGATTAGCATGTCGAACTAGTTCAACATATTTCTTTCGGATTTCCCATGCAGAAAGGTAGAATTGGCAGAGTCACAATTATGGAATGGAGATCTCATCAAGAGCACTATGGTTGTGATCTTTTGGTTCAAAAGAACTTCTGCCATAATGGTTCATGTTATTGGAAGAATGATATACCACGAACCTTGAAGACTACCACAAAGGTTACTAATATCCTAAAGGAACGAACAAACACTCTCAACACGAGGTAAGTGGAGTGGATCTTGGGTTCAAGAACCCAGGAATAGAATACCTAATAACTGAATGGCATCACGGGATGCTTTCGAGAATGATGGCCAGAATCATCACACTGGGAACACAAAACATGGCTAGATTACTAGGTGGTTCTCTAAGACGCCTAGGGTCATAATAATAGCTCCAACATATATGTCGAGGCAATGGAGTACCTCAGACTAGTGTGGTTAATCTGGCCCAAAGGAACATCGGGAACAGGAAGAAGGGATTTGCAAATGCATTGGACTATTTAAAAATCTGGGATGACTCGGACAGCATAACGGCTATAAATGCACAAAAAGATTTTGAGATTCATGCAAAAAGGTAGCATAACCACTCAACATCATAATGTCAAGGTCCTGAGACCAACTGTTTACCCAACCGAAGTACTTGAAACTGAATTGAGAGTTGAATCCACCATTAACATGATCCTGGTAGATAGAATGAGAAGCCTAGTTTCTTAACTGCGTAGAAGAGAAGAGGGCGACTCAGATCAGAAGGGTACAGGGTAAAGGAGTAAAAAGAGCCTTACGTTTCCTTACACAATCAATTCCCTTATATAACTGTCGGTGTATTTGGATCGACATCTATGGGATCACAAGAATCCCTACTACGGTTGCGAGGCGCGGGGTTGAGAGAAGAGCGGATCTAACGATCAGGACACGGTTCCTTTACCCAGGTTCGGGCCGCAAAGATGCGTAAAACCCTTCTCCTGCTTTGGTGGATTATATGTTGGTGTTCTTCAGCTAACGAGGAGCTCCAATAGAGTCGTGGGGGGTTCCGAAAAGCCGAATCCTTCTCTTGGTCGCCTCGGGCCTCCTTTTATAGGGATTAGGGGTTACCATAGTGGCACACATGAGGTGGAAAGGGTACAGTGATGTGAGGTTATCCCTCGCATTACTGGACAAGGTGCATTTATAGAGCCCTGCTTAGGTGTCCTTGCTTTATCAGGGATGAGGGGAGACGTCCGTCTTGTCCGTCGCCGCTCCTCCTCGTGTCGACACGCGCCCTGGCCAGCGGTGCCCGAGGTGCCATGTAGGCAGACAGGGAGCTGAGGTGGCGCAACGGCGGGCCTCCATGAAGATCTGTGGGTTGCCACGTAGGAGCCTGTCCAGCTGGTTGGGTCGGCAGCTGCGTGGGTCGGTGGAAACCCAATTGTTGCGGGCTTGATGGTGGCCCCGTGGGTGTCCTCGGCAAGGGCCTTGCCGGGGCCCCAGGCAAGGGTCTTGCCGTGGCGCCTGCTGCCATCCCCAGCAAGGTGCTTGCCGGGGGCCTTGTGGACCTCCTTGGCTGGGATCCCGCCAAGGGTCGTCGTCTTCTTACCTTGCATCTGATCTTGAAGGTCTTCACAAAGATCTGCATGCCACCACGGGGATATCTCCCGAATCCTCCCCCCATGGGGGTGGTGGACTCAAGGGTGATTCGCTCCGTAGGTGGGGGGGGGGGGGGCGAGCTACCGCAGCAAGGGTCTTGCCGGGGCTGCCAGAGCCCTTGCCGGGGTAAACCGCTTCGTCCCCTTGCTCTTCGTGGTCTTGTTCTTGGTGTCGCTCCAGTCTTCATCAATCTTCAGTCTTGCCCAGGCTTGCCTCCCTTGCCATGCTTCGTGCGATGGCGCCGTGGCTCAGACTGCCCGTGCACAGTCATAGGGGTACAAAAAGTGCACCCCTCTTTTTGTACACCGACAGGAGCCCCCGGGCCTGGGTCACACATAAGCGCGACACGTTGTTGGGCCAGGCCCAGAACGGTGCGCGGGCAGGCAGGGTGGTTCTCACCGTAGTAAAATTTTCGCGCGCTGCGCCTCCCACAGCCCGCGCGCGCGGCGCGGGGTGGTGGGGCGTGCGTGACATGGGCGGCATGCGTGGGGTGGTTTCCGCACGCATGCGTCACATCGCAGTAAACGTGAAAGGAGGCGGCCCGCGCCTTCCCCATAAACGGGGGAAGATGTGGGGGCGTGGCCCGCTGACTGGATGGTGCCGAGGGGCGGTCTGCTAGGCGTCCACTCCCCACGATCACGGGGTGGGGAGAGGTCGACTCACCCGTCCCTTCGGTCCCGCGCGTTCGCCACGTGCCTTCCATGCATTCGAGGTGGCGAGCGGTGGAGGTGGGAAACCGAGCCGTCGTTGGTTTGGGCGGCGGGTCGGTCCCAGCCCCTCTCGCCTTCCGCGTCTTGATTGGCCGAGCGGGGCGGTCGAGCTCCAGCCCCGCCCCTTTATAAAGGGCGGAGGGAGGGGACGGCGCTCCGCACTCCTCCATTTTCTTTCTCCTTCAGCTTCTGCTCCTTTCTTCTATCCGCCATGAAGAAGGAATACCCTAGATCTTCAACGGTGGCGGCGAGGGTCACTGCTCGGCAGCGCGTCCCCCCTTCTCCTGCACCCGCAGTGGCCGAACCAGCTACGAGGGGAAGAGGGAGGGGCGAGGCCGGGGTGCTCGGAGAAGAGGAAGACGGGGAGGCTCGCCGGCCTCGCCCCCGCCAGCAGCTCCTCGTCCGGTGGAAGGTCATGTTGGAGATGACCCCTGCGAATTCTTCATTAGGATGCGGGGGTCGCCGCGCCGTCGCCTTCGTCTCCCGACCCCGTTTTCGCGGGAGATGGAGGCGAACCCGCCGGAGTCGCTGCGGTTGCACATGAGGGGTTGTGGGATCAGTGGCACGCGAGCCCTCGTCGACTTCCCTGCCCCTCATGTGATGTATCTTCGCCGAGGATGGAAGAGGTTCGCTCGCGTCCACAGCCTGACGGACGGGCTCACCCTCCACTTCAAGCTGATAGGGGATGGCCACCTCTCCGTCAAGGTATTTGGGCACCTCGGAACTCGCGTGAGGTGCTGCATGGAGAGCTCCTCCTCCGACGAAGACTCCTCCTCGAACGAGGGTGACGAGGAGGACAGCGACAGCGACGACGAGGGCGGGGGACGGCAGGATGACAGGTCCGACTAGGTGTCGGGCGCCGCTCCTGGTGGTACCGGCAACCCCATCATCCGTGTTGCCGGCTCCTTGAACTTCTCGGGGTCGTCTCCTTGGCGGCTGGCGTAGGGAGGCAGCGGAAGAAGAAGAGGAAGAAGGTGGGCGGCAAGGTCGTCATGTCGGAGTGCGCAGGCACCGACGCCTTGCCGCCTCGTCTTCGACCTCAGCCTCCGGCGCCGTCATCACCGTCCAGCCCTGGGGAGGCCGCCGAGATGCCTTCTCGGTGTCTTCTGCCACCCGTAGCTCGCCTAGGCGCCCCTTTTGCCCTTCTCGCCTCCTTGACCTACCTCCTGAGGAGAGGGACAAGAAAGACATTACGGGCATCTTATCTCTTTTTAGTCTGTAAGCCTTCGGGCATCTGTAAAGTTTTAAAACTTGTAATCCCCCTTATTCATGTTTTTCATTCCCTATGGACTGTACCTGAATGGAATGTTTTTAATGAAAAAGGAAAGTTTGCTGGGTCCTTTGTTCGTAGGTAAAAACCCACAACAGGGAATAAATCCCTGATATCCTTGAGATAAACATTTTCTCGCCTGGCAACAGGCCCTGTCGTTTCCCTACTTCGCAAGACCTTTCTCACGCCCTTGGCGGAGGCAGGGATGAAGCAGGCCTAGGCTCCTCGTTTTACCCTTTTGCTGCCGCGACTACGACCAAACTTGGTCCCAGGGATGAGCCTTAGGACCTAGAGTTATGGGAGCACGGTAGCTTAAGGAAAAGAACGAGGGAAAAAGGACTTATCTAAAATGCATGACAAGGGAAAAAGGACTTATCTGAAATTGCAGCCCCCGGCAACCCTGGTCTGCCACGGGCGAATTCTTGCTCTTGTAGCCCCCGGCAATGCTGGCTTGCCGGGGCCTAAGTACTGATTAGTTCTTCTCTCCTCCCTCCATGTGGCCTCGGCAAGGATGCATGTGCGTCCTGTAAACCAAGAAAGACAGAGGAAATACAAAGACTCGATCTCTAAGCTAGGGGTTAGCCGCTGCTAAGCACTATCAACCATAACCAAGGACGAGACTCGACTCAGCATGCATGCTAAAACTCAGGGGGCCAGCGCTTCATTCATTTATGCTCAGGTCTGCGCCTGGCTTTGTACAAAGGGTTACATGCCTTGCCGGCAAAGCTTCTACAAAAGGTTGGCTTGCCGGGAGGCCCGGCAAGCCGCGCCTTATGGGTAAAACTTGCGAAGATGCTCGATGTTCCAGGAGTTACTCACCAGAACGGCATCCTCGGTCTCCAGGCGGACTACGCCAGGCCTGGTGACTCGTATTACCTGATAAGGGCCCTCCCACTTCGGTGTCAACTTGTTCGTGTTCCTGGCCGATTGAACGCACCGGAGAACAAGGTCACCTTCCTCAAAGCTTCGGGCATGAACCTTGCGGCTATGGTAGCGGCACAAGGCTTGCTGGTAGCGCACTGCTCTCACATCCGCCCAAAGACGATCTTCCTCAAGGAGCATCGCGTCATCTTGCCGCAATTGCTCTTGCTCAAGCTCATCATAAGCGAGCACTCGAGGTGACCCGTATATGAGTTCCGTGGGGAGAACTGTTTCTGCCCCGTATATCAGGGCAAAGGGCGTCTGGCCGG
This sequence comes from Secale cereale, assembly GCA_902687465.1. NCBI lineage: Eukaryota > Viridiplantae > Streptophyta > Magnoliopsida > Poales > Poaceae > Secale > Secale cereale. The sequence continues at coordinate 240,647,571 of LR738714.1, forward strand.
TGGCTCGATTTGGCGTCGTCCTGATCGAACAAAGAACCGCCGATAATTCATCAATCCAGCACCTCCCGCTCTTGTGCAGCCTGTCAAAGGTCTTGTTCCTTAATCCTCGCAGCACTTCAACATTTGCCCTCTCAGCTTGACCATTGCTTCGGGGGTGAGCAACGGTAGCGAAACAGACCTTGCTGCCGAGGTCTTGGGTATATTGCATGAAGGTGCGACTTGTAAACTGCGTGCCGTTGTCGGTGATAATCCTGTTGGGTACACCAAAACGACACACTAGCCCCTTGAAGAACTTGATGGCTGACTGAGCTGTGACCTTCCTCACCGCCTCCACTTCTGGCCACTTTGTGAACTTGTCGATTGCAACATACAAGTACTCAAAGCCCCCGACGGCGCGGGTGAAAGGGCCCAGTATGTCAAGCCCCCAGACCGAGAAGGGCCAGGAGAGAGGAATGGTTTGAAGGGCTAGAGCTGGTTGATGAAGTTTCTTTGAATGGAACTGGCACGCTTCACACTTGGTGACCAGCGCCGCCGCATCCTGGAGGGCAGTGAGCCAGAAGAAGCCTTGTCGGAATGCCTTGCCGGCAAGGGCTCTTGACCCTATGTGGGATCCACATATGCCTCCATGTATTTCCGCGAACAGCTCCAATCCTTCCTCTCGAGGGATGCACTTCAATTTCACACCGCTCGGTCTCCTCCTGTACAGGACGTCATCGACGAACTGATACATGGCGGACCGACGAGCTACTTTCTCCGCTTCTTCCTGATCCTCAGGAAGTTCCCCAGTCTGAAGGAATCGGACGGTATGTTGCGCCCACGCTGGAGCCTGGGGCTTGACTGCGAGGACAAAAGGCATTTCCTCCGCCAAGGGAGTGGCCACCTCGACGGCAAAAGATTGACGAAACGCCGGAGTTAGCCGTCCGATGGCGGGCTCAGTGTCCGCGGCAACATCCTTGCCGGCGGCTCCGAAGAGCGCAGCGGGAAAGTACTTGCCGTGCCCTGACTTCCTCCTCTTGTTCTGCTCTGTTGATGGATCAACTGATGGCTGAGAAAGCTGGAGCACAAAAGTACCTGGTTCCACAGGTAACTTGAGAGCAGCGCGCTTTGAAAGGTAATCGGCGATGTCGTTCTCCGCTCGGGGAACGTGCTCCGCCTGTATACCGTCAAAGCGCTCTTCCAACTTCCTCACTTCATCGATGTAGGCCTTCATCAACGGGCTCTGGTAATCCATGTTGACTTGTCTGACGACAAGTTGTGAGTCGCCTCTGACAATGAGCTTCTTGATTCCGAGGTCCGCCGCGATCCTAAAACCGGCAAGCAGCCCCTCGTACTCGGCAGTGTTGTTCATTGACACCTCCCTAGGGAAGTGCATCTGGACCACGTACTTGAGGTGCTCTCTGGTGGGCGCGACCAGCAGTACGCCTGTCCCGGCGCCCTGCAAAGAGAAAGCGCCGTCAAAGTACATGACCCAGTTGTAACTTGCCTCTTTGCCGGGTAGAGCAGTTTATTGGACTTCTTCATCAGGCGTTGCAGTCCATTCTGTGACGAACTCTACCAGGACTCGGCTCTGAATTGTCAAGGTGCTTTCAAACTTGAGGCAAAAGCTGGATAGCTCCAGTGCCCACTCCACAATCCTTCCCGTTGCATCTGGATTGTGCAATATCCGTTGCAGAGGGAGGCGAGTGACGACAGTGATCTCGTGTGCCTGGAAGTAGTGACGCAGCTTCCTCAAGGCCATAAGAAGGCCGAAGAGCAGTTTCTGCACACCGGAGTACCTTGACCTAGCCCCCTGCAAGAGGGGGCTAACGAAGTAGACCGGGTGCTGCATCATCTTCTTCTTCGGCTGCACTCCAATCGGCTATGTCGTCTCTAAGCCAGTGGCACCAGGCTCCCTTGCTGCTATCACCTCATCATCGATTTCTCTCTGCGCCACCAGTGCAGCACTGACCACCTGGTTCATTGCCGCTAGGTATAACAGCAACGGTTCCTGTGGTCGAGGCGCAACCAGTATTGGCGTGGAGGAAAGATACTTCTTCAGATCTTGTAACGCTGCTTCTGCTTTCGGCGTCCACTCCGTTGGGCCCGCCTTATTCAAAATCTTGAAAAAGGGGAGGGCGCGCTCAGCAAACTTGGAAATGAATCTGCTCATGGCGGCAACGCAGCCAGCAAGCCGACGCACATCCTTGACCCGTTTGGGTGCTCCAATCTGCTCTATAGCTTTGATTTTGTCCGGATTGGCTTCTATCCCACGCTGTGACACAAAGAACCCGAGAAGCTTGCCAGACGGAACACCGAAGACGCACTTCTCAGGGTTCAGTTTGAGGTTGATCTTGTGCAGGTTCACAAATGTTTCTTGTAAATCCGTTACAAGGGTTGCCTTGTCCTTGGTTTTGACCACTATATCATCCATATAAGCCTCCATATTTCTATGGATCTGGGGTTCAAAACCAATCTGGACTGCCCTCGCAAATGTCGAGCCATCACTGTTCAACCCGAAAGGCATTCGTACGAAACAGTACGTACCACATGGGGTGATGAATGCTGTCTTCTCTTCGTCTTCTCTCGCCATGAAGATCTGGTAGTAGCCGGAGTAGGCATCGAGGAATGATAGCAGGTCACACCCTGCCGTGGATTCAACAATCTGGTCTATGCGTGGCAACGGGAAGGGGTCCTTGGGACAAGCTTTATTGATATCTGTGTAATCAATACACAGCCTCCACTTCCCATTTGCCTTGCGCACTACCACTGGATTGGCCAACCACGTTGGGTGGAGCACTCCTCTCACCAAACCCGCAGCTTCGAGTTTCCGGATCTCCTCGGTGATGAACTCCTGCCGTTCCAAAGCTTGCTTCCTAACCTTCTGCTTGACGGGCCGCGCATGGGGGCAGACAGCAAGGTGGTGCTCAATCACCTCCCTGGGAATGCCGGGGATGTCGGATGCTTGCCAAGCAAACACGTCGACATTCGCCCGCAGGAAGGTGACGAGCGCGTCTTCCTATTTGTTGTCAAGGGTGGAGCTTATGGTAAAGGCCCCTCACGTGCCGTCCTCCTTGACAGAAACCTTCTTGGTTCCTGGTGGCGTAGCCCTTGATCTCTTGTTTCCGCCGGCGGAGCTCTCTGGCACGTCCTCGACGGGGGCGCGACACTCCGAAGAGGTGTGCTTGCCGGAGTGGGTGTCAGAGGTCTTGCTGATCTTCTTCTTTCCGGTGGAGCTCTCAGGCACGTCCTCGACGGGAGCACAGCACTCCGAAGAGGTGCGCTTGCCGAAGTGCGCGCCCGAGGTCTCGCCGGTCTTCTTCTTCTTTCCGATGGAGCTCTCAGGCACGTCCTCGACGGGAGCACAGCACTACGAAGAGGTGCGCTTGCCGGAGTGGGTGCCCGAGGTCTCGCCGGTCTTCTTCTTCTTCCCTCCCGGGGCTCCAGTGGCAGGAGCAAGTGCCCCCGTAGCGGCAGTTGCTGCAACTGCTTGCTGGTATAATTGGTCGGCGCAAATCAGCACGTCTTTCTTGTTGGAGGGGATGGTGATGATCGTCACGGGCCCTGGCATCTTCAGGGTGTTGTAGGCATAGTGCGATGCCGCCACGAACTTGGCCAGCGCTGGGCGGCCAGGGATCCCGTTGTAAGGCAGGGGGATCCTGGCGACATCGAACACGATCCTCTCCGTCCTGTAGTTCAGATCACTTTCAAAAGTCACGGGCAGTGTGACTTTCCCCTTTGGTTGGCTCCTTCCTGGGCTGACCCCTTGAAACGTGCCCGTCTCCTCGAGGTCTCCGTTAGGAACTTGTAGCTTCTCGATTACGGTGGGCGAGAGTAGGTTTAGGCCGGTCCCGCCATCGACTAGCATCTTCGTCACCTTGAGGTTGCGTATTGTTGGCGAAACCAGCAATGGCAAGCACCCGACCGCAGTAATGCGATCAGGGTGATCCTTGATGACCCTCAACCGTAATGGATCTGTTGCAGCGTTTTCGATAAGTAAGAGTGTCGAACCCAACGAGGAGCAGAAGGTATTGATAAGCGATTCTGAGCAAGAAATTACTGCAAGCACTGAAAGATAACTTTTAGGGGTTTTCTCGATATAAGCAACAGGAATGTAAAGACAAGTAATGTAAAAGGTACTGAAATTAACAAGTGGCCCAATCCCTTCTTAGCAAAGGAGAGGCCTAGCAACTGAACTTATAAAGACTAAAGTGTTCTTGAGGACACACGGGAGAGGCAGTCATGTGCTTTCGCCATATTCCGTATCGATACTATGTTATGTGTTGATAAGTGTTGAGTGGGTGGATCTATGCTAGTGCACTCTCTAGACTAAGATGAATGCACTCTTATGATTAAACACCTTGCAAGCATCCGCAAATACAAGATAGAATTTAAGGCAAAAGCCTAACCATAGCAATACGATCGAGGATCCATTATTCCCTTATGCAAAAGCGTGCGAACTGGGGTTCAGGTTTCTGTCACTCCGGCAACCCACCATAAGCATTCTTTATACACAATGTATTCTCCTAGGTCCTTAATAAGGCGAAGTGTTGGGTGTTCGACTCACACAACACCACTAGTAGAATGACAACGCAACTTAAGTACCAAACAACACATATTACTTCAACAACATATGACTACTAACAACAAGACTTCCCCCATGTCCTCAAGAACTAAGGTAACTACTCACAAAACATAAAAGAGATCATGATCAGTGGGGATAAATATGTGATAAACAATCTGGACATAATAATATTTCTCCAACAAAACTCAATAGCATTCACCACAAAGTAGTAATCAACACCAACGGAGTAAAGGGGATAGGTAGTACGAGTTACAACACGAGTTGCGATGGTAAGATGAGATTTGGATAAAGATGGAGATGGTGCTGGTGTTGGGGATGATGTTGATGATGATCTCGATGATGCCCGTGATGATGGTGATGACGATGGCGACGATCTCCCCTTCCGGGAGGTGATCTCCCCGGTGGAATCTGCCCACCGGAGATGCCCTTTTCTTCTCTGCAGGTTTCCGCCTCGAAGCGGCGGCGGAACTCCGTAAAAAGTCCCGTGCCTAGGGTTTTCGGGGGACGGAGAACATATATGCAAAAGGGGGCGACCAGAGGTGGGCTAGGGGCTCCAGGCGCCCCCCGGCGCGGCCAGGGGGGCGCGCCCCCAGGCCGCCTGGGCACCCTGTGGCCCCCCTCTGACTCCCCTTTTGCATGTCTTCGTTATTCGTCTGAAAAATACCTCCCGTCAATTTTCAGGTAATTTGGAGGTGTTCTTCTTCAGCAACTCAGCATCCACTTTTTCCTGCTGAATCCTGCGTCTGCTGTTTCGGTATCGGAAAGTTGCAAACTGTGTAAAATAGACCAAAACAACATAAGAACATCATCATAACGTGAAATATATCAATGAATAAGGATAAATTATAATACAAAATAGTGATGCATTTTGGACGTATCAACACCCCCAAGCTTAGACCTCGCTTGTCCCCAAGCGAATATGAACTCGGTAAACCTGTCCACAAGTTTAGAGAGTGAAGTGTCGATAAATAGAATACGGACAAGAAGCATCATAGTCTCTTCACCAACTCAAATATCCTCAGCAGCAATCTTCAACTCATAAGGCTCTTATGAAAGAGTGTCAACACTTATATTCGAAAGTAGGACCAATGGAAACTCATTATATCATGGCAAACATGTCCTTTGGTCAAAGAACAACAAATAATTTTAACTTTTGCTTTTGATAGGATTAATTGAAGCTTTTTGAAATAACAAGTTAATAAGCAAGAAGTGAAAGTGTTAACACGAAGGAAGGTATTTGCCTTAGCTGGGCATGACAAACAACTTACTTATAAAATGATAATGTCAACAAGGATATGATATGACAAATCTTAATGCAGCTTTATATGAATGAATCCTTATCAACATCAAACGTCTGCTCTCTTTGAGAAATAGAGGGAAGTAGAAATAACTGACTCAACTTAAAATTAAAAGATAGGCTGTCACACCCTGCATTTTGTAACATGTTATTTGTAACTTTGAAGCATGAAAATTTGGACCAGCAAAATTTTTTAGCATCATTTGGCTTTTATTTGGAATTGAGTTTTCTTCATGTGCTTTTTCTTGTGCTCATTAAAGTCAACTATGACCTCTTGTAGATTTCATCTCCTTATCCAAAACTTCTGCCCAATGATCATGCCAAGTGTTATATAACAGTATAGTATTTTCTTACAAAATTAATTTGGCCAAAAATTATTTTATAAATTTAGTTTTCCAAAAACCCCTGAATTGAGATTTGCACTGCAAGTACTTGATTAAGGGTGTGAAAATTATTTCAAAAGATTTATTTGAGACCTAGTAGTCATAGGACTCCCAGAAAACACAAAGGTATAATTTTAAAAGTTATTTTCCTATTTTATTTAAAAGCCTTTTCTTAAGGCCAGAAATGGTCTTTAATAGGGAAAAATTATTTAACTATCTCAAAAATATTTGCCAAAATTCAGAGAGACTCATAGGACATATATTGTCCATATATAAGAGTTTCAACACTTGGTCATGTTCAAAATAATGGGCTAAACCCTCTAAAACCCTTTCTGAATATTTCAAGCTTTTGAAATATTTACAAAGGAATTTTTCTCCAAAAATTCCAGGGAAATTCTATCATGTCATATATGACATATTTGATGATCTTGCCAAGTCCCATGCCTTGGGAAGCAAGAAAACCTCCTCAAACCCCTTCATAACCATTCTGTCCATATTTGAAGTTTGAGCAACTTTACATTGCCAAACTTGTCCAAATGCTCTCAAATTTGGTGCACATGCTAGAATGGCCTAATAAGGCACCTAGACCAAATGGCACAAGAATTTGAATAGAGCAACTTGATCAGATCACCTCAAAACCCTTTCTGTTCAAATGCAAATTTGAACAACTTTACATTACCAACTTTTTATCTGGAGCTTCAAACTTTGTGGGCATGATCAATACCCCAAATGATGATGCTACACCAAGTGGTGCATCAAGGGGAGATGATTAGCTTGACTCAATCAAGATGAAACAATTTTTGTTGATTTTTAGGGTTCACCAAAGTTACATTGGCTAGTTTCTTCAAATGAGCCCAAATTTGGTGAAGCGCCCTATTTTCTCATGTCTTTCAACCCTGTCAAGTGCTATGTCAAGTGGACTTCATTTACTTGATCAAACACTGATCAAACACCTTCTGCAGAAATTCTAAAACCTCCATTTTGACCACTTTCACTTTTCTCCATGGCCTCAACTTCTTACCACAGGCTCATTGAGTTACCATCCACCTCCAGTAACTCCCCCAGCACCTCAGCTCCATGATTGGAGGGTGAAACCCCAGTTTTACCTTGCTGTACAGCCAACTTTCACCATTTCACCAGCCCTCTCCCTCTCTCCTTGCACCTCCAGGGCATCCAAGGCCTCAGGGCATTTCTTTACTTCTCCTACAACGCACCAGACACTGTTGGGCACGCTGGAACGGACCAAGCCGGCGAGAGCACACTGATGCCGGTCAAACGCACGCTCTAGAGCGCGTGAACAGTGCATCCCGCACGCTGGTTCCAGCCAATCGCCGCTCCCTGACAGTCTCGGGCCTCCCCCTCGCGCCAGTCGAGGCGCCTCGACGTCCGTGACCTCCCCGGCGCTGTCCCCCCTCCTCCTGCGCCCTCCAGTAGCCGCCGTCGCACGCGCGATGGCCGCCCGCGGCGGCCACTCCTCTGCCTCGCACGCGCGCACCCCTCTGACGCTCCCCCGCTCCTCCTCTCACCTCTACAGGACGTGGAGCTCGTCCAGGAACTCCACAGACCCATTCCCATAGCCTCCCGTGCGCTGTAGCCTCGCCGGTGAGCTCGCCGGTGCACTGGACCAAGGGTCCCCGTCGAGCTCCTATATATAGGCCCTCCCGAGCCTCTCCAACACCACCACCAGCCTCACACCTCTCCACTGAGACCCCCAACACCACCAGTTCGACCCCAGGACGCCCCAGAGCTCGGGATCGACCGGAGCTCCGCCGCATCGGGCCGCCGGCGATCTCGAGGTACAGGCCTCCACAGCCTCTCCTTCCACTCATTTCGGAACCGCCACACTCCACTGATCCTTTCCCCTCTATTTCCCCCTCCGTTCGCAGTCGGAAACGACCTCGACCACCGCCCTCCGACGAGCCTCCGCCGTCCCACCTCGCCGCCGGTGAACCAGGGCTCCCCGCTGTGCCGCACTACCACCGCTACAACCGCGACATGACGCTGAGTCCGTCCCTGGCCTCCGTTGCCGTCGCCGTGGCCGGAATCGTCGCCGGTGAGCTCGCCGCCGCCGTGGCCGAGGGGTTAGAGATGACAGGCGGGCCCCGCCTGTCATCCCCCCACCTCTCTCCCCCTCCTCTGAGCCGCTGACCCACGGGCCCCGCCCGTCAGGTTTGAAAACCTGACGTGCGCGCGCGCTGGCTCCGTGCGGCTGGGCCAGTCCGCCTGGGCCGTGCACTATGGCCACTTCTGGCCCAGTGCACTGGACCCCTTTTTTTTCTTTTCTGTAAATGTTTTAAACATTTATACAGAAAAGAATATTGATCCAAATTTAATAATTCCAACTCCTAAAATCTTGTAATATTCCAACTTATTTAATGGTACTACTTTCATTCAAATCCATGAAACTTTCCTGTACTGTTCAAATTTAAATTCAAATTTGGGCAGTATAACTCCTGTTCAAAAATCAATATATCCTATTCTGTAACTCCAAAACTCCAACTAAGATTTTTCCCCATCTTAGAAATCCCTCTAGTATTTTACAAAAATGAGCTGACATTTTTCTGAGCAATTTGGTTTTTCTGTTTTATTTATATTCTTATTTTTCCGTTATTATTATGCGACATATAGATCCCGTATTTGACGAAGTTGCTGTGGAAGAAGAAGGAGAAGGACTTGAAGACTTTGAAGACCAAGCCAATCCAGGCAAGCAGCCCTTTGACCATGATACACTTGTTCCTCGGAACCCGTTTGTTTCCGATACATGATGATAGGGTTACGATGGTAACCTAGATGAACCACCACATGATGCATGCTTTATTGTTGATCTTGCTATATGCTAGATGACATGCAATAGATGGTCATGATGCTTATATGATGCATGTGTGATATGAACCCCTCATAGTTGAAAACTTTGCATGAACCCATCGGGTGCCCCTAATGCCCGAGGGTGATGAAGTGTTAGGTCATCACTTGAGAAAAAAGTGATGTGCCGGTAATATCATGTGCATGGTGGAATGATGGATTAGATTTATGTGTGACTACCGTCCCAACCAAACATGTGCAACCACACTACCCCTTATGGGACGGGGCTTTATTGATTACTTAGGTCGATCATAGCATGGTGCCCGCATTACTAGTGACGGGAAGACTTGAGGTCTTTCCCGGGACGGGGTCGTGCTTGGATAGACGGCCATGACTGTTTTTACAGGGCACCGGACACACCGTTGGTCCCTTCGGGTACGCGTGAACATTGAAATTAGGGCAAGTCCCGTGATCTATTGTTTGTACCCGAGGGCCGTGTGCCAACGAGTGGACTCTATGTTAGTGTCGTCTAAGGAAAGGTAATGGTCGGGTGCTTACCCCGGATACTTGAGGTATCGCGGGTCGTGGATGACACGGAAGGTCCCCGGATCTTGTGGGTAAAGTGTGCAACCTCTGCAGAGTGTCAAACTATTCGAATAGCCGTGTCCGCGGTCATGGACAGTTGGGTGGTGCTACTTAACTATGTCCAGAATTTTACTTCATCAGTGTTGATATGTGTGTGATGAGTCAAGGATGGTGACTTGACTCGATGAGTTGAATCATATTCATGTTGATGTCGGTAACCTGTTCTCGAGGTTACGCGAGGTTATTGATGCATAACTTGACGATAGCATATTGTTCTAGCTTTCTGCTAGATTGTTCATTATGTTTCCATTGCATTGTTACCACATCATGGGTTGCTTGCGAGTACATTCAAAGTACTCATTGGCTTGCCACTGGTTATTTAATTGGCCAGGCATGGAAGAGCAAGAATATGAGGAAGAGTTCTTTGGAGGCGAACATGTGAACTAGGACGCTATTCCAGTCAGAATGCCTGTAGGGTTAAGGCAGATGGCATGGGTTCTACCCGTTTATCGAAGACTTCCGCTATTTGAGTTATTTCCTATTCAGCCCGTGAGGCTCTACCTATGTAAGACTTGGCCATAATGGCCTTAATTCGTGTAAGACTATTTGTATGGATGTAAGACTCTTGTTATTTCAGCTTCTGTGTGTTCAGTGAGCATTGATCTCTGGGATCACTGTACACGTGCATTCGGTGATCTCGACTTCTAAGTCGGGGTCCCCGCAGAGCTGGTATCAGAGCCATCCTGACTGTAGGAAGCCTTAGTTAGCATGGGCGTTAGTTAGTTGAGACCCCCTTTTCAAAACCTTCTGAACCTCTCTTCTTTTCTAAACCTGAGATTTCCTCGGCTTATTAACTCCTCCTATTCCACCTTTGTAGATGGCCGCCGTTCCCGAAGAGCACCTGACCACTGGGTTTCCCCTACTTCTCGAGGATAGCCTCCAGGAGTTTCAGTTCCACCGAGCACCCATCCTCACCTACCTTGAGCATTGGGTGAGTGATACTGAGGTGGAGTACCATGTGGAAGTGATCATGAAGGCAAAAGATCCTCCCACAAGTTGGTTCTTCGAGGGACCCCAAATGGCGACACTACCACTTGCTGTCGAGGCTGCTGCACTCAAGGCATTAACCCGTCTCCGCGAGCTTCTTCCGGAGATGGCAGCCAAGATGGCAACTCGCTTCTTACCTTACCGGGAGGAAGGTGACGAAGAAAGCAGCGCACTAGCCCCTCCACTGAAGGAAGGACTCTCGCTTCGGTTCCAGACCTACTTCAGTCTATGTGCCGACAGCTTGGCACAAGACTTGGCCTCGGAATCGATGAAGCTTCGAGAAGAACTTTACAAGACCAAGGCACTTCTTCGTCGAGCTCAAGAGAAGGCAAACATGATCAAGAAAGAAGGGGCACCTTCTGGACAATCCGCTATCGCATATCGAGGCGGAAGGCCCTCCGAGGATGTGTCTTCCAAGGGTGAAGAACCACCTCGGCGACGCCGGATGACAGCAAGGGAATACCGCAAGCTTTTCCCTGCACCACCGTCGAAGCACCATCGTATCCAACTCCTCCACTCCCCTACTCCCTCACGTGACAAGGGAGCCCAGACAGATGAAGACGAGGAGGAAGACCCAGAAGAGCCGGAATACGCGACCGAGCATTCCGTCGCTTAGGCATTATTCGCTACTCGGATATGCCAGTTGTAACCCCTACGGTAGGATAGGTCGTGTAACCCCTATGCGCAGTCGAGTCCTTGTATGGTTCATATGAAACCATCTAGTGTTTGCTTTTGATGTGTCTCGATGTAAGTCGTAATCTTCCTTCGGGAATGTGTAAACGACTACATCACCCATTTGGATTTTAATGAATGTGTTTTGGCCTCACGGCCCTTGCATGATTTGATTTAGTGTCACACCCACCCCCTTACTAGGCACCCATCTTTCTTGCTTTCCCTTTTCCGAGTCATGAGACCTTTTACCACTCCAACAGGATGCCTGTTGTAACTCGTACTGGTACCTCTACCCAGCAGCCCGAAGCCGGAGCATCCTCTCAGCCAGAGGCAGGCCACGACCAAACCAACGACCAAGCTCCACCACCACCTCCTCCAAGCATGGACATGGCTCAGCTTCTCCAAGCTTTCCGAGAGGAACGCCAAGCCAACACTGCAGCTCTCCAGCTGATTGCTCAAGCTGTCACCAACAACCGCCAGCCGGCGGGGAATGGCAACGGACGTTCCACGTTGGCAGAGTTCAAGAAGCATGCACCGCCAACCTTCATCGAGACTGCTGAACCCCTGGATGCAGATGACTGGGTCCGTTCCATTGAGGAAATCCTGGAACTAGTCGGATGCACCGAAGATCGCGAGAGGGTGGCTTATGCAGCCCACTGCCTCGGGGGAACTGCTAGAGCTTGGTGGGATGGATTCAAAGTCATGCGTGCTGAACAAGACATCACTTGGGCGAACTTCAAGGCAGAATTCCGCAAGGCCCACATTCCTTCCGGGATCATGGCTATCAAAAAGCGCGAGTTCCGAGACCTGAAGCAAGGAAGTGGCACTGTCAAGGAGTACATGCAGAAGTTCAGTATTCTGTCAAGGTATGCCCCTGAGGATGTCAGCACTGATGGTGCCAAAAGGGAGCGCTTCATGGAAGGCCTTAATCAGACTCTGCAATACTCGCTTGTCGTGTGCGACTGCCCGTCTTTCCCTGACCTGGTGAACAAGGCACTTTGCTTGAAGACAAGCGGCGAGCTTTGGAAGACACTCGCAAGCGCAAGTTGGTCAGTAAGGGAAGTTCCAGCAACCAGAAGCCTCGTCCGTGGCAGTCAGCCCCGGCCAAGCAAACCTATCAGCAGCCAAGAGCTCCTGCACCTCGTGCCAATCCTCAGCCTCAGCCGTATGCCAACCCCAGGCCAGCCTTCAACCCCAATACCAGTGGTGGCAACAAGATCAACACTCCAAACCAAGTCACTTGCTTTGGATGTGGTCAGGCCGGACACATCTCCAGGGTGTGCCCCAACAAGAAGCCTGATGCCCCGCGCCCCAATGCGCAGAACCAGGGACAAGGCCGTGGTATGCCACCAAGGAACCCAGCTCCTCGCAATCCACCGAACTATGGGAAGGGGCGTGTGAATCACGTCACTGCTGAAGAAGCCCAGGAAGACCCAGACGTCGTGCTGGGTACGTTCCTTGTCAACTCAGCACCTGCAACTGTCTTGTTTGATTCTGGAGCAACGCATTCATTTGTCACTCAAAGGTTTGCATTAAAAAGTGGCATGACCCCTACACCCCTGAATAACCCTATGGTGGTACAAACCCCCGGAGCCGAGATGAGAGCCAAGATAGGCTGTAAAGGAGTCAGTATTACCATTAACGGTGTAGACTTCCTAGCAGACCTTATCGTCTTGAGATTGCAAGGCTTGGATGTGATCCTAGGTATGAATTGGCTCAGCAAGCACCAAGGCTTTAGACTGTGCCAATCGGACAGTCACTGTGACCAATGACCAAGGAGTAGAAGTCAAGTTTGCCCCCAACTCCTCTTCCGCTCAAGCCGCAAAAGTCAACTGTCTGTCTGAAGTTGGGCTAGATCAAGTACCGGTGGTATGTGAGTATCCTGATGTCTTTCCGGATGAACTACCGGGAATGCCCCCTGATCGTGACATTGAATTCATCATCGATCTCGTGCCCGGAGCAGGACCCATCTATAAGAAGTCTTATTGAATGGGGACGGAAGAATTAGCAGGGTTGAAGAAGCAGCTAGAAGAGCAGCAAAGGAAGGGATTTATCCGCCCGAGTGCCTCCCCTTGGGGATCTCCTGTTCTGTTTGTGGCAAAGAGGGACGGTACCATCCGCTTATGCATTGACTACCGTTCCCTCAATGAAGTTACAATCAAGAACAAGTACCCACTTCCCAAGATCGAAGATCTGTTTGATCAACTCAGCGGAGCCAAGGTATTCTCCAAGATCGACCTCAGATCTGGGTATTACCAGCTGAAGATCAGACCCCAAGATATTCCGAAGACGGCATTCGTAACCAGATATGGCCTGTACGAGTGCACGGTCATGTCTTTTGGGTTAACCAATGCCCCAGCTTACTTCATGTATCTCATGAATAAAGTCTTCATGGAATATTTGGACAAGTTCGTTGTTGTCTTCATTGATGACATTCTTGTGTTCTCAAAGTCGGAGGAAGAGCATGAGCAACATCTGAGGATGGTCCTAGACAAGCTTCGTGAGCACCAACTGTATGCCAAATTCAGCAAGTGTGAGTTTTGGCTGCACAAAGTTGGATTCTTAGGTCATGTCTTGACCGAGGAAGGCTTATCTGTTGATCCTGCAAAAATCGAAGCTGTGACCCAATGGCAATCTCCAACGACCGTCAAGGAAGTCAGAAGCTTCCTCGGATTAGCGGGCTATTACCGCAAGTTCGTGGAAGGATTCTCTAGCATTGCACGACCAATGACTCAGCTCCTCAAGAAGGACAAGAAGTTCGAGTGGACGCCAAAATGCGAAGAGAGCTTCCAAGAGCTCAAGAAGAGATTGACCACCGCCCAGTTCTGGCAACACCTGATATCCACAAGGAGTTCGTGATATATTGTGATGCCTCTCGAACCGGATTGGGAAGCGTTCTGATGCAAGAAGGCCGCGTCATAGCATACCTCTCCAGGCAGCTACGACTCCATGAGGAGAACTACGCTACTCACGATCTTGAGCTAGCGGCAGTAGTTCATGCCTTGAAGACATGGCGGCATTACCTCCTAGGGAAACGGTGTGAGATTTACACAGACCACAAAAGTCTGAAGTATATTTTCACCCAAAAAGAGTTGAACATGAGGCAGCGAAGATGGTTGGAACTCATCAAGGATTATGACCTCAGTGTTCAGTATCACCCTGGGAAGGCTAACGTGGTGGCCGATGCCTTAAGCAGGAAGGCTTGCTCTTTGAATGTCATTATTCAGGAAAGGCAGCCAGCCTTGTTTAAGGAGATCGAACAATTCAGTTTGGAATTGGTCACCCCCGGATTTCTGGATCATTTGGAAGTCAGACCAACCCTGATAGACGACGTCAAGAAGGCTCAAGATGGACATGCAAGCATCGAAGGTATCAAGAAGAAGATGATGCTGGGCAAGGCCCCAGGATTCTCCGAAGACGAGCACGAGATTGTTTGGTACAAAGGTCGCCTCTGCGTACCAAACAACACCGAGCTGAAGACGCTGATTCTGCAAGAAGCCCACGACACCCCGTATTCCATCCACCCCGGAGGAACCAAGATGTACCAAGACTTGAAGGCACGATTCTGGTGGCACGATATGAAGAGAGAGATTGCAACCTATGTTGCAAAGTGCGATGTGTGCCAAAGGTTCAAGGCTGAGTATCAGCGACCTGCTGGATTGCTTCAACCACTCAAGGTTCCTGAGTGGAAGTGGGATAAAGTCGGAATGGAGTTCATCACTGGATTACCAAGGTCGAATAGAGGACATGACTCTATCTGGGTCATAGTCGATCATTTGACCAAGGTGGCTCATTTCATTCCTGTCAAGACCACTTATGATGGCAACCGGCTGGCAGCTCTCTACATTGACCGAATCATAAGCCTTCACGGTGTTCCCAAGGAGATTGTGTCAGATCGAGGAACCCAGTTCACCTCAAGGTTCTGGAAGAAGTTCCAAGAAGCCTTGGGAACCAAGTTGTCTTTCAGCACAGCTTTCCACCCACAGACCGGAGGTCAAACTGAGCGAGTCAATCAGATTCTCGAAGATATGCTCCGAGCCTGTGTCCTGGCATATGGAGCCAAGTGGGAAGACTGTCTCCCTTTTGCCGAGTTCTCTTACAACAACAGTTACCAGTCAAGCCTTCAGATGGCACCATTTGAGGTGTTGTACGGACGCAAATGTCGCACCCCCCTCAACTGGTCAGAGACTGGAGAAGGACTATTCTTTGGACCGGATAATCTCCGCACAGCAGAAGAGCAAGTCCAACTAGTCAGAGAGCGATTAAAGGCAGCCAAGTCAAGGCAGAAGAGTTATGCCGACACTCGACGCCGAGACATGAGTTTCCATGTCGGGGACCACGTGTACCTGCGGGTAACTCCTTTGAAGGGAACCAAGCGTTTCCACGTCAAGGGGAAGCTCGCACCAAGGTTCATTGGACCCTTTGAGATCACTGCACGACGAGGAGAAGTGGCTTACCAGTTGGAACTACCACCTGAGCTATCCGATGTGCACAATGTGTTCCATGTGTCACAACTCCGGAAATGTCTCCAAGTTCCAGACAAGCCCAATCTCTACAAGGATGTGGATCACCAAGCCATTGATCTGCAGCCTGATTTGACCTACCGCGAGAAGCCCATTCTTATTCTGGACGAAGCAGAACGACGTACGCGGAGCCGTACCATCAAGTATTTCAAGGTCCAGTGGAGCAACCACACCGAAGCAGAAGTAACATGGGAACGAGAAGACTATCTTAGATCCGAGTTTCCCGACCTCTTTTAAGCCCTAGTTTAGGAATCTCGGGGACGAGATTCTTGTAAGGGGGGTAGGTCTGTCACACCCTGCATTTTGTAACATGTTATTTGTAACTTTGAAGCATGAAAATTTGGACCAGCAAAAGTTTTTAGCATCATTTGGCTTTTATTTGGAATTGAGTTTTCTTCATGTGCTTTTTCTTGTGCTCATTAAAGTCAACTATGACCTCTTGTAGATTTCATCTCCTTATCCAAAACTTCTGCCCAATGATCATGCCAAGTGTTGTATAACAGTATAGTATTTTCATACAAAATTAATTTGGCCAAAAAGTATTTTATAAATTTAGTTTTCCAAAAACCCCTGAATTGAGATTTGCACTGCAAGTACTTGATTAAGGGTGTGAAAATTATTTCAAAAGATTTATTTGAGACCTAGTAGTCATAGGACTCCCAGAAAACACAAAGGTATAATTTTAAAAGTTATTTTCCTATTTTATTTAAAAGCCTTTTCTTAAGGCCAGAAATGGTCTTTAATAGGGAAAAATTATTTAACTATCTCAAAAATATTTGCCAAAATTCAGAGAGACTCATAGGACATATATTGTCCATATATAAGAGTTTCAACACTTGGTCATGTTCAAAATAATGGGCTAAACCCTCTAAAACCCTTTCTGGATATTTCAAGCTTTTGAAATATTTACAAAGGAATTTTTCTCCAAAAATTCCAGGGAAATTCTATCATGTCATATATGACATATTTGATGATCTTGCCAAGTCCCATGCCTTGGGAAGCAAGAAAACCTCCTCAAACCCCTTCATAACCATTCTGTCCATATTTGAAGTTTGAGCAACTTTACATTGCCAAACTTGTCCAAATGCTCCCAAATTTGGTGCACATGATAGAATGGCCTAATAAGGCACCTAGACCAAATGGCACAAGAATTTGAATAGAGCAACTTGATCAGATCACCTCAAAACCCTTTCTGTTCAAATGCAAATTTGAACAACTTTACATTACCAACTTTTTATATGGAGCTTCAAACTTTGTGGGCATGATCAATACCCAAAATGATGATGCTACACCAAGTGGTGCATCAAGGGGAGATGATTAGCTTGACTCAATCAAGATGAAACTGTTTCTGTTGATTTTTAGGGTTCACCAAAGTTACATTGGCTAGTTTCTTCAAATGAGCCCAAATTTGGTGAAGCACCCTATTTTCTCATGTCTTTCAACCCTGTCAAGTGCCATGTCAAGTGGACTTCATTTACTTGATCAAACACTGATCAAACACCTTCTGCAGAAATTCTAAAACCTCCATTTTGACCACTTTCACTTTTCTCCATGGCCTCAACTTCTTACCACAGGCTCATTGAGTTACCATCCACCTCCAGTACCTCCCCCAGCACATCAGCTCCATGATTGGAGGGTGAAACCCCAGTTTTACCTTGCTGTACAGCCAACTTTCACCATTTCACCAGCCCTCTCCCTCTCTCCTTGCACCTCCAGGGCATCCAAGGCCTCAGGGCATTTCTTTACTTCTCCTACAACGCACCAGACATTGTTGGGCACGCTGGAACGGACCAAGCCGGCGAGAGCACGCTGATGCCGGTCAAACGCACGCTCTGGAGCGCGTGAACAGTGCATCCCGCACGCTGGTTCCATCCAATCGCCGCTCCCCAACAGCCTCGAGCCTCCCCCTCGCGCCAGTCAAGGCGCCTCGACGTCCGCGACCTCCCCGGCGCTGTCCCCCCTCCTCCTGCGCCCTCCAGTAGCCGCCGTCGCACGCGCGCTGGCCGCCCGCGGCGGCCACTCCTCTGCCTCGCACGCGCGCACCCCTCTGACGCTCCCCTGCTCCTCCTCTCACCTCTACAGGACGTGGAGCTCGTCCAGGAACTCCACAGACTCATTCCCCTAGCCTCCCGTGCGCTGTAGCCTCGCCGGTGAGCTTGCCGGCGCACTGGACCACGGGTCCCCGTCGAGCTCCTATATATAGGCCCTCCCAAGCCTCTCCAACACCACCACCAGCCTCACACCTCTCCACTGAGACCCCCAACACCACCAGTTCGACCCCAGGACGCCCCAGAGCTCGGGATCGACCGGAGCTCCGCCGCATCGGGCCGCCGGCGATCTCGAGGTACAGGCCTCCCCAGCCTCTCCTTCCACTCATTTCGGAACCGCCACACTCCACTAATCCTTTCCCCTCTATTTCGCCCTCTGTTCGCAGTCGGAAACAACCTCGACCACCGCCCTCCGACGAGCCTCCGCCATCCCACCTCGCCGCCGGTGAACCAGGGCACCCCGCCGTGCCGCACTACCACCGCTACAACCGCGACACGACGCTGAGTCTGTCCCTGGCCTCCGTTGCCGTCGCCGTGCCCGGAATCATCGCCGGTGAGCTCGCCGCCGCCGTGGCCGAGGGGTTAGAGATGACAGGCGGGCCCCGCCTGTCATCCCCCCACCTCTCTTCCCCTCCTCTGAGCCGCTGACCCACAGGCCCCGCCCGTCAGGTTTGAAAACCTGACGTGCGCGCGCGCTGGCTCCGTGCGGCTGGGCCAGTCCGCCTGGGCCGTGCACTGTGGCCACTTCTGGCCCAGTGCACAGGACCCCTTTTCTTTTTCTTTTCTGTAAATGTTTTAAACATTTATACAGAAAAAATTATTGATCCAAATTTAATAATTCCAACTCCTAAAATCTTGTAATATTCCAACTTATTTAATGGTACTACTTTCATTCAAATCCATGAAACTTTCCTGTACTGTTCAAATTTAAATTCAAATTTGGGCAGTATAACTCCTGTTCAAAAATCAATATATCCTATTCTGTAACTCCAAAACTCCAACTAAGATTTTTCCCCATCTTAGAAATCCCTCTAGTATTTTACAAAAATGAGATGACATTTTTCTGAGCACTTTGGTTTTTCTGTTTTATTTATATTCTTATTTTTCCGTTATTATTATGCGACGTATAGATCCCGTATTTGACGAAGTTGCTGTGGAAGAAGAAGGAGAAGGACTTGAAGACTTTGAATACCAAGCCAATCTAGGCAAGCAGCCCTTTGACCATGATACACTTGTTCCTCGGAACCCGTTTGTTTCCGATACATGATGATAGGGTTACGATGGTAACCTAGATGAACCACCACATGATGCATGCTTTATTGTTGATCTTGCTATATGCTAGATGACATGCAATAGATGGTCATGATGCTTATATGATGCATGTGTGATATGAACCCCTCATAGTTGAAAACTGTGCATGAACCCATCGGGTGCCCCTAATGCCCGAGGGTGATGAAGTGTTAGGTCATCACTTGAGAAAAAAGTGATGTGCCGGTAATATCATGTGCATGGTGGAATGATGGATTAGATTTATGTGTGACTACCGTCCCAACCAAACATGTGCAACCACACTACCCCTTATGGGACGGGGCTTTATTGATTACTTAGGTCGATACTAGCATGGTGCCCGCATTACTAGTGACGGGAAGACTTGAGGTCTTTCCCGGGACGGGGTCGTGCTTGGATAGACGGCCATGACTATTTTTACAGGGCACCGGACACACCGTTGGTCCCTTCGGGTAGCATGAACATTGAAATTAGGGCAAGTCCCGTGATCTATTGTTTGTACCCGAGGGCCGTGTGCCAACGAGTGGACTCTATGTTAGTGTCGTCTAAGGAAAGGTAATGATCGGGTGCTTACCCCGGATACTTGAGGTATCGCGGGTCGTGGATGACACGGAAGTTCCCCGGATCTTGTGGGTAAAGTGTGCAACCTCTGCAGAGTGTCAAACTATTCGAATGGCCGTGTCCGCGGTCATGGACAGTTGGGTGGTGCTACTTAAACTATCTCCAGAATTTTACTTCATCAGTGTTGATATGTGTGTGATGAGTCAAGGATGGTGACTTGACTCGATGAGTTGAATCATATTCATGTTGATGTCGGTAACCTGTTCTCGAGGTTACGCGAGGTTATTGATGCTTAACTTGACGATAGCATATTTTTCTAGCTTTCTGCTAGATTGTTCATTATTGTTCCATTGCATTGTTACCACATCATGGGTTGCTTGCGAGTACATTCAAAGTAGTCATTGGCTTGCCACTGGTTATTTAATTGGCCAGGCATGGAAGAGCAGGAATATGAGGAAGAGTTCTTTGGAGGCGAACATGCGAACTAGGACGCTATCCCAGTCAGAATGCCTGTAGGGTTAAGGCAGATGGCATGGGTTCTACCCGTTTATCAAAGACTTCCGCTATTTGAGTTATTTCCTATTCAGCCCGTGAGGCTCTACCTATGTAAGACTTGGCCATAATGGCCTTAATTCGTGTAAGACTATTTGTATGGATGTAAGACTCTTGTTATTTCAGCTTCTGTGTGTTCAGTGAGCATTGATCTCTGGGATCACTGTACACGTGCATTCGGTGATCTCGACTATGCTAGGGACGTGTGGCGAACGATTGGACCGCGTATTCGGATTCGTCTCGACATTCTGAGCAACTTTCATGTACAACACTTTTTCATCCGAGTTACGTATTATTTTATATTAATTTTCAATGATTTACTAATATTCTAGAATTTCTGAAATTATTATATTTAATTAATTCGAATTGACCAAGTCAACTTTACTAGTAAAAAGGGAAGGTGTGGGCCACATGTCATAGACTATTTACCTAAACAAGTAAATAAAGACTAACTTGTTTAATTGGGGTCCTACACATCATTTACTAGTAGACTAACTTAGCACACCTAGTAGTACTAATCTAATATAAGGGCCGGCCACTTGCTGGGCATAGCCTAGCCGGCCACACGTACCGCGCGCACACACACACCACGCTGCACACAACACACAACACACAACACACAACACACACACACACACACCATGCTGCACACAGCACACACATTACACACACACACACCACGCTCGGCCCTGGCCACAACCACAGCCGAGGCCAGTGACAGCGGCGAGTTGCAGCAGCGTCGGACAACAGCGACGGCAGTCAGGCGCAGCAGCAAGTAGCAGCTAAGAGCAGCAGCTAACGGCAGTAGGAGTAGCGTTGACGCAGCAGAGCAGCGATGACAGCCAGCAGCGGCGGCGACTGTGTGGGCGGGCGCGAGCAGCAACGGGCGGACGAGCGCGCGCTAGGGTGGCCTCGGGGCAGCGAGGGCGCGGCAGGGAATGCGGGAATGGCCGGAACCAGCGGCAACAATGACGAGCAGCGGTGGGAGCATGAGCAGCACACAGCAGAGGCAGCACGTACACGGGAACTCCAACGCGGCCATGGCGACTAAGCCAAGCACATGAGCGGTGACTAACAGAATGGATTGAGGGGGCAAAGCAGGGGAATCGAAGGAGGAGCTCACAGGGGGTTCGTGGACATGGTCGAACGGCACGGGGATGGTCAAACGCGTCGCGCTCGTCGACGAGATGTAGCGGCCAGGGCGGAAACCACCTCGATCCCGAGCGTACGGTGCCTCCTAGCTTGATCCAACGGAGGTAGGCGAAGGAGTCGATGATGACGGTGCTCCTAGACGTCCTCCCGCTCGCCGGGGAGGCCAGTGGCCGCGACGATAGCGACGACGCATCGACGACTGCTCGGGAGTGAGGAAACAGAGAGGGAGAGGACGAGCGAGAGGATAAGTGAGGGCTAGGGTTTGTCTACAGGGCCGAGAGCGATCTTATCCTCGTCTGGGATGCATCAGATGGTCGACACGGCGGCAAAAACTGCCAAGACAGCATGGATGTGCTCCACGCACAGGTTCTGTGCCTATTGTACGTGAGGATGAGGATAAGGGAGAGATGGGCTGGGCCTAGGTACTTTATCACTCGAGCCCAAGTGCATAGTGCACCATTTTCTCTTATTCTATTTCTCCTTTTGCCTTCTGCTACTGGTTTTATATAAATGAGCTAGCAAGGAATATTTGTGAGCTGTGAAACTTGGCACATAAATCAAACACAACAGTACTAGAAGGCACAAAAAGTTTGGGGCCATTTGGAGCTGTCTAACAATTTTTGGGAAAAGAAAAGGCAAAATTAATTGATGCTGGACCACTCAAATAATTCCCATGGCCGTATTGGGAATTTAGGTGAGGTTGGTTGCATCGTGACAAATATCCAAGGATTATTTGCCAGACGTTGAACATTTTAGTTTTGACATTTTGAAAACTTTAAACTTTAACTTTAATTTAAATTTGAAATTGAACTGGTTTTGAATCAATGTGAGTTTATCAACAGGAAACGTGGTGACATGGCATCATTAGCAGAGGATTACTGTAGCTTAATTATCCGGGCATTACACAGGGGAAGAAGATCTTAGGCGTCTGGAGATGGAGCCCGAGGTACTGCTCCGCTATGATGGAGGGTTTCGTCATTGGAGCAGCTCCGGTGAGTTGTACGACGCTGGAGGCTGAAGCAGGACAAGAGAGACAACGTTAACCTGAGTAGATTTCTAATAGCATCTCCAATAGATGACACAAAATACATAACCACAAAGTGCTAAATTTATACATCAGCCCCTCATCTCTGAACTTAACTGTCAAAACTGAATTTAACTGTCGAAACTGAACTTAACTGTCGAAACTAAATTTTGCTGTCGAAACTGAATTTTACTGTCAAAACTGAACGCACTAGAGGTGAGGCTAGAAGTCAGTCGACTGACTTTTTTATCTCTGGTCAGTCGATTTTCCAGCCATTGGATACGAAATCAAGGGCATGCAGTTCATCTTCAACCTCCACCCCCCTGAGCCGCTAGCCACGACCTGCCAAATAGTCGCCCCCCGCCGCCCCGAAAACACTCCCCACCGCCGGTCCACCGTCACCCCAGCCATCCCTGTAGCC
>LR738714.1:240670589-240759553 GCA_902687465.1 Secale cereale
ACCGCCGGCGACCACCGCCCCCACCCTAGACCCTAAGATAGATAGTGGGGTACCTCTCCGGCGAGCCCCCCTCCCCACTGCGGCTGGTTCTGTCTTAACTCTTGCGAGCCCCCCACCCCCTGAAAATTGACTGACCCAAAAGTCGATTCAGTCGACTGAAGTGTAGCTAAATTGGAGTAGCATCGCAAGCAAGAGCAAGAGCGAGAGCAGTAGCGCGAGCAAGAGCAAGAGCAAGAGTAGACCAGGCAGGTGCCCGAGAGCAAGAGCAGAGCAGCAGCCCGAGCGACAGCTAAAGCAGCAGTAGCTCCTACTGATGTGGACGTCGCCGCTGAGGGAGCGACGCCGCTGAGGAAGTGGCCGGCGACGCCGCCGTGGATGGAGCCGTGCCGTGTTGGCTCGGGACTGAGCGCCGGCAGCACCGTGAGATCAAATCAAGAAGAAAATGCGGCGATTAATGTACAAACTCTTTGGTGGCGCCGATTAGGCCACAACTTCATTCAATGAAATGGTGATGATGATGTTCTTCTGGTGGTGACGGTGAAGACGGCAGTGTGGAAATGGAGGTGGTGCAAAAGAAGAGGGGAACGTCGGGGCAGCTCCTTGGAGGTGGAGGATGGGGTGGCTGAACCGGCGGGACGACCAGATCGACGATGGATCCTCATCCAGTACGATGGATGAGGGACGTCGAGGTGTTGCTATGGACGACGTCGTCGGGGAAGAGGCTCCGGCTGGGTGGCGGACGGAGGAGGGTGTGGGGCTTAGCGGGTTTTGCCGGCCTCGGTATACGAATTGGTGGGCGGATGGGATGGGAGTGGGGAACCATGGCTTGGGGACGCGCTTGTCTAAAATGTGGGGTAAGTTACAAAAGTACCCCCACCGATTTGAGGCGTTTCTTTTGGTTTAGGGGTATCACACGCATTTCGCGTGACGGTATTTCACAGGAGGTGGGAGTTTTCGCGCGTGTTGTAATTTTGGAATAGCAAGGCGCGGGTTGAGATCGAGGGAGTTGTCGGAGCTCAACGAGACAAAGATATATCTTAAATATTTCGGGCTAACAAGGGACGGGTTTAAATTTCCAGACAAGCCTAACGTGTATTGACCAAATCAATTCGCACTACAAATGTCATTCAAAACTTTGAATTCATGTTACGTTCAATTAAAATATTTCGCTACGTGTATAATGCATGCAACCTAGTAGTCAAATGAACATTTTAGTGCATTCCAAACGTATATACTACCGCTTCAATATGAACTAAATTTGAATTCGTTTCTCTATTTGAATAAGATCTAAAATAATGATTGTTGTGAAGTCAAAGCATTTGATTTCGTTTCTCTATTTTAATAAGATCTACAATTGTTATTATTGTCAAGTTAAACCATCGTTTGTGTATTATCTTCACAGCACACCACATGATTAGTCTCGAGTTACATATGAACTATGTGTACTATATGAACTCGAACTCGATTTTTTGAATCCACTTTATGTTGATTTTAAATCATAGTACATTTCAAGCTCTAGCGATATCTTCACAAACTAAACCATGTCTCATATGTATAAAATGTGAGTTGCAAACACCACACATTACCAAAAATTCAGATGTGAGTTGCAAACACCACACATAACAACAAATTCAAATAAAATGTGAGAATGTTCGATGTATAATATTCTTCAGATTGTTTGATATTTAGTTGTAAGCTGCAAACACCACACATTATCACAAATTTAAATAAAATGTGAGATTGTTCGATGTATAGTATGGTGTAGATTGTTCGACATTTAGGTGTGAGTTGCAAACGCCATGCATTATCATATTATGGTATAACATGTGCAAAACCACAACACGCGTATCACCGCTATATTCATGCATGCATATGTTTAAAACATTATGATCTCCTATTCAAATATATGAATCCACTTTCATATCAAACTATGATCTTTGTTAGTCTCTTACACCCACACAATCCTCTGACCTTTGTAGCTACCACTAACTTTCTCTCGTGCATGCACACACCCTCCTCGCCCTCGCCCTCCCTCAGCATTCTATCCATTGCGCACATTCATTTTTTTTAGGTCGTTCTCCCACAGTCTTCACAACTCCTTTCCGACACACACACACCGATCGATAAACCTCTCCAGCAATGTCTACCTACAACATACACACGCACCGTCAATCTCCTCCTTTATGTGTCCTTGCCTCATGTCTCCCATACGGTCCCACACACATGTAAACTCTCGCCCATCTTTTCATCGATCTCACAACTGCACACTCCTCCCCCTATCTAGCTAGTAGGTGGGCCTCTCGCTCCACCTCCTAGCTCCATTCTCTCTGTCTATCCATCTCGCCGGGCCTTATTTGCCTCTAACAAATGGACGTACACCGACCGATCTCCCGCTATACATATAGCTAGCTAGGTCCTTATAACTCGTTTTTCCCCACGCATCGATCGATCTACCTCATTAGTTATGTTTCTCCTTCCTCCGACAAACAACAATTGATCTACCGATCTAGTTAGGTTTGCTTACCAAACACATGGTTCCCCCTTCATCGTCCATGGATGTGTCCCGACAGATCTATCACACACAGGCACACACAGAAAGACATCCCCACTCTTATTGATAATATTGCAGTTCCACCCTTAGTTTGTCGAGTAGGCCTCTCCCACCATCTTCGAGAAGCAACTCCATCACCCATCCAGCACTCTACACCTCTCCCTCCCTCTCTCTCTCCTCTCTCTCTCTCTGTCGCAT
This sequence comes from Secale cereale, assembly GCA_902687465.1. Taxonomy (NCBI): domain Eukaryota; kingdom Viridiplantae; phylum Streptophyta; class Magnoliopsida; order Poales; family Poaceae; genus Secale; species Secale cereale. Next base: position 240,673,339 of record LR738714.1, read on the forward strand.
CCTATTTCCCGTCCTTCAGTTATGTATGGATGTCGATCGATCTCCCTAAAGACATAGCTGGGTCTCTCCTTCTCAACACATATACGAGTCGTTCTACCTCTATAGTTAGGCCTCTGCCTACCCCTTCCCCACCCCCTCCCACACACACACCGATACATCGAGCGCTTTAGTCATGTCTCCCTGCACACACAAACTTGACCTATGCCCTGTGACGTTCTGGTAGCTAGGTCAGTCGCCCTATATCTTTGACTTGCACACACACACAATTTCGATGGCTCCCTTCATCGATCTCGCACCCACCCCCTTGATCCTCTCTTCGACTCTATCGATATCTACGACCCCTCCCTCTCTTCTCATGGATCGGCTGACCCTCTATATATGATATGGATAGGCCTCCATTTCACACACATTGCATGCAAAATTTTGTTTGAGATGTCATCGACACATATTCCCACAAATACATTCACGAAATCAACCTCTCCCCCAAACAAAAAACACTCACGAATGCACAAGCCATTTGTCTAGGTTTGTATCTCTCACACACACCCACGTAGGCGGGGGACGTGCACGAAGAGAAGAGGTGCACGCATGGCGCACGTACTCTCGTCTCTTTCCCAACCACACCCGAGTGGGTACACGGTGGAGCTCACTTCTCTACGAAAAGGCAGCCCACGTGGTAACTTGGCACGTGTACTAGTTCTCCACTAGATGGAGGGAGGATCGCCTGCCACGGGTGAACAAACAAATTGCGACTTGACGCGTTATGTTAAAAAAGATACAAACCTTGTGGGGCCTACCTAAGAGGCAAGGCTCTATACACTGGAGTACTTTTGATGTGTCCCGTCAACTCGCAGAACGAGGAGAAGCTTGCTTAGTACACCGTCTCCCCCGCCCACGGGCGTGGTGGCTCGCAGGATGAGGTGACGCTTGCTTACTAAGCCTTACGCCCGCTCCCTCGCCCACACGCGCGGTAGCTCGCAGGACGAGGAGAAAATTTTACTACTCCCTCCGTTTACTCCTCGTCCCTACTAGTAGTACCTTGGTTAGAGAGATTATCATATTGTTTGGAATATATATGTCCTATAGTAGATTTCAATATGAACTACGAGTACATACTGCAAACACTAATGTATATAGACGTATTTTAGAGTGTAGACTCACTCATTTTGTTCCGTATGTAGCATAAAGTTGAGACACTTATTTTGGAACGGAGGGAGTACATATTTTCTATGATCTGTCAATCATTGAGATGTAATAGCATGCATGTTAGTCTCCTTTGTATTTGATGAAATGTTGCAACGGGCAACCTTGGATGCAAGATACATGTAACAGAAGCTGGAAGTTTCATAGCATTGTCCTATCTTGCTGATAAATTACAGTACATATTATACAAGTACTTCCTCCATTCCTAAATATAAGTCTTTGTAGAGATTTCACCATGAACCTCATACGGATGTATATAGATGCATTTGAAGTGTAGATTCATTCACTTTGTTCCTTATGTAGTCCACCTAGTGGAATCTCTACAAAGACTTATATTTAGGAACGGAGGGAGTACTATGTAAAGAGTTAGGTGCCGCACGGTGTCCAGAAAATATGGTGATAGTGTGAGGTGGGCCATGTAATCACTGAGCCTGCGTGTTTTCACTGCTCTTGCACTCCTCCGCCGTAAGAATGGAGAAAATTTTAATCTAGTAGTACCTCCTTTTCGCCGAAAGCGTGGGACATCCGGCAGTCCTACCACCTCAGTAATAATGACCAATGAGCCATCAAATCACATAGACCCAGCAGTAAGTTGGACGGACGAATCAACCATCACTCTTGAATCCGCTTCTCCCTTCAACACAGGCGCCAGTGAGAGGTCGCGTCCGCTCTGCCCGAGCATGAATGCGGCACCGATTCTTTGGAGCGGCGCTCACCGTTTCGGGCGAGAAGCACGTGCGGGCAATGGAGGGGCTTTGGGTGGGCCAGGCTGGTCAGGAGCGGGTGTCAGGACCCCAATCCTAAGTCACACCGATCTAGCTGTAACACGTCATATCACTTTGCGGCCTCACGCACGGTAACCCCACGGGTGCCACCTTACCTGGCCCGGGACCGTTTGCGCATTTTGGCACACGTATATGACAGTGTCGCTAGCATCAATATGACTGAGAACCCGGGCCGACATGGCTAGTTATAAACCAAAAGTGGCACTAAATTACCGAGACAGACATCCATGACCCAGCAACGAACGTGTCGGTCATCAACGTATGAACCCAAGTCGTAGCAAGCTACATGGACTTAAAGGAACAACGCGTGACATTTCCCCTAAGGGACAGACACGGGAACGAAGAAGGACACATGCCGGCCAGCCAACGTGTTCCGAGCAGTAGCAAGCTACCAAGGCTCATTGGAATCACTAGGAGGCATTTCCCTGTAAGATAGGCTACCAAAGGAAAACAACTAGGTGTCGAATCCCACACATACCAAGCATTTCAATCATACACGCAATATGCTCAATATGTGCAAATACAACATTGCATCACAACAGAACTCTATGACTCAAAGTACTTTATTTAAAAGGCTCCAAGAGCCATACATAACATATTCATACAGGTAGGGGTCACATGACCCAACACTCAAGTCATACAGTCATACAAGCACAAGCGGAAGCTACATGTCTGAGTACAGACAACTTAGAAAATAAAACAGGCTTGATGTAGCCTGACTATCTACAAGGCCCTTCACAAGCTCCAGATCACCGTCTGGGTGACAAGCTACTCGTCGACGTCAACGTCTATGTAGAACCCATCAGCAGGGGCAGGGTTCTCCTCTGCAACAGTTATTAAGAAAACATGAGTACAAAGGTACTCAGCAAGTCTTACCACAGAACCTATCGTACATGCAACATTATCAAAGGGGGATAGTGGAGTTTATAGCAGAATGCCAGCTTTGACATTGGCTAACCTATACTACAACTCTCAACGGATTGCAAGATGTTATTAACGAACACGAGTCCACTACTCTCCACATCAATACACTACCGAGGATCCTCTTCCGTCATCCTACGGAACGGCCATCCACGGCACTCACGCTTATCTTGAGGCTTTTAGTAGTATCCATCAACTTGTCTATGAACTGTAAGAGTAACCAAGTAGTTCGTACCGCGAACAACGGCTATTCGAATAGTTTGATAACCCTGCAGGGGTGTACCTCTTCACACACGCTTCCACCACTTATCGCCGTTTACTCGGCGTGTACTCGGCAACCTTCAAGCGGAAGCCCAGCGAGGGTGTCGGCCACGACCTGACTAACTACACAAGTCTCTCGTCCAGGTTTATCGCCTATTTGGGTTCCATCCGTGGGGAGATCCGGCCGGGGTGTCGCTCACGGCCCCAAACGATGTGTACAGGGTTCCCGAGTCACCAAACGGGCAACCGGTACACCGTGCCACGTACCTGTCGCATCACAACCCACCCCGAGGGTCAGCGTTGTGCACGACCTCCTGTAAGCTATAAACACCAGAAACTAGTTGCAACTCCTAGACAGAGATCAAGGGTAATTAATAAGCTGAGAGGGTCCATTGGTTTCGGGCCCAATGCATGGTAGTAACTGCAACTTGAACCACACATACAGATCTCAGGTCCTATGTACGGTTCCAATGAAACAACCCACCACGTACTCCTACATGGCCTTTCATCGATACCTTTACCAAGCGTATTCCACACTTCCTTCTCTTTATCGAAAGATTGTTTCACTCTGATCCATCACCCGGATGAACCAGACCAGACACAACTCTAAGCATAGCAGGCAACATAAACAAATAGCATGGTGGATCACACATCACATGGCTCAATCAACTCCTACACATGCTAGTGGGTTTCAACTATTTACTGTGGCAATGACAGGTCATTCAAGGGAATAGGGTTCAACTACCGCAGCAAGTAGCAGTTTACGCGATGTTGCCTTAATGCAGTAAAAGTGAGCAGGAGCGAGAAGATTGGGTTGTATCGGAATGATCAATGATTGCTTGCCTGACAAGGTAGTTGTCGGGTACTGCTCTTCAACTGGATACGCAGCAGTATCCTCGGGAGCAGGACCTAACACAGGGAATACCGACGATACAATCATTAACAAACAAATGCAACAATATGATGCATGTTTATGACATGGCAAGATGCATGTGTGTTGGCTAATGCAACTAAAACCAGAAGGGTTTGAACCTATTTGAATCAAGGATTCAAACTGAAATTTAAACTATTATTTTAATAAGTGCATTATCATGTTTTTGATATATACAGCAAGTTAACTTGTTCAAACATGCATGAAACCAGTGCCATTGGATAGATTGGATTTTTCTGATCATTTTTCATATATAACTCTTTTCCATCTGAGCTATGGTTGATTTTATATGATTTTTAGAAGTTTTGGGTATTTTCTGGAATTTCCTGAATTAAATTAAATCTAAAAATCTCCAAAAAACCTTTACTGCGTCAGCATGACATCATGCTGACGTCAGCCAGTCAACAGGGCCAGTCCAGGTCAAACCTGACCAGTGGGTCCCTCATGTCAGTGTCACAGCTAATTAACTGAGTTAATTAGAGTTAAACTAAAACTAATTAGCAGTCAGTGGGGCCAGGGCCCACGTGTCAGTGACTAAACTAATTAACTAATTAAAATTAAATTAACACTTAAACTAAGTTTGACTTGCGGGCAGGGCCCACATGTCATTGACCCAGGGGGTCAAACCCGTGGTCAAAACAGGTCCAACTCGCCGGCGTTTAGCCGCCGGCGAGGCCAAACGCGGCGGCGTGCTTCGGAAAACGTCTACGGTGCACGGCTCGAGCTGCGGCTGGGTGCGTTGGAGAGCTCTTGCTCTTCCGCGTCGGATGGTGGTGGTCGCCGGACCTGGGGTGGCCGGAGACGACGGCAACGAGCTCGACGGCGGCGACCGGCGTCGGGCGTGTGCGGAGAAACGACTGCAGGGGCCTAGGCGATGCGTGCGTAGCACCGTTCGCATCTACGTGCTGTGGTGAGTGCGTTGGACGGGTGCCGGTGACCAAATGGTCACCGGAGCATCACCGGCGACGAGCACGGCGGCGGTGTGTGCGGGCGAGCTACGTGCAGTGTGTTACAGGGCAAGAGGGAGCCAACGGAGAGGGGGAGGAGGAAGCTAGGCTCACAGCGGTTGCAGCAAGCACCGAAGCGAGCTCGGGGGTGGTCGGAGCTGAGCAGCACGGCGAGGGGGATCTCCGCGGCCTGAGTTGGGGAAGAAGAGGTCGGGGGCGTCTCCAAGGCGGGCGAGCGCTCGGGGCTCGGCCTGTTCGAAGCAGTCGAGCACGGCGGAGACGAGGGACAACACGGCGGAGCTCGGGGACGACGATGGATGCGGCTTCTACGACGGTGCGATCACGGCGGCGTCGGCCATGGCACGGGGAGAGCGGAGGAGAGGAGCTGGGGGGAAGCGGAGGTGTCTGGGGGGTCGAGGGGGACGTGGACGTTCGATCCATGCCTCCAGAACGGCGAGGGGGCGAAGCAGGGCGGCGGGCAGCTGCGTGGCGCGCCGTGCGGTCGCCGTCGAGCACCTGCCTGCCTGCCTGGCCGAGCCAAGCAGCTCGCTGGAGCGGCAGCTGGGCTGGGCCGGCAGGTGGGCCGGGTGAGCGCCAGGTAAGTGTTTTTCCTATTTTCTTTTCTGTTTCATTTCTTTTGCAACTTTGTTCATTTAATAAAAATGCCTAAACATTTTTATAAATCATAACACTTGTCATACCTGCTGTATATAATATGAATAGTAGGAAACATTATAGTTTATGATTATATGAGCATTTAAAATATTTTATAGAATTTAAATGCCCAAATTCAAATACCATATGATTTAATCCAAAACCCTAGATTGTCCTAGAAAATTGTGCACCATTTTTGGCAGAGGTTTAAGACCAAGGCAGAAATGATGAACATTTTGAAGGGCATTTTGGGTACATTGGAAAATATTTTAGCAAACCCTAGTTGTTAGGGGAGGGGTGCTGGGGTTTCTGTTAATCCCATTTCAAGTTTCTTTGAAAGTAAACATGATGCACACTCTAGTCAGATCCTAATGCAAGTGCTAGCTAGGGATGTGACAACTCACCCCCACTTAAAAGAATCGCGTCCCGAGATTCGGGTTCCTCCGGAAAGAGGGTGGGGTACTCAAGTCGAAGACGATCCTCCCTTTCCCATGTAGCTTCACTCTCGGAATGATGTGACCATTGAACCTTGAGAAACTTGATATTGTGGCGTCGAGTGGTGCGCTCGGTTTGATCAAGAATATGAACGGGGTATTCTCGATATGTGATATTGTCTTGGAGATCAAGCGGTTCGTGGTCCACTCCGCGGATAGGATCCGAGAAGCAACGCCTGAGTTGAGAACCGTGGAAAACATCATGAACTCTGGAGAGGTGCGGAGGTAGTTCCAATTGGTAGGCAACTTCTCCTCGTTTGGCAAGAATGCGAAAAGGACCGATGTAACGAGGGGCCAATTTGCCTTTGATACCGAATCGATGGGTTCCCTTAAGAGGAGTAACCCAAAGGTAAGCCTTATCGCCGACTTCAAAAGTCACAGCCTTATGATGACTATCATATTGGCTCTTTTGGCGAGACTGGGCTGTTTTCAATCTCTCACGAACGATGCAAACTTGTTCTTCTGCTTCCTGGATCATATCCGGGCCAAAGAATTGTCTTTCCCCGGTCTCTGACAAGTTAAGAGGTGTTTGACACCTTCGTCCATATAGAACTTCGAAGGGAGCTTTACCCAAGCTGGCTTGATAACTATTGTTATAAGCGAATTCGGCAAATGGAAGACACTTTTCCCATTCCATACCGAAAGAAATGACAGAGGCTTGAAGCATGTCTTCCAGAATTTGATTGACTCGTTCCACTTGACCACTTGATTGCGGATGGAAGGCAGTACTGAAAGAGAGATGAGTTCCCATAGCATTCTGGAAACTTTCCCAAAATCATGAAGTGAAAAGACTTCCATGGTCTGAGTTAATCTCCAACGGTACACCATGAAGTGATACTATTCGTGAGATATATAAGTCTGCTAGCTGGCTAGCGGTAATGCTCTCTCGAACAGGCAAGAAATGAGCTACGTTAGAGAGGCGGTCGATAACGACGAAGATAGCATTATTCCCTTTCCTGGACCTGGGAAACCCGGTAATGAAGTCCATACCGACTTTATCCCATTTCCATTCAGGAATAGCTAAAGGTTGAAGGGTGCCAGCAGGCCGTTGATGCTCTGCTTTGACTCGACGGCAAACGCCGCAGTTAGCAATGAATTGAGCGATTTCTCTCTTCATCCTAGTCCACCAGAATCTTTGACGTAGGTCTTGATACATTTTGGTACTACCGGGATGAATCGTGAGAGGAGATTCATGAGCCTCCTTGAGGATCAATCGTCTTAGGTTTCGCACTTTAGGAACCACTAAACGGTTGCTAAAGAATACGACTCCTTGATCATCAATTGAGAAACATCCTGCAACTCCTTTCTTGATGTTCCTCTTAATACGGGAAATTCCGGGATCAACCTTCTGTGCTTTGATGACCTGATCCAAAAGGGTAGGTTTTGCCACCAAGGTGGAAAGGAATCCTCGAGGAACAATGTGAAGGTTAAGATTACGAAATTCCTCGTGGAGAAGTGGTTGACTTTGTTGTAACATTAAATTGTTACAATATGACTTACGAATTAGTGCATCAGCCATGACATTGGCCTTTCCAGGAGTGTAAGTGATTCCTAAGTCGTAGTCGGTGAGCAACTCAACCCAACGTCTTTGCCTGAGATTCAAATCCGGTTGGGTGAAGATATACTTCAAGCTTTGGTGATCAGTGAAGATTTCACAGCGATTACCAAGGAGGTAATGTCGCCATGTTTTGAGTGCATGGACTACAGCTGCAAGCTCTAAATCATGAGTAGGATAGTTATCCTCATGTGGACGCAACTGTCGGGATGCGTATGCAATCACTTGACGATCTTGCATAAGAATGCAACCTAGTCCTTGTCGCGAGGCATCGCAATAGATTATAAAATCCTTGGAAAAGTCTGGTGGTACCAGTACAGGTGCAGATGTCAAGCGTCTTTTCAGTTCCTGAAAACTGGACTCGCACTGTGGGGTCCACTCAAACTTTTTATCTTTCTTGAGGAGTTCGGTTAGAGGTTTAGCAACCTTGGAGAAATTCTCGACGAAACGTCGGCAATAGCTCGCTAAGCCAAGAAAACTCCTAACTTGCTTGACCGATTCAGGGGGAGTCCAATCAAGTACGGCTTGAACTCGCTCGGGATTGACAGCAATACCCTTGCCAGAGATCACATGACCTAGATAGGTTACTTCTGGCAACCAAAATTCACATTTAGAGAATATGGCATAAAGGCGGTGCTCTCGAAGTTTCGTCAATACCAGCCTTAAATGCTCGGCATGATCTTCCTTGTTCTTGGAGAAAATGAGTATATCATCGAGGTATACCACGACGAATTTATCCAAATACTCCATGAATATAGAATTCATTAACTGAGAAAAGGTAGCTGGGGCATTGGTTAATCCGAAGGACATGACGGTGTACTCATATTGGCCATAACGAGTAACGAAAGCCGTTTTAGGAATGTCCCCGTTCTTGATTTTGATTTGATGGTAGCCCAACCTCAAATCCATCTTAGAGAAGACTGAGGATCCAGCGAGCTGATCATACAGGTCGTTGATCCTGGGAAGCGGATACTTATTCTTTATGGTGACCAGATTGACAGGTCGGTAATCTACAACCATCCGCTCTGTTCCATCCTTCTTCTTGACGAAGAGGACGGGGCAAGCCCAAGGGGAAGAACTAGGACGGATGAAACCCTTTTGCAAGGACTCATCAAGTTGTTTCTTTAGCTCAGCTAATTCTAGTGGTGCCATCTTATAAGGTCTCCTAGAGATTGGGATAGTTCCAGGAATAAGATCTATCACGAACTCGACATCTCTGTCAGGTGGAACTCCTGGCAGTTCTTCTGGAAAAACATCCGGAAAGTCACAGACTACCGGGATATCTTCGAGTTCTGGTAGAGGGCTGGCATTAAGAGAGTAGAGCTGACGTTCAGCCATTCGAGTCAAGACATTGACTATCTTGCCGGATGGATGTGTAAGTTGAACGGTCCTAGTAAAGCAATCAATTTTGGCGTAATGGGTTGTCATCCAATCCATACCCAAAATGATATTTATGTCCGAGGACTTGAGAGCGATTAAATATGCAAGGAAAACAAGTCTATCGACAAGGATTTCATTTCCATGGCTTACCCTAGAGGTTTGCCACTTTGAACCAGGAGTTTGAATAACCATGGAAGTAGGCATGTCACAAAAAGTCATGTTGTGCAATCGAGCATAGCTCTCAGATATGAACGAATGGGATGCTCCAGTATCAAAAAGAACAGATGTCGGATGGCAGTTTACGAGAAGCGTACCAAGGACGACGTTAGGATCCTCATAGGCTTCTTCGGCAGAAACATAGTTGACATGACCACGTGCAGTGGGGATTGGCTTGACATAGTTCACCTTGCCGGTTGGCTTGCCACGGCCAACGGGTTTTCCTGGCTGATTCTGGGGACAATCACGCATGTAGTGTCCCGGTTCTCCACACTTGAAACATGTCACAGTGGTGGTGCGTGGAGCAAAGTTGGAGGGTGGACCTCCATAGGTCTTAGCAGGTGCAAACTGTTGAGTTGGGCGAGGCGCCTCATAGGATGGCCTCGGTGTATACTTGGGTGGCAGAGCAGTGTTAGGAACCCAAACACGGCGCTTGTGAGAACCAGAGCCGGATGAGGAACCAAGGTCTCGAGTATGCTTGCGGGTGGCCTCGAAGTCGGTCTGGCCTGTCTCAGCACTGATAGCCTTGTTAACCAACTTCTGGAAGGAAGTGCACTCGTGCAGACGTAGATCACGACGGAGTTCAGGGCTGAGTCCCTTGCGGAACCTCGCCTGTTTCTTGGCATCGGTGGATACTTCTTCAGGTGCATAGCGTGCCAGATTACCAAACTCACGACTGTAGCCATCCACAGTCAAACGGACCTGGGTGAAATTGCAGAATTCCTCCCGCTTGCGATCCATGAGACCTTCCGGAATGTGATGTTCACGGAATGCCTCACTGAACTCAGCCCAGGTAGTGACTTGGCCAGCAGGACGCATAGCTTCAAAGTTTTCCCACCAAAGACTGGCAGGGCCCTCAAGATGATAGGCGGCGTAGATAACCTTGTCAGCTTCGGCCACACGGGTAGAGTGTAGCTTGTGGGTGATACTACGTAACCAGTCATCAGCATCCAGAGGTTCAGTGGAGTGATGGAACTTCGGTGGACACATCTTGATAAAATCGTGGATTGACACCACGTCATTCCTCTGACGGAACCCAGTGTTTTGCTCAATGCGTTCCAGCAGACGGTTGGTCTCTCTCTTGTTCCGTTCTGCTTCAAGCATAACTTCCGCCAAAGAGGGTGGCTGGGGCAGATTTCCATCTCTAGCCCCACTAGCCTCACCCTGCTCCTGAGCAGCAGGAGTGTTGCGAGTGTTGACCATCCTAGGAAAACAAAACAACGGTTTAGCCAAGGATGGCAAAAATTTGACGTAGAAGTGCAGAATGTAATGGATGACACAGAATGCAGAGATGTTCATCCGTACGACATGGTAATATAGGAACTGCTATATATACACCAGTGGTCATACACACCATACAAAGTTTAGTACAAGCCAAGGCTAAAGTACAACTGCGGTGAAAGACGATACATCCCATCAGAGGCATTCTAAGCTCCTATACATTATTTAACTACACCTCCGGAATTCAGTACACACTAAGTCATATTCCACAAGACGCGCAGGACTGTGGAAATACAACTACTACAATACTACTGCTACCATGGACTAGCTCAGACATTCGCGTAGTAATCCTCGTAAAGATTACCACCGTAGCCTGGAAGTGGTACAGATGGATCTTGGAACTCGCGAGCACTCGAAGGCTGTGGACCATAGGGGCATGGGTGTGGTCTCGGTCCCGATGCTGGTGGTAACCGACGCCCACGTGGAGGTGTAATACCCCCAACGTCACGCCAATCCATGCGATCAGGCAGATGAGTCCGCACAGGATACAGATCCCGCATGTCCAGATATCCGGCGTGCACAGCAGGTGCAAGCCGTGTCAAAGTAGTCCAGTGAGCGGCTCGGGTGTTATACAGCTCCATTCGGATGGCACGGACCTCACGGTCCCTATCCTCCAACATCTGAACAGTAGTCTGAAGCAGTGGCTCTTCATGAGCAGCATCAGTATACAGACCAGTGTAGTAGCCTTCTTCTCCGGGGAGTGAAGCTGGCATGTAACAGAACTCAGTGTTCAGCAACAGGGCATGCCTAGCACGGAGAATGGTCATCATCGAATAAGCGGCATCCTGTACTACCATCTCGATGGTAATCCCGAGTCCATAAGACCAATGGATGGGATCATTAGCTCCGGGATATGAGGGGTATATCCGGACTGTGCAGAAATACTGACTTTGATTGAAATCCCGATACTGTTCCTCCATAGTGTATTCAGGATACCAGCGATAACCGGTCTCAATCATCACACGGACTAGCATGGCCGTGTGACCGGGCACATTAATGCACCGAGTCAAACGAACCACTTGGTGAGGGATGCGGCCTGACATCTGAAACACGAAATAATGCAAAGGCATTAGTGTTTCTGGAAGAAATCGGGCAGCATAACAACTGTAAATGCTCAAACAAGATTTGAGACATCATACAAATGATAGCATAGCCACTCAACAATTCCATATCAAGGTTCCGGTTCAATAATCATCATACTCAAAGGATAGAAACTGAACTGAGGCTTGAAACCAACAATCCTAAGAGTCTACAGATTAGTAACACGTGAACCTAGTAAGGATAAGAGGCCTAGTCCTAAATCCCCGTAGAAAGAATAGACTGACTCAGATCAGAAGGGCATAAGGTAAAGGAGTAAAAAGAGCCTTACGTTCCCTTCCACAATCAATTCCCCTACATATAACTAAGAATTTTTCTAGACTCAACATCGACCAGTTTCGCTTGAGAAACCTACAGGCTGTCCAGCTCTGATGCCAACGCTGTCAGGACCCCAATCCTAAGTCACACCGATCTAGCTGTAACACGTCATATCACTTTGCGGCCTCACGCACGGTAACCCCACGGGTGCCACCTTACCTGGCCCGGGACCGTTTGCGCATTTTGGCACACGTATATGACAGTGTCGCTAGCATCCATATGACAGAGAACCCGGGCCGACATGGCTAGTTATAAACCAAAAGTGGCACTAAATTACAGAGACAGGCATCCATGACCCAGCAACGAACGTGTCGGTCATCAACGTATGAACCCAAGTCGTAGCAAGCTACATGGACTTAAAGGAACAACGTGTGACATTTCCCCTAAGGGACAGACACAGGAACGAAGAAGGACACATGCCGGCCAGCCTACGTGTTCCGAGCAGTAGCAAGCTACCAAGGCTCATTGGAATCACTAGGAGGCAATTCCCTGTAAGATAGGCTACCAAAGGAAAACAACTAGGTGTCGGATCCCACACATACCAAGCATTTCAATCATACACGCAATATGCTCAATATGTGCAAATACAACATTGCATCACAACAGAACTCTATTTAAAAGGCTCCAAGAGCCATACATAACATATTCATACAGGTAGGGGTCACATGACCCAATACTCAAGTCATACAGTCATACAAGCACAAGCGGAAGCTACATGTCTTAGTACAGACAACTTAGAAAATAAAACAGGCTTGGTGTAGCCTGACTATCTACAAGGCCCTTCACAAGCTCCAGATCACCGTCTGGGTGACAAGCTACTCGTCGACGTCAACGTCTATGTAGAACCCATCAGCAGGGGCAGGGTTCTCCTCTGCAACAGTTATTAAGCAAACATGAGTACAAAGGTACTCAGCAAGTCTTACCACAGAACCTATCATACATGCAACATTATCAAAGGGGGATAGTGGAGTTTATAGCAGAATGCCAGCTTTGACCTTGGCTAACCTATACTACAACTCTCAACGGATTGCAAGATGTTATTAACGAACACGAGTCCACTACTCTCCACATCAATACACTACCGAGGATCCTCTTCCGTCATCCTACGGAAGGGCCATCCACGGCACTCACGCTTATCTTGAGGCTTTTAGTAGTATCCATCAACTTGTCTATGAACTGTAAGAGTAACCAAGTAGTTCGTACCGCGAACAATGGCTATTCGAATAGTTTGATAACCCTGCAGGGGTGTACCTCTTCACACTCGCATCCACCACTTATCGCCGTTTACTCGGCGTGTACTCGGCAACCTTCAAGCGGAAGCCTAGCGAGGGTGTCGGCCACGACCTGAGTAACTACACAAGTCTCTCGTCCAGGTTTATCGCCTATTTGGGTTCCATCCGTAGGGAGATCCGGCCGGGTTGTCGCTCACGGCCCCAAACGATGTGTACAGGGTTCCCGAGTCACCAAACGGGCAACCGGTACACAGTGCCACGTACCTGTCGCATCACAACCCACCCCGAGGGTCAGCGTTGTGCACGACCTCCAGTAAGCTATAAACACCAGAAACTAGTTGCAACTCCTGGACAGAGATCAAGGGTAATTAATAAGCCGAGAGGGTCCATTGGTTTCGGGCCCAATGCATGGTAGTAACTGCAACTTGAACCACACATACAGATCTCAGGTCCTATGTACGGTTCCAATGAAACAACCCACCACGTACTCCTACATGGCCTTTCATCGATACCTTTACCAAGCGTATTCCACACTTCCTTCTCTTTATCGAAAGATTGTTTCACTCTGATCCATCACCCGGATGAACCAGACCAGACACAACTCTAATCATAGCAGGCAACATAAACAAATAGCATGGTGGATCACACATCACATGGCTCAATCAACTCCTACACATGCTAATGGGTTTCAACTATTTACTGTGGCAATGACAGGTCATGCAAGGGAATAGGGTTCAACTACCGCAGCAAGTAGCAGTTCACGCGCTGTTGCTTTAATGCAGTAAAAGAGAGCAGGAGCGAGAAGATTGGGTTGTATCGGAATGATCAATGATTGCTTGCCTGACAAGGTAGTTGTCGGGTACTGCTCTTCAACTGGATACGCAGCAGTATCCTCGGGAGCAGGACCTAACACAGGGAATACCGACGATACAATCATTAACAAACAAATGCAACAATATGATGCAAGTTTATGACATGGCAAGATGCATGTGTGTTGGCTAATGCAACTAAAACCAGAAGGGTTTGAACCTATTTGAATCAAGGATTCAAATTGAAGTTCAAACTATTATTTTAATAAGTGCATTATCATGTTTTTGATATATACTGCAAGTTAACTTGTTCAAACATGCATGAAACCAGCGCCATTGGATAGATTGGATTTTTATTATCATTTTTCATATATAAATCTTTCCCATCTGAGCTATGGTTGATTTTATATGATTTTTAGAAGTTTTGGGTATTTTCTGGAATTTCCTGAATTAAATTAAATCTAAAAATCCCAGAAAAACCTTTACTGCGTCAGCATGACATCATGCTGACGTCAGCCAGTCAACAGGTCCAGTCCAGGTCAAACCTGACCAGTGGGTCCCTCATGTCAGTGTCACAGCTAATTAATTGAGTTAATTAGAGTTAAACTAAAACTAATTAGCTGTCAGTGGGGCCAGGGCCCACGTGTCAGTGACTAAACTAATTAACTAATTAAAATTAAATTAACACTTAAACTAAGTTTGACTTGCGGGCAGGGCCCACATGTCATTGACCCAGGGGGTCAAACCCGTGGTCAAAACAGGTCCAACTCGCCGGCGTTTAGCCGCCGGCGAGGCCAAACGCGGCGGCGTGCTTTGGAAAACGTCTACGGTGCACGGCTCGAGCTGCGGCTGGGTGCGTTGGAGAGCTCTTGCTCTTCCGCATCGGATGGTGGTGGTCGCCGGACCTGGGGTGGCCGGAGACGACGGCAACGAGCTCGACGGCGGCGACCGGCGTCGGGCGTGTGCGGAGAAACGACTGCAGGGGCCTAGGCGATGCGTGCGTAGCACCGTTCGCATCTACGTGCTGTGGTGAGTGCGTTGGACGGGTGCCGGCGATGAGCACGGCGGCGGTGCGTGCGGGCGAGCTACGTGCAGTGTGTTACAGGGCAAGAGGGAGCCAACGAAGAGGGCGAGGAGGAAGCTAGGCTCACAGCGGTTGCAGCAAGCACCGAAGCGAGCTCGGGGGTGGTCGGAGCTGAGCAGCACGGCGAGGGGGATCTCCGCGGCCGGAGTTGGGGAAGAAGAGGTCGGGGGCGTCTCCAGGGCGGGCGAGCGCTCGGGGCTCGGCCTGTTCGAAGCAGTCGAGGACGGCGGAGACGAGGGACAACACGGCGGAGCTCGGGGACGACGGTGGACGCGGCTTCTATGACGGTGCGATCACGGCGGCGTCGGCCATGGCGCGGGGAGCGGAGGAGAGGAGCTGGGGGGAAGCGGAGGTGTCTAGGGGTCGAGGGGGACGTGGACGTTCGATCCATGCCTCCAGAACGGCGAGGGGGCGAAGCAGGGCGGCGGGCAGCTGCGTGGCGCGCCGTGCGGTCGCCGTCGAGCACCTTCCTGCCTGCCTGGCCGAGCCAAGTAGCTCGCTGGAGCGGCAGCTGGGCTGGGCCGGCAGGTGGGCCGGGTGGGCGCCAGGTAAGTGTTTTTCCTATTTTCTTTTCCTATTTTCTTTTCTGTTTCATTTCTTTTGCAACTTTGTTCATTTAATAAAAATGCCTAAACATTTTTATAAATCATAACATTTGTCATACCTGCTGTATATAATATGAACAGTAGGAAACATTATAGTTTATGATTATTTGAGCATTTAAAATATTTTATAGCATTTAAATGCCCAAATTCAAATACCATATGATTTAATCCAAAACCCTAGATTGTCCTAGAAAATTGTGCACCATTTTTGGCAGAGGTTTAAGACCAAGGCAGAAATGATGAACATTTTGAAGGGCATTTTGGGTACATTGGAAAATATTTTAGCAAACCCTAGTTGTTAGGGGAGGGGTGCTGGGGTTTCTGTTAATCCCATTTCAAGTTTCTTTGAAAGTAAACATGATGCACACTCTAGTCAGATCCTAATGCAAGTGCTAGCTAGGGATGTGACAGCGGGCGTGGCAGCTGTCCGCCTGTCCCTACCAGACGCCTGGAAATGAGAGGATGCACCGACTCCCACGGCTAAAATCGTACACTACACACCATCTCTTTGTAGGAGTAGGTCGATCTGTCGCTCTCTCTAACACACACATGATGTTAAACACACACACGCACACGCACACGCACACGCAAACACAGGTTCATAGAGTAGGAAAATCGTGTGAGTGCGAAGCCACACGAAGTGAGATACAAATGGAGTACGTACAAGAAGAGAAGAGATGACGAATATTCCATCAAACCTGTGCTGAGGAGTAGACTCCCTCCGTCTAGGTGTTAAGTCATCCAGCGGAAATCAAATATTCCCAAAATGTTTAGGTGTCGTCCATTAACTTCGCATCCCAATACCCTCCTGGCCTCGTTGCTAGTGAGCGTTGTTACTTAGGGAGTGTTTGGATCCTTATCAAGAACAACTTATAGCATAGCCGGGCAAGGTTAGGCGTTTGGAACTGTTAAAATATTTTAGCTTTTGTGGGCCAGCTAGCTTGGGTGGGCTAGAAACACCTTGTTTTCTCAGGAGAGCCAGATCGGCTCGCTTCCGATGTCAAACTTCACGTAGTAGTAACATAGACTAGTAACATATGCATGTTGTACTAGTCGAAGTTACTCACCACTATGACCAGCCTAAGCAATGTAACCAAACGCTCCTTACTCTGCCTTGTCATCTCCCCCGAAAACCCTATGCATGGAGCGCAACTACGCGTTGATCAGTCAAGAAATCAAAGTCGGCTTGCACGCGAGTTAATACGTGGCCCTGCATGGTAGCTAAAACGGAATCTCTTAGGGTTTCTTTGATTCCAAGGATTCTCAAAGGAATTTTGAAGGATTCAATTCCTTAGGATTTTTTCTTATGTGGGTTGTTTGATTCATAGGATTCTAAACTATAGGAACTTTTCCATAGGATTCATTTGCACTTGATTTCATAGGAAATTTTCAATCCACACTAATCTCTTTGAAAGAATCCTACGGTTTTTTTGTGCACGATCAAACACTCATAGAATCTTGTAGGATTCAAGATGACATGCCACCCCAATCCCACGTTTTTCCTATTCCTGCGTTTTGGGAATCCTACGAATCAAAGAGCCCCTTAGTTGTTTGGATTAATTGTTGTGTTTAGAGACAGAAATCAGGGCTTTGATTGGAGGAATGACCGGTCAAGTTTCTCCTTCTCCTCCAATCTGCTTGCACCTTGGTCCCGCTGCACCTTCCAACGTGACTTATTACACCTAGATGGAGGGAGTCGTACGACATACGGTGGCACACTTACTTAGGTCGATTACAAGTGCCCAAAATTGTGTGCATGTTATAATAAGGATTCACTTAAAATAGTACGTGAGCGAAAGAGGGATCAATTGGACAGTGTTCCCGAGCAGTAGCGAGATGTGTGAGGTAAGATACACCGTTGGCGCTTTTAATTTTTCTTATTAATTTATTTGTTTCACCCTCTGACTGGTGGGACCCAACGTACTACGTGGAGAGAGGTAAGGTGACTAAGGCTGCATTATTTCTGCACCACTGTGGATAGTCTTACCACCAAAACTACATGACACGATTATGATTTAAATCCCAATGAGTACCACACACACAAAATACGGCATGCTTGTCACACGAATGCAGGAAAGTATAAAAGGTTATTTTCCTCTAGTTGAACATAACGGGAGGGTTGTGTAGCTTGTTAGTCTGTTCGCTCATCAAACTTGAGGTCTCGGGTTCGATAACTACATTTAAGCATAATTCGTGCCAGGAGGATTCTTTGACTGGTCAAAATGGATGGATACAGAGCTATACGATCTCGTAGTGACCGTATAATCACCTCATCACGTATAAGTTGCAGCCTCGGCGCTTGTTTTCTAGGGTTTTCACTCTTCACACTCACTCCAGTATATATATACACGCTGGAGCCTCGATGCTTGTAGTTGATCTCTTCACACTCTCTTACCCTCTCCAGGTATAAACAAGACTTCGTTGGCCTCTCTCTCTCCCATCACTGCTGGTCAAAGAGCCGACAGAATCCGTCTGCCGGGAAGGGATGGAGGCTTTACGCTGTCGCCGTCGGCGAGGGAGGGAATCCACTACCGGCGCAGCTGTTCACTATCACCCAGCGGTGGCGCGGGAGGGCCTCCGACCCCTTCTTCTTTGCTACCGTACATAGTGTGGGTCGAACGGCCTCCGATCGCCCACCGAACCACACCCCAAGAATGTTAAGGTATAATTTACTTATTCCACATGCATTGCTCTAGCTGCATGTGGGCTTTTTCCGCTTCTGCACTCGAATCTAGGTGTTGGATCAAACAGGAAATTAGTGGGGAAAGTTGTATACCATGTATCTAGGACGTGGTTCAAAGAGGAAAGGAATGGGGGAAAGTAGTGGGAAAAGTTGTGTAGCATGAATCTAGGACGTGGTTCAAAAAGGAAAGGAAGGGGGCAAGTAGTGGGGAAAGTTGTATCGCATGAATCTAAGACTTGGTTCAAAGAGGATAGGAATGTGGGTAAGTAGTGGGGAAAGTTGTATAGCATAAATCTAGGACGTGGTTCACAGAGGAAAGGAAGTGAGGAAAGTAATAGTACAGACTGGCTATCCAGCACCTACGTTGGTCAAAAAGGGAAAACAATGACAAACGCAGTACGCACATCTTTAACGAATTGATCTTTTGTTTAGGGGGACAAGGCTGTAAAGTTTGAGCAGGACTAGATTTGCCACACTCACATAGGGAAAGGTGTCTAAAGATAGCAAAACTGGGACAAAGAAAAATATGCTCCTTGGTTGTTTGTTCTTTGTTGCAACAGACTGTGCATCACCCCAGTATATTGGTAGATGCACATGGTGCTGGTGCGTCCACTGTCCCATGCAACTCTTTAGCCGTTGTTAATCTAAGGCCCTGTTTCGTTGAAAACTCCCTAGTCCCTACTTGCTTGGTTCGAGGGACTGAACATGGACTAGGGGTTGTTAAATGACATGCTAAAAGACCATGTTACCCCTAGTAATGAACTAATAGGGACAAGGTGTGATGCGTGGCAGCGGTAACTATTGGAAAAAGTCCCAAAAAGACTCTCCCTCAGGGTCTTCTTTCTTTAGTCCCAAATGCCCACTTTTAGTCCCTAAAAGTCCCTCCTGTTTGGTTTAGATGGGACTGACACGGAGTTTTTTTAGTCCTGTAATAATGCCACTGGAAAATTGATGCAATGCCACAGTTAAAAGCAAATTACATGTTTAACGAATTTTATTGTTAATATAATCTCTCTGTAATATTAATCAATGCCACCGTTTGAGAAATGCTACTGTCTTGCTTTCTTTCCCATTTAGATAAGGTAGATGCTTCTTTTTGTTGGCTTCTGTGTCATCCACAGTTATTGACCACTAGTTGTTTCCTTTGCACCTCTGTGTAAACAGGGTTATCTACTTCACCTCGTTGCCACTGTGACCTTATGTTGCACTACACAAAATACTTTTGTTTTAAGAGTGTTTTGTGCAGTTCAACCAAAATGTCACACCGACAACGTTGCTTGATTGCTTGATCTTAGTGGAACTGCACAAGAGGAGATCTTACTTCATATCCGTGTTGGCAAATTTGGTTCAGATCTTCTTCTTGTGAGCTGTTTGAATTCCGCGTCATGAGAGGTCCGTACTAGCCTTATTTCACATGATTCTGTAGTGTGCTTTCATATGTTGTGCTACTTGTACGGTAATGTTGCTTGATTTTAGTGAATTGCACAAATGGAGACAAGACTTCCAATCTGTAGGTGCACTGCAATATCCCATTGATGTAAGATAAGGATATTTCACAATTGTTGGCCTGTATTTTGCCACTATCATCAGAAAATTAATGTCATTGTTTAGTGCTATACTTGTGCAACCTAATTGACATGCCAAATCTTACATTGAAGGCGAAGCTTCCCTGTTATTGAACCAACTGATGAAGGGGAAGAACAAGCGGAAGAAAAACAAAAATCAACTCCTGGTGCAGTAAAGAAGCACCGGAATTGTGATGACACAAGTAATTATATAGTTTTGCATCTTAATTTAATGCTATGGCTAGAACGAGCAATTGTTTTGCCACTGATTTTATGCCATTCTTAATGTAATACGTAATTATCTCTACTTGTGCAAACAGGGATCTTCTTTGAGGATACCACATATTTTAGTGGAACTGCACAAGAAGATGTTGGAAACATTAATCTAATCGAGGAGTATATAGTAAGCATGGCCACCATAGTAGATAGCAACGGATGGTTCCGGAGAAGTGCTTCATCTGTATGCTCTACACAATAAGCCCCCTGACAAAGGTTGGTACTCGCCCACTAATTTCATCCATATGATTGAGCTTTGTCATCTCTATTGGTGTTGTGCTACTGTTTAGATACTATCATCAAAAAATGGTATTGTCCTTGAGAAGTGCTTCATCTGTGCAGTTTTAAATATTTCCTTTCCTTTTTTCGAGCAAACAGGGATGCTAGCATTTAATTATCCTCTTGTCTTTGCATAACAGAATCATTCTCCTCTGAGGCCTTGTTCGGTTGAGGTGGTTTTGAAGGGGAATGGTATGGTTTGAGGGGGATTAGATCCCCTAAAAGCCAAAATCCTCTCCAATCCACTCCAATCCCCTTGGGAGGAGGATTAAACGAAAAAGGCCTAAAGAAGAATATGGAGTACGTGAAGTGACTAGTTCCGATTATGCCAGGATGAAGAAGCCCAGTCTATCTTCTCATCAGAAGGAGTAGTTGAAGGATGGTTACATTACCCCCCACAAGACCAAACTAACTTCAGCTCAGAAGGACTGACAAATCCCCATTTTCTTGTTGTGATGCGGGAGTACAATGTCGTTCTAGGATTCTTTCCGGTGAGTTCCATTTTTCTAAAAGTGTGCTCTACATGGACCATGTAGGTGCCTGTCTAAACTGTCAATTCATAGTACAGCTTGCTTTATACTAATCACTTTTTGTATTTGTGCAAACAGGGATGCTCAGCTTGATTTCAATGGGAACTTCACAAAATGTCATGAATACATCGAATCATTCATTTCCACCACAAGAAAGGAGGTGCCGATAAGTTCAAGGCATTGCAACATATAAGGGCAAAATCATACAAGCTAGGCGCGAATTTGGTTGATTTTGGTGGAACTGCACAAAAAGAACAACTGGTTTATTTTGCACGAGGTGCCATGTCAATGTCCGAACTGATGGCAAACCCTGCCCATTCCATAATCGTAGGCATTTGATATTTTGGAATGGGAAAACCTTGTCAAATTTTGCCCATTGATTTTAGCAAGAAGACATGCGTTTGATATTTTCGAATGGGGCGCCCTTTGCTATCAGCAGCGTCGATCCATTTTTTCTTTATTCTTTAGTTGTGAAGTAAATATTGTCTCTGACATGTGAATCGCTGAGATGCATAATCATCGATTGTATTGAATGTTCTCTATGAATTGCCAGGCCTGTGTGTTTGATTGCAACGTACAGGAACGCTAAAAAGCTGCTCAAACTCTTTGTGCTCCTTCTGTTCCTTTTTACTTCGCACAATGTGAAAGTGCATATTTTTTATAAGATTGGTCAAAGTAGAGATACTTTGACCGCAAACAAAACTTGTATGCAGACTAGAAAGGACCGGAGGGAGTACATGTGAAAATGCTGCAAACAAGGTGATCACCCTGGGAATAATGCTAGTACGTATTGTTTTGCATGTTCATCCAATCCCAGTGATACAAGAATTCAAACTAATCGTAATAAATTCATTCATACACGGTCGGATTTCACATAAACAGGCTGGATTTCATTACATTTCATACATTCTTCAACTAAAAAGCGGTGCGGTTGCGTAACTGACACATGGCCCAGATGTCCGTTAGGCCCACGTGTCAGTCAGCCAACTGCACCAGCAGTTAAGTAGAAGCAGCGTCCTTCTCCAACATAGCTCTCCGACTCCACGTCGCCGCCAAGAAGCTAACCGGCCGTCAGTGGTCAACCCGCCTAGCTTGTCATAGAGAATAGCGCAACTAGGGGACCAATGATCAGGATCCCCACATGAAAAACACCTTTCTTCTTGTCATTCTTATTCTTGAAGTTCGTGTGTTGCACAACCTTGTGCTTCCCATCAAACTTTGCTTTACCATCAAACTTGCCCTAGTTCTTGAACTTGTGGGGCTGGAAGTTCTTCTTCTGTACCAGATCGGCACTAGATCCTCCCTCAATTCCTCTAGCACGTGTGTCCTTTGCTCTCGCTTTTTATTCCACATCAAGAGTGCCAATGAGATCCACAAAGGAGGAAGCCTAGTGATGATACCTCCGGCAACAAACTTATCCTGTAGCATACAACTGAAGAGCTCATGTTCTCTAGCAAATGACTGTATCTCATGAGCTTGCTCAACCACGGAGCGCTCTTCTATCATCTTGTAATCATAGGATTGCTCCATGATGTACAGCTCAGTGCCAGCAACCGGAGGGTAGCAGCGGTGGCCTTACTTGGACCCGAGCGGCGGCAACCTACCGTGTTCTACTCTTCCTCGTTTTCTGTGTGGCGCGACCTCGTTGGCAGCGGGGCAGGGCCTCGGCGGAGCCGGCGATGTCATCTGTCTCGTTGCCGATGGGTGGCGCCTTGGCGGAGCGGGGGAAATCCTCCCCCTCGTTGCCGGCAGGGTGGGGCCTCGGCGGAGCCGGCGATGTCCTCTGCCTCGTAGTTAGCGCTGTGAGGCCTCGGCGGAGCAGGGCCTCATCGACGCCAGCGGAGCGGGGACTCGTTGGAGCCGGCATTGTCCTCTGCCTCGTCCTCGGTCTCGCCAAATAGCACCTCGCCCGCTTCATCGCCCTCTTTGTAGGCGGCCGCAGCCTCCGCCACCGCATGCACTACCGCCAGCGCTCGAGGTGGCCCTCACGGGTGGAGCACTACGTGTCGAGCAGCACCTCCTGCTCCGCCCGCTCCGCGTCGATCTGCTCCTTCGCCTACAGGTGCTCCTGGAGGAGATGGTGGTTGTAGGCGGCGTCGGCCTGCGCCTCCCAGAACTGCTCCTCACGCTTCTGCCTCACCGTGTCCATATATTGGGCACGGGCCTCGCCGATGGTCATGGTGCAATGCACCAGCGAGGATGGTGCGGAGGAGGGGGTTGGCGTCGGATCATCGACTGCCATGTTCTCCATTGGGACGTCGTGGTCCTCCGGCTGCCTGCCGGCCAGCCAGTCGGCAGCAATGGCTGCCATCTCCTTGTGGTCCGTCGTCCGCCCGTCCCGAAGAGCGCTGGAGCGCGAGGAAGCCATGGTGGGCAGTAGTGGTGTGGACAGGAGAATAGGAACGGATGCAGATGACTGCGGCTATGGCCGGCGCAACAGTTTATATAGCAATGGTGGGCGGCGGAGGGACGGACGCGTGGCGCCGGAGTAGCCGCCTTGGCAACCGTGAATCATTAATGTGGGCTGCAAAAGGATGGAAGGACGACACTTGTGTTGTTTGAAGGCGGAGCAATCGCATGCACCGGGAAGCGCGGCGGGCGGCGCTGACCGTTTTGGGCGGAAAGCGCGCGCGGGCGAGGGAGGCCGTCTCGGTGGGCCAGGGCAGTCATGTAATGATGTAACACTTTCCCAATATGGCAATATATAAACTTTGGCTTCATCAATTCCATTCCGGGTTCTTCTTCTTTTTTGGTTTCGTCATTTTGTTGTGTGCGTGTGTGCTTTTCATTCATATCATGTTGTTATGAGCATTGCATCGCATTTGTGTTGTCACTTGCATCCAGTCCCACTCGTATCTTCCCGTTGTCCGTTTCGAGTTCCGACGCCCTCACACGTGCCCGTGGCATCCTTGAGTCCTTCTTTCGTGTGTGTCCATGTAATGTTTCCGTAATAAGGCGAGACTTGTCGTGCGATGTTGTTTTGGTACACGTAGGCCGCCTGTCAAGTTTCGTCGCGTTTGGAGTTCATTTGGTACTCCAACGGTTAACCTAGTTGGCTAAAAGAACCTCTTCTTTGAGGCCCAAGACCCCCTCCACAACAACCCACTAACCCAGCACAACCCTTCCCATCATCTCGGTCGTCGAATTGTGATCGCGTGGCCGAAAACCGCTCCCCATTTGGAGTCTCCTAGCTCCTTGTGCCTATAAAAACGTCCCCCCATGTCCATTTTTCGGGTGAAACCCTAGTACCACCGCAACCGCCGCCGCCGGACACGTCCGGACAGACCGGACACGTCCACCCGGACGCGACGCACCAACCGGAGCCAGCCACGTGTTATCGCCGGCCTCTCGCCGCGCCGGCCCGCGAGGCCCGACGCGGGCCCTTCGCCACCGCCCACCGGACCGCGCTTCCCGCGCCGCCTCCGCTCTGTCCCCGCCGCCTCCGGTGACCGAGCCACCGCCTCCTCCCGCCGGGCAAGCCTCGCCGGCCGCCGACCGCCGCCCGCCGCCCGCCGCCGCCTCCTCCCTCCGGGCAAGCCTCGGCGGCCGCCCCGCGAGCTCCGCCCGCCGCCGGCGGTCGCCGGAGCTCGGCCGCTCCCACCGGCCGCCGTCCAGCCGCGCCACCGCGCCTTCCCGCCAGCAACCATGCCACCGGTCGGCTCCGCCACCACCTCCTCCGGCGCCCTCGCCGGCAAGAGGCCGAGCCCCTCTTCGTCGCCTGATCCGCCGGATAGAGATCCAGCCGGGCCGAAACCCTATCAGGCCCGATCCGCGCCCGCGACCAGCGACCCGATCCGCGAGGAAGTTGACCCTGTTTTTCCTCTAAGTCTTTTGAATTTAGTTGTATGTTGGCCTTTTTTGATGGCTATATCTTCTTGTGTGTATATGCAAATTGAGCATATGATATGTCAAAATGATCGTGGTGGTGTGTACTATGTTTTGTTCCATTGTGTCATGCTTGTTGAGTACTTCTAGAATTCTTAATCTTCGTGACAAGAGTGCTACTTGATATAAACTGCTGCTACTTGTTATTTTCCTGCCATGTTTGAGATATGATAACTTGGTGCATGTTTATCCAAATGAAGCAAATGAGATGTCAAAATGTTCATCATAAGATGCTCTACATGTTGGTTGATGTAGCATGCATGTTAGGGTTTATATTTCCATGTTAAACTTGGTTGCAAAAGTGCATGTGGCTGTTAAGTTTCGTAACATGTTATGAGATGCTGATTTGAAGAGCTCGTTGCTATTGTTGTGTTTGTCCCCTTGTCAGATGCCTAGATGTTTTAGAATCTCCATAATGTGGTCTTTGCTTTGGTGCAAACCATTTTACATGATATGCCTTGAGGTGACTTAAACATGCTTGCAAACATGCCATGCCAACTTAACTGTTTTAACACTTAGTGAAATTTTGGCTAAGTCTGGAATTTGTCACATCCTGATGCTATGTTTGCTTGATGCCCTAGGCAAATCCAATTAGTTTTGGGGTGGCCATTGATCATTCCTTGTTGTACATTTTGTTGTCTCTCCATCCATTCCCTCACTTGCTCGTATGGGTTGCTGTAGCTTATTTATTTCTTGCTCCCAAGTTGCTATAAAATATAACTGTCACGGTTTTAACGTCATGATCAAAATGTTGTAGCTTGTTGCTATTGATCCATGCCTCCTATGGAGTTGCTCCAATGGAGTTGTTTGCTGTAGGATATGTCTACTTAATGTCCATGATTCTTATCACCATGTTTGAGTGTTGTAGAGTATATATTTCTTACTCCAAAGTTGCTATGTGGCTGTTGATTCCAGCTTTGCATTGTATCTAGTTTTGAGTGTATGTGTTGAACCGTTGCTCCGTTTTGTGCGAGCCCTACATGAATGTTGTGTGGTTTTGCATGTAGAATCATAATATCATGTTGTTAACATGTTTGGAGTATGTTTGGTTGATGTTTGGGTGCATCTTGCATCGTTGCCATGCTTATCTTGTTTTGCTCATATCTTCTAGAACGTAGCTCCGTTTTAAACAAACTTTATATGAAACTTGACTAGAATTTCATGTAGATCATCATGGTGCATGTTAACTTGCTGCTTAACAACTTTAACTTAAGGTTTGTTCAGATCTGGACTAATTTCAAACTATGCATATGAGGACTTACCGGATTTGTTATATGTAGTTTCCGGCCTCATTTAAACTTGTTAACTTGTGTTGTTTTTGTGTGCTTCCTACCTTGCCATGTTTTGTATCATACATAGACTTGTCTTGCATCATAATTGCTTGAGCACATTTTCATGTTCTTGTGTTGTTTCTCTGTGCTTCCTACCTTGCCATGTATTGCATCATATATAGACTTTTCATGCATCATAAGTGCATCATACTTGCATCATGTTGATTGTGCATTGCACCTTGTTTGATTTCGTGCCTCGTGTGTTCTTGTGTTGAGTAGAGCCGGAAGCCGAGACCGAGATCGAGAACGAGGTTACTACCGAGGTTGAGTACGAGGAGCCGTCTTACGATCCCAACGACGACTCGACAGGCAAGATGACCTGACCCAGATATCATTACTATCTTTGCCTATTGCTAGATGTCTCGCTCTTTAGCTTATTGCCTCGATGCCCATGTTTGTTTGTCAGCCTCCTATTGTAACCATGTATCTGCCTAACCACCCAACCTAGCAAACCATTGTTTGGCTATGTAAGCTTCGCTCAGCCCCTCTTATAGCATTGCTAGTTGCAGGTGATGATTTGAAGATTCTTGCTTCATGTTGAAGTATTTGTTGGGATATCACACTATATAATATGTCAAACTAAATCATCTATATATTGGTAATGGGTGGAAGGCTAAGCCTCTTGCTTGGTGATTTGTTCCACTCATGCCGCCCTAGGAACCGTATAAACCGGTGTTATGTTCCTTGATTATGTGTCCCTAACACGGTTGGGGTTTATGGGCCCCCCTTGATAACCCGCTTAGCGCTAAAACTCTTCCAGAAAATCCCAACATTGGTTTTACATTTGCCTAATAACTAAAACTTGCATAGGGAGTTATAAACCCTCTTCTTACTCAACTACCCCGGGCTAGTGCTCCACATGAGTATTGGTCCGAAATGGGGAGCCTGCGGGGCCACCTTGGGGAAACCCGAGGGCTGGTAAAAACCCGTAGCTTCACCCATCCGGTCGTGGCCTGAGATTAGATACGCGCGGCTACTGTCAGGGTGTCGGCACGCCGGGAGGATTTGCTGGATTAGTTTTACCTATGTTGGTATATCTTGAGCACGGGATTCCGAGAATACTTGGGTCTTCCCACCTTGGAGTTGCGACTCCGTAGATCGTGAGATTGTCATGGGCTAAGTTGGGACACCCCTGCAGGGTTTTGAACTTTCGAAAGCCGTGCCCGCGGTTATGTGGCAGATGGGAAGTTGTTAATATCCGGTTGTAGAAAACTTGACACCATGTTCAGAACAGACTACCAGCGTGAGTAACTGTGACGGTCATTTTTCGAAAGGGGTTCGGGAAGTGAACACGATGGGGTTATGATTGACGTGCTTAGATAGGATCACTTCGTGATCACTTTGACGCTCGTGGCACTTCTCTTCTCTCTCTAAAAAAGTAAGGTAGTGCTAGTGTAGCTGCAACCTTTTATCTTCCTTCAGGCTTGTTCCACACGCAAGGCTTAGATACTTTTTCTACCCGGTAACAGGATTGCTGACTCCTCCGTGGCTCACAGATTCTACACCACACCAGATGTAGGTACCATGGTGAACTACTCAGGTGACGGCACGGAGCTGTACTGGGAGTACGACGAAGAACGTAGTCGATACTATGTGCACTATCCCGATGATCAGTAGTGGTTTCTACTAGGGGCGATTCAGACCTGTGGCTTTATGTATTTGGTATCTTTCATTTGGATCTTCACCCATAGTCGGGTTGTGATGTTATTTGGATGATGATTTGCTTATGTAATATATTGTGTGACGTGGCGAGTGTAAGCCAACTATCCTTTTGCAATTTCATCCCTATTTTTACATGAGTCGTGCAAAGATACCGAACTTGAGATCATTCCAGAATGGGCTTATACCTTTAAGTCGTGCCTCGACATGTAGGAGGTATTCAGAGCATTCTCCGACCTAGAAGCCCCCACTGATTGATCGAATCGTTGACGGTTGAGTCTAGGCACAAACTTAAAATGTTTTGAGTCCTTTATATATATATCGAAGAGTAGGATTTCTTTAGCTCCTCATCTCTTTTCACTCTAGTGAGGACTCCTGACGATTACTCTTGTCTCTTCTACTCTAAAAAATTCACCAATTTTTTTTAGGATCACGCGGGTATTGTTTGGATTGTTCCGATGTCTTTGTGACGAGAATATTGTTCTCCATGCCTCCTGTCATTTAGGGGTTATCACAGTGTCCCGGGGAGTTGAGCTCCGAGGTGTTGTCGTCACAAATATATCGCAGCAGTTCTGGAATACTTAAGACGGCCGACATCGAAAACTCTCCTATGCGGTTAGTGGCAAGATAACCCGACATCACCCAGTACTGGGGAGGTAGTTCGGGAGTATTGCCATAGCTTGTACAGTAGATGCGTTTTGAAGGTCCGAGGTAGACGGTTTTCGAAAATAACTGGTTATGTGTTGAAGGATGGATACAGCTGGATGTAGGATTAGAGTTGAGTGCGCGATGCTTCCCCTGTATCCCCAACACCTGATTGCATAACTGGAAACTTTCGGAAATTAATAGGTGGGTTCATCTAGTAGCTCATAGGCATTCTTCCAACGAATGCATGATATGGAGTTCGGGGTTCTACATTGAGTGAAGTAGTTTTATGGGCGTTGTTCCGATCGGGAGTTGCATCTTAAAGGGTCCTTGGCTATGCTAATCCGGGGATTGCAAAACCCTTTTGTAACACGTTCCATAAGCTTTCAGCATGAATATGTCAAACGAAGCTTCTATCTTGTATTTGTTCTATCTGCTCCTTGTTCTTTTTATTTACCTTTTGTTCTCCCAAGTGGCTTCTCGTGAAGATTGTTGTTATCATTAAACTGTGGATTACATTCATTCATTCATGTTCGAATGTTCTTGTGAAGACTATGTTGCAATTTAGAGCCATTGATTCAGCTTATATATTCTTTAAATCAATGGCTAATAGTTGTCATCTCATTCAGGATGGCTCCTAAAAGGGTTCCCAACGCTAACCCAGAGAGTGAAGAGGTTCCTGATCGTCCTTCTTCACCTCCTCCTCCGTCTGAGGCTTGGAGAGCAATTATGCAAGCGATGAACCAGAACACCCAGATGCTTATGCAAATGATGCAGAACATTCAAGAAAATCAAGCAAATCAGGGTGCTCATGGGAACCAAGGCCAAGGCAATTTGTTCAACCAACCTCACTTTGCTATGCTCAACCAGTTTCTGGCAAACCAACCGAAGGCATTAAGTTACTGTGTGGACCCTCTAGATGCTGAAGACTGGATAACATATATCAAGAAGCATTTCGAGTGCAGTAACGTCAGGCATGAGGACTATGTGAAGTTTGCAGCTTTCCAACTCAAGGACCAAGCCGCTAATTGGTGGCAGCAGTACAAAGACTCCAGAGAAGGGCGTGAAATCTAGTGGGCTGACTTCTGCAAGGACTTTCGCTCTCACCACATTCCAACAAGTGTCATCGAGGGTATGCGTGAGCAATTCCGCAACCTGAAGCAAGGCACAATGACTGTCTACCAATATAATGTCAAGTTCCAGAACCTTGCCCGCTATGCCAAGAAAGACATCCCAGATGCCAAGAGCAAGATCTATCAGTTCTGCGGTGTTCTGAAGGATGAACTCCAACTAGCTCTCACCTTGTTCAAGCCTGATGAGTTTGATCAATTCTATAACATGGCACTTAAGCAAAAGGCAGCCCAGCTCAAGATGGAAGCTTCCAAAAAGTGGATCAGAGATGCCGTTCACTCCTCCACTTCTTCCTAAGTGGTCGCAAAGCAACAGAAGTTTTGGCTTCGACGTCCTCAAGTGATCCGACCTCCCAACAACAACAACAAGAATTCTGGTGGCCGTGGTTTCTCCCACCCACCCAACCCAAGCAATTAGTCAAAGAACTACTTTCAAGCTTCAAAGTAAAATGCTCCTTATCACCGTCCTCTCTCAGAAGTGGTTTGCAACAAGTGCACTCAGAAGGGTCATTGTACTAACAAGTGCCCCAATCCAAGGCGCCTTCCGCCTCCTCCACCTGTCAGCACTGCTATGGTCAAGCATAACCCCAAGCAAGCAAGAGTGAATCTGATGAATGCAACTCAAGCGGAGAATTCTTCAGATGTGATACTTGGTAACCTTCCAGTTAACTCTATTCCTGCAAAAGTGTTGTTTGATTCGGGTGCATCATGTTCTTTCTTGTCTCAACCGTTTGCATCCAAGCACAATGTTGACATCAAAAGCTTACCTCAGAAGTTGCAAGTTATTTCTCCGGGGAGACGTATGACTTCTAATATATTTGCTCCGGATTTATCTATTCGTATGGGTGATTACCGCTTTCTGCCTTCTCCGGTTATTCTCGGCAACTCTGACATTGATCTTATTCTTGGGATGGATTGGCCTTCCCAGCATGATGCTCACATTGATTGTGCAAATAAGGAAGTCAAGCTTACTCATTCCAACAAAGACGTGATTATCTTCGCCTCTCGAGATAACACAATCAGGCTATTCTCTCTCAATGACAAGGGCGAGATTAATGCCATCTCTCAAATTCCGGTGGTCAATGAATATCAAGATGTTTTCCCTGAAGAGCTTCCAGGCATGCCTCCGCATCGTCAAGTTGAATTCGTCATTGAACTCGAGCCTGGTACTGAGCCAGCATGCCGGCGTCCGTACAAGCTTACCCCTGAAGAGTTGAAGGAGTTGAAGAAACAACTCGATGAGCAAGAGCGTATGGGTCTGATCAGGCCTAGCACTTCTCCTTGGGGCTGTGGTGTCTTATTTGTCAAGAAGAAGGATGGCACGGAGCGCCTTTGCGTTGATTATCGGCCATTGAACAAGAAGACAATAAAGAACAAGTATCCGCTCCCCAACATCAATGAATTGTTCGAGCAGCTCAAAGGAGCAAAAGTTTTCTCAAAGCTCAATCTCCGGATGGGTTATCACCAGATCCGTATCTAAGAAGAAGATATTCACAAAACTGCATTTAGAACAAGCTACGGCTCCTATGAATATACAGTCATGTCTTTTGGCCTCGCTAATGCTCCACCCACCGTCTCGAGAATGATGCACTACATTTTCAACCCCTACACCAACGAATTTGTGCTTGTCCATCTGGATGACATCTTGGTATTCTCCAAGAATGAAGAGGATCACGAAAAGCACCTCCGTCTGGTTATCGATAGACTCCGTGAACATAAGTTCTATGCCAAGTTCTCCAAGTGCGAATTCTGGCTCGATAAGGTCTTGTATTTGGGCCATATCATCTCTGCTGAGGGTATCTCTGTCAAGCCCGAGAAAGTTGAAGCGATTGTCAACCGGGAACCCCCTCAGAACGTCAAGCAACTCCGAAGCTTCCTTGGTCTCGCTAGCTATTGCAGAAGGTTCGTTGAGAACTTCTCCAAGATTGCCAAGCCTCTCTCCAACTTGCTGCAGAAGAATGTCAAGTACAACTGGTCTCCGGATTGTGATGTGGCATTCAAAACTCTCAAAGAAAAGCTCATGTCTGCTCCGGTTCTTACTCCTCCAGATGAGTCCAAGCCCTACGAAGTATTCTGTGATGCTTCTCTTCAAGGACTTAGTGGTGTGCTAATGCAGGACAAGAAAATTGTGGCATACACTTCTCATCAATTGAAGCCAAGTGAGAAGAAATACCCCACACATGATCTCGATCTAGCATCAGTGGTACACGCCTTGATCACGTGGAGACACCTTCTGTTGGGCAGAAAAGTCGACATCTTCACCGATGACAAGAGCTTGAAATACATCTTCACACAGCCGAACCTGAACCTTCGCCAGACTCGTTGGGTTGAAATGATCCAAGAGTATGATCCAAGCATCGAATACACACCTGGCTAGGCCAATGTCATTGCAGATGCCTTGAGCAGAAAGGCATATTGCAACAGTCTCCTTATCATGCCGTTTCAGCCTGAGCTTTGTGAAGCATTCAGGAAGCTCAACCTCCAAGTTGTTCCGCGAGGCTTTCTTGCTAATCTTCAAGTTGCTCCTACCTTGGAAGATCAGATCCGTGAGGCCCAACTCAGTGATGTTATGGTGCAGAAAGTGAAACATGGTATTGCAAAGGGTACTCCCAAATACAAGTGCTATTGTGTTGATGAGAGAGATACCTTGTTCTTTGAGGACATACTTATGGTTCCCTAGGGTGATCTCAGGAAGCTCATATTGAACGAAGCACATGACTCCCTCCACTCGATTCATCCTGGAAGTTCCAAGATGTACCAAGACCTCAAGCAATCTTACTGGTGGACTTGCATGAAAAGGGAGATTGCCCAATTCGTGAATGAATGTGATGTCTGCAGAAGAGTGAAGGCAGAGCATCAACGTCCAGCCGGTCTCCTCCAACCTCTTCCTATCCCCGAGTGGAAATTCGACCACATTGAAATGGATTTTGTCACTGGGTTTCCCAAGTCCAAGTAGGGGAATGATTCTATCTTTGTGGTGATTGACAAGCTAACCAAGGTAGCTCACTTCCTTCCAGTCAAAGAATCCATCAATGCAGCTCAGCTGGCAGAGTTATACACTTCAAGAATTGTGTCGTTACATGGCATTCCTCAAGTTATCTCCTCAGACCGTGGAAGTTTGTTCACATCCAAGTTCTGGGACTCCTTTTAGTCTGCCATGGGCACTAAAATCCGTTTCAGCACTGCGTTTCACCCTCAGACTAGTGGTCAAGTCGAAAGAGTGAACAGACCCTCGAAGACATGCTCAGAGCTTGTGTCATATCTTTTGGCATGAACTGTGAAGATTGTCTCCCATTTGCCGAGTTCTCTTACAACAACAGCTTCCAAGCAAGTGCCGGCAAAGCTCCGCTTGAAATCCTCTATGGCAGAAAGTGCCGTACTCCTCTCAACTGGTCCGAGACTGGTGAATGTCAACTTCTTGGCAGTGACTTGATCTCAGAAGCCGAAGAAATGTGCAAAGTCATACGTGAGAATCTCAAGGCCGCTCAGTCGTGTCAAAAGAGCTACTATGACGGCAAGCATCGTGATTTGGCCTTCAACATTGGGGATCATGTCTATCTCCGTGTTTCTCCTATGACAGGAACCCAAAGATTCGGTATCAAAGGCAAGCTTGCTCATAGATACGTGGGCCCTTTCAAGATAATTGGCAAAAGAGGCGATCTAGCCTATCAACTCGAGCTTCCTTCCGTCTTCGCTAATGTTCATGATGTGTTTCACGTGTCTCAACTCCGCAAGTGCTTCAAGACACCTGAACGCACTATTCCGTTTGAGGAGATTGATCTTCAACAAGACTTGTCTTATCGTGAGCACCCCTTTACTATTCTTGAAGAAACCGAGCGCAAGACCCACAACAAGTCAATCAAGTTTTTAAAAGTTAAGTGGTCACACCATACCGACCGAGAAGCTACGTGGGAACGAGAAGATCACCTTCGTTCCGAGTACCCTTCCTTCTTCCAGTCCTAGATCTCGGGACGAGATCTTTTCGTAGTAGAGGAGAGTTTGTAATGCCTCAGATGTAACACTTTCCCAATATGGCAATATATAAACTTTGGCTTCATCAATTCCATTCCGTGTGCTTCTTCTTTTCGGGTTTTGTCGTTTTTTTGTGTGCGTGTGTGCTTTTCATTCATGTCATGTTGTTATGAGCATTGCATCACATTTGTGTTGTCACTTGCATCCGGTCCCACTCGTCTCTTCCCGTTGTCCGTTTCGAGTTCTGGCGCTCTCACACGTGCCCGTGGCATCCCCGACTCCTTCTTTCGTGTGTGGCCGTGTAACATTTCCGAAATGACGCGATACTTGTCGTGCGATGTTGTTTTGGTACACGTAGGCCGCCTGTCAAGTTTCTTCGCGTTTGGAGTTCGTTTGGTACTCCAATGGTTAACCTAGTGGGCTAAAAGAACCTCTTCTTTGAGGGCCAAGACCCCCCGCACAACAGCCAACTAACCCAGCACAACCCTTCCCATCATCTCGGTCGTCGAATTGTGATCGCGTGGCCGAAAACCGCTCCCCATTTGGAGTCTCCTAGCTCCTTGTGCCCATAAAAACGTCCTCCCATGTCCATTTTTCGGGTGAAACCCTAGTTCCACTGCAACCGCCGCCGCCAGACACGTCTGGACGGACCAGACACGTCCGCCCGGATGCGTCGGACCAACCGGAGCCAGCCACATGTCCCCGCCGGCCTCCCGCCTCACCGGCCCGATGCGGGCCCTCCGCCGCCGCCCACCGGGCCGCACCTCCCGCACCACCTCCGCTCCGTCCCCGTCGCCTCCGGTGACCGAGCCGCCGTCTCCTCCCGCCGGGCGAGCCTCACCGGCCGCCGACCGCCGACCGCCGCCGCCCCGTGATCTCCGCCCGCCGCCGCCTTCGTCCGCCGTCGCCGGAGCTCGGCCGCTCCCGCCGGTCGCCGTCCGCCCGCGCCACCGCGCCTTCCCGCCGGCGACCGCGCCGCCAGTCGGCAACACCACCACCTCCTCCGGCGCCCTCGCCGTTCGGAGGTCGAGCCGCTCCGCGTCGCCCGATCCGTCGGATCGAGATCCAGCCGGGCCGAAACCCTATCGGGCCCGATCCGCGCCCGCGACCCATGACCCGATCCGCTAGTGGACCCGATCCGAGAGGAGGTTGACCCTGTTTTTCCTCTAAGTCTTTTGAATTTCGTTGTCTGATGGCATTTTGTGATGGCTATATCTTCTTGTGTGTATATCCAATTTGAGCATCTGATATGTCAAAATGATCGTGGTGATGTGTACTGTGTTTTGTTCCATTGTGCCATGCTTGTCGAGTCCATCTAGAGGTATTAATCTTCGTGACAAGAGTGCTACTTGATATAAACTGCTGCTACTTGTTATTTTCATGCCATGTTTGAGATATGATAACTTGGTGCATGTTTATCCAAATGAAGCAAATGATATGTCAAAATGTTCATCATGAGATGCTCTACATGTTGGTTTTTGTAGTATGCATGTTAGGGTTTATATTGCCATGTTAAACTTGGTTGCAAAAGTGCATGTGGCTGAAGTTTCGTAACATGTTATGAGATGCTGATTTAAAGAGCTCGTTGCTATTGTTGTGTTTGTCCCCTTGTCACATGCCTAGATGTTTTAGAATCTCCATAATGTGGTCTTTGCTGTTGGGCAAACCATTTTCCATGATATGCCTTGAGGTGACTTAAACATGCTTGCAAACATGCCATGCCAACTTAACTGTTTTAAAACTTAGTGAAATTTTGGCTAAGTCTGGAATCTATCATATCCTGATGCTATGTTTGCTTGATGCCCTAGGCAAATCCATGTTAGTTTTGGGTTGTCCATTGATCATTCCTTGTTGTACATGTTGTTGTATATCCATCCATGCCCTCACTTGCTCATATGGGTCGATGTAGCTTATTATTTCTTGCTCCCAAGTTGCTATAAAATATAACTGTCAGGGTTTTAACGTCATGATCAAAATGTTGTAGCTTGTTGCTATTGATCCATGCCTATGGAGTTGCTCCAATGGAGTTGTTTGTTGTAGGATATGTCTACTTCATGTCCATGCTTCTTATCACCATGTTTGAGTGCTGTAGAGTATATATTTCTTACTCCAAAGTTGCAATGTGGCTGTTAATTCCAGCTTTGCATTATATCTTGTTTTGAGTGTATGTGTTGAACCGTTGCTCCGTGTTGAAACTATGCATATGAGGACTTACCGGATTTGTTATATGTAGTTTCCGGCCTCATTTAAACTTGTTGGCTTGTGTTGTTTTTGTGTGCTTCCTACCTTGCCATGTTTTGCATCATATATAGACTTGTCTTTCATCATACTTGCTTGAGCACATTGTCATGTTCTTGTGTTGTTTCTCCATGCTTCCTACCTTGCCATGTATTGCATTATATATAGACTTGTCATGCATCATAAGTGCATCATACTTGCATCATGTTGATTGTGCATTGCACCTTGTTTGATTTCGTGCCTCGTGTGTTGTTGTGTTGAGTAGAGCCGGAAGCCGAGACCGAGATCGAGAACGAGGTTACTACCGAGGTTGAGTACGAGGAGCCGTCTTACGATCCCAACGACGACTCGACAGGCAAGATGACCTGACCCAGATATCATTACTATCTTTGCCTATTGCTAGATATCTCACTCTTTAGCTTATTGCCTCGATGCCCATGTTTGTTTGTCAGCCTCCTATTGTAATCATGAATCTGCCTAACCACCAGACCTAGCAAACCATTGTTTGGCTACGTAAGCTTCGCTCAGCCCCTCTTATAGTATTGCTAGTTGCAGGTGAAGATTTGAAGATTCCTGCTTCATGTTGAAGTATTTGTTGGGATATCACACTATATAATATGTCAAACTAAATCATCTATATATTGGTAATGGGTGGAAGGCTAAGCCTCTTGCTTGGTGATTTGTTCCACTCATGCCGCCCTAGGAACCGCATAAACCGGTGTTATGTTCCTTGATTATGCGTCCCTAACACGGTTGGGGTTTATGGGCCCCCCTTGATAACCCGCTTAGCGCTAAAACTCTTCCAGCAAATCCCAACATTGGTTTTACATTTGCCTAATAACTAAAACTTGCATAGGGAGTTATAAACCCTCTTCGTAATCAACAACCCCGGGCCAGTGCTCCACATGAGTGTTGGTCCGAAATGGGGAGCCTGCGGGGCCACCTTGGGGAAACCCGAGGGCTGGTAAAAACCCGTAGCTTCACCCATCCGGTCATGGGCTGAGACTAGATACACGCGGCTACTGTCAGGGTGTCGGCACGCTGGGAGAATTTGCTGGATTAGTTTTACCTATGTTGGTATATCTTGAGCACGGGATTCCGAGAATACTCTGGTCTTCCCACCTTGGAGTTGCGACTCCGCAAATCGTGAGCTTGTCATGGGCTAAGTTGGGACACCCCTGCAGGGTTTTGAACTTTCGAAAGTCGTGCCCGCGGTTATGTGGCAGATGGGAAATTGTTAATATCCGGTTGTAGAAAACTTGACACCATGTTCAGAACACACTACCAGCGTCAGTAACTGTGACGGTCATTTTCCGAAAGGGGTTCGGGAAGTGAACACAGTGGGGTTATGATTGACGTGCTTAGATAGGATCACTTCGTGATCACTTTGACGCTCGTGGCACTTCTCTTCTCGCTCTAAACACGTAAGCTAGTGCTAGTGCTGCTGCAACCTTTTATCTTCCTTCAGCCTTGTTCCACACCCAAGGCTTAGATAGATTTGCTACCCGGGAACGGGATTGCTGAGTCCTCCGTGGCTCACAGATTCTACACCGTCCCACCTCGCCGCCGGTGAACCAGGGCTCCCCGCCGTGCCGCACTACCACCGCTACAACCGCGACACGACGCTGAGTCCATCCCTGGCCTCAGTTGCCGTCGCCGTGGCCGGAATCGTCGCCGGTGAGCTCGCCGCCGCCGTGGCCGAGGGGTTAGAGATGACAGTCGGGGCCCGCCTGTCATCCCCCCACCTCTCTCCCCCTCCTCTGAGCCGCTGACCCACGGGCCCCGCCCGTCAGGTTTGAAAACCTGACGTGTGCGCGCGCTGGCTCCGTGCGGCTGGGCCAGTCCGCCTGGGCCGTGCACTGTGGCCACTTCTGGCCCAGTGCACAGGACCCCTTTTCTTTTTCTTTTCTGTAAATGTTTTAAACATTTATACAGAAAAGAATATTGATCCAAATTTAATAATTCCAACTCCTAAAATCTTGTAATATTCCAACTTATTTAATGGTACTACTTTCATTCAAATCCATGAAACTTTCCTGTACTGTTCAAATTTAAATTCAAATTTGGGCAGTATAACTCCTGTTCAAAAATCAATATATCCTATTCTGTAACTCCAAAACTCCAACTAAGATTTTTCCCCATCTTAGAAATCCCTCTAGTATTATACAAAAATGAGATGACATTTTTCTGAGCACTTTGGTTTTTCTGTTTTATTTATATTCTTATTTTTCCGTTATTATTATGCGACGTATAGATCCCGTATTTGACGAAGTTGCTATGGAAGAAGAAGGAGAAGGACTTGAAGACTTTGAAGACCAAGCCAATCCAGGCAAGCAGCCCTTTGACCATGATACACTTGTTCCTCGGAACCCGTTTGTTTCCGATACATGATGATAGGGTTACGATGGTAAACTAGATGAACCACCACATGATGCATGCTTTATTGTTGATCTTGCTATATGCTAGATGACATGCAATAGATGGTCATGATGCTTATATGATGCATGTGTGATATGAACCCCTCATAGTTGAAAACTTTGCATGAACCCATCGGGTGCCCCTAATGCCCGAGGGTGATGAAGTGTTAGGTCATCACTTGAGAAAAAAGTGATGTGCCGGTAATATCATGTGCACGGTGGAATGATGGATTAGATTTATGTGTGACTACCGTCCCAACCAAACATGTGCAACCACACTACCCCTTATGGGACGGGGCTTTATTGATTACTTAGGTCGATACTAGCATGGTGCCCGCATTACTAGTGACGGGAAGACTTGAGGTCTTTCCCGGGACGGGGTAGTGCTTGGATAGCCGGCCATGACTGTTTTTACAGGGCACCGGACACACCGTTGGTCCCTTCAGGTACGCGTGAACATTGAAATTAGGGCAAGTCCCGTGATCTATTGTTTGTACCCGAGGGCCGTGTGCCAACGAGTGGACTCTATGTTAGTGTCGTCTAAGGAAAGGTAATGATCGGGTGCTTACCCCGGATACTTGAGGTATCGCGGGTCGTGGATGACACGGAAGTTCCTCGGATCTTGTGGGTAAAGTGTGCAACCTCTGCAGAGTGTCAAACTATTCGAATAGCCGTGTCCACGGTCATGGACAGTTGGGTGGTGCTACTTAAACTATGTCCAGAATTTTACTTCATCAGTGTTGATATGTGTGTGATGAGTCAAGGATGGTGACTTGACTCGATGAGTTGAATCATATTCATGTTGATGTCGGTAACCTGTTCTCGAGGTTACGCGAGGTTATTGATGCATAACTTGACGATAGCATATTGTTCTAGCTTTCTGCTAGATTGTTCATTATTGTTCCATTGCATTGTTACCACATCATGGGTTGCTTGCGAGTACATTCAAAGTACTCATTGGCTTGCCACTAGTTATTTAATTGGCCAGGCATGGAAGAGCAGGAATATGAGGAAGAGTTCTTTGGAGGCGAACATGCGAACTAGGACGCTATCCCAGTCAGAATGCCTGTAGGGTTAAGGCAGATGGCATGGGTTCTACCCGTTTATCGAAGACTTCCGCTATTTGAGTTATTTCCTATTCAGCCCGTGAGGCTCTACCTATGTAAGACTTGGCCATAATGGCCTTAATTCGTGTAAGACTATTTGTATGGATGTAAGACTCTTGTTATTTCAGCTTCTGTGTGTTCAGTGAGCATTGATCTCTGG
Source organism: Secale cereale (assembly GCA_902687465.1). Classification (NCBI taxonomy): domain Eukaryota; kingdom Viridiplantae; phylum Streptophyta; class Magnoliopsida; order Poales; family Poaceae; genus Secale; species Secale cereale. The sequence goes on from LR738714.1 coordinate 240,712,989, forward strand.
GATCACTGTACACGTGCATTCGGTGATCTCGACTTCTAAGTCGGGGTCCCCACAGAGCTGGTATCAGAGCCATCCTGACTGTAGGAAGCATTAGTTAGCATGGGCGTTAGTTAGTTGAGACCCCCTTTTCAAAACCTTCTGAACCTCTCTTCTTTTCTAAACCTGAGATTTCCTCAGCTTATTAACTCCTCCTATTCCACCTTTGTAGATGGCCGCTGTTCCCGAAGAGCACCTGACCACTGGGTTTCCCCTACTTCTCGAGGATAGCCTCCAGGAGTGTCAGTTCCACCGAGCACCCATCCTCACCTACCTTGAGCATTGGGTGAGCGATACTGAGGTGGAGTACCATGTGGAAGTGATCGTGAAGGCAAACGATCCTCCCACAAGTTGGTTCTTCGAGGGACCCCAGATGGCGACACTACCACTTGCTGTCGAGGCTGCTGCACTCAAGGCATTAACCTGTCTCCGCGAGCTTCTTCCGGAGATGGCAGCCAAGATGGCAACTCGCTTCTTACCTTACCGGAAGGAAGGTGACGAAGAAAGCAGCGCACTAGCCCCTCCACTGAAGGAAGGACTCTCGCTTCGGTTCCAGACCTACTTCAGTCTATGTGCCGACAGCTTGGCACAAGACTTGGCCTCGGAATCGATGAAGCTTCGAGAAGAACTTTACAAGACCAAGGCACTTCTTCGTCGAGCTCAAGAGAAGGCAAACAGGATCAAGAAAGAAGGGGCACCTTCTGGACAATCCGCTATCGCATATTGAGGCGGAAGGCCCTCTGAGGATGTGTCTTCCAAGGGTGAAGAACCACCTCGGCGACGCCGGATGACAGCAAGGGAATACCGCAAGCTTTTCCCTGCACCACCGTCGAAGCACCGTCGTATCCAAGTCCTCCACTCCCCTACTCCCTCACGTGACAAGGGAGCCCAGACAGATGAAGACAAGGAGGAAGACCCAGAAGAGCCGGAATACGCGACCGAGCATTCCGCCGCTTAGGCATTATTCGCTACTCGGAGATGCCAGTTGTAACCCCTACGGTAGGATAGGTCGTCTAACCCCTATGCTCAGTCGAGTCCTTGTATGGTTCATATGAAACCATCTAGTGTTTGCTTTTGATGTGTCTGGATGTAAGTCGTAATCTTCCTTCGGGAATGTGTAAACGACTACATCACCCATTTGGATTTTAATGAATGTGTTTTGGCCTCACGGCCCTTGCATGATTTGATTTAGTGTCACACCCACCCCCTTACTAGGCGCCCATCTTTCTTGCTTTCCCTCTTCCGAGTCATGAGACCTTTTACCACTCCAACAGGATGCCTGTTGTAACTCGTACTGGTACCTCTACCCAGCAGCCCGAAGCCGGAGCATCCTCTCAGCCAGAGGCAGGCCACGACCAAACCAACGACCAAGCTCCACCACCACCTCCTCCAAGCATGGACATGGCTCAGCTTCTCCAAGCTTTCCGAGAGGAACGCCAAGCCAACACTGCAGCTCTCCAGCTGATTGCTCAAGCTGTCACCAACAACCGCCAGCCGGCGGGGAATGGCAACGGACGTTCCACGTTGGCAGAGTTCAAGAAGCATGCACCGCCAACCTTCATCGAGACTGCTGAACCCCTGGATGCAGATGACTGGGTCCGTTCCATTGAGGAAATCCTGGAACTAGTCGGATGCACCGAAGATCGCGAGAGGTTGGCTTATGCAGCCCACTGCCTCGGGGGAACTGCTAGAGCTTGGTGGGATGGATTCAAAGTCATGCATGCTGAACAAGACATCACTTGGGCGAACTTCAAGGCAGAATTCCGCAAGGCCCACATTCCTTCCGGGATCATGGCTATCAAAAAGCGCGAGTTCCGAGCCCTGAAGCGAGGAAGTGGCACTGTCAAGGAGTACATGCAGAAGTTCAGTATTCTGTCAAGGTATGCCCCTGAGGATGTCAGCACTGATGTTGCCAAAAGGGAGCGCTTCATGGAAGGCCTTAATCAGACTCTGCAATACTCGCTTGTCGTGTGCGACTGCCCGTCTTTCCCTGACCTGGTGAACAAGGCACTTATGCTTGAAGACAAGCGGCGAGCTTTGGAAGACACTCGCAAGCGCAAGTTGGTCAGTAAGGGAAGTTCCAGCAACCAGAAGCCTCGTCCGTGGCAGTCAGCCCCGGCCAAGCCAACCTATCAGCAGCCAAGAGCTCCTGCACCTCGTGCCAATCCTCAGCCTCAGCAGTATGCCAACCCCAGGCCAGCCTTCAACCCCAATACCAGTGGTGGCAACAAGATCAACACTCCAAACCAAGTCACTTGCTTTGGATGTGGTCAGCCCGGACACATCTCCAGGGTGTGCCCCAACAAGAAGCCTGATGCCCCGCGCCCCAATGCGCAGAACCAGGGACAAGGTCGTGGTATGCCACCAAGGAACCCAGCTCCTCGCAATCCACCGAACTATGGGAAGGGGCGTGTGAATCACGTCACTGCTGAAGAAGCCCAGGAAGACCCGGACGTCGTGCTGGGTACGTTCCTTGTCAACTCAGCACCTGCAACTGTCTTGTTTGATTCTGGAGCAACGCATTCATTTGTCACTCAAAGGTTTGCATTAAAAAGTGGCATGACCCCTACACCCCTGAATAACCCTATGATGGTACAAACCCCCAGAGCCGAGTTGAAGAAGCAGCTAGAAGAGCAGCTAAGGAATGGATTTATCCGCCCGAGTGCCTCCCCTTGGGGATCTCCTGTTCTGTTTGTGGCAAAGAGGGACGGTACCATCCGCTTATGCATTGACTACCGTTCCCTCAGTGAAGTTACAATCAAGAACAAGTACCCACTTCCCAAGATCGAAGATCTGTTTGATCAACTCAGCGGAGCCAAGGTATTCTCCAAGATCGACCTCAGATCTGGGTATTACCAGCTGAAGATCAGACCCCAAGATATTCCGAAGACAGCATTCGTAACCAGATATGGCCTGTACGAGTGCACGGTCATGTCTTTTGGGTTAACCAATGCCCCAGCTTACTTCATGTATCTCATGAATAAAGTCTTCATGGAATATTTGGACAAGTTCGTTGTTGTCTTCATTGATGACATTCTTGTGTTCTCGAAGTCGGAGGAAGAGCATGAGCAACATCTGAGGATGGTCCTAGACAAGCTTCGTGAGCACCAACTGTATGCCAAATTCAGCAAGTGTGAGTTTTGGCTGCACAAAGTTGGATTCTTAGGTCATTTATTGACCGAGGAAGGCTTATCTGTTGATCCTGCAAAAATCGAAGCTGTGACCCAATGGCAATCTCCAACGACCGTCAAGCAAGTCAGAAGCTTCCTCGGATTAGCGGGCTATTACCGCAAGTTCGTGGAAGGATTCTCTAGCATTGCACGACCAATGACTCAGCTCCTCAAGAAGGACAAGAAGTTCGAGTGGACGCCAAAATGCGAAGAGAGCTTCCAAGAGCTCAAGAAGAGATTGACCACCGCCCCAGTTCTGGCAACACCTAATATCCACAAGGAGTTCGTGATATATTGTGATGCCTCTCGAACCGGATTGGGAAGCGTTCTGATGCAAGAAGGCCGCGTCATAGCATACCTCTCCAGGCAGCTACGAACCCATGAGGAGAACTACGCTACTCACGATCTTGAGCTAGCGGCAGTAGTTCATGCCTTGAAGACATGGCGGCATTACCTCCTAGGGAAACGGTGTGAGATTTACACAGACCACAAAAGTCTGAAGTATATTTTCACCCAAAAAGAGTTGAACATGAGGCAGCGAAGATGGTTGGAACTCATCAAGGATTATGACCTTAGTGTTCAGTATCACCCTGGGAAGGCTAACGTCGTGGTCGATGCCTTAAGCAGGAAGGCTTGCTCTTTGAATGTCATTATTCAGGAAAGGCAGCCAGCCTTGTTTAAGGAGATCAAACAATTCAGTTTGGAATTGGTCACCCCCGGATTTCTGGATCATTTGGAAGTCAGACCAACCCTGATAGACGACGTCAAGAAGGCTAAAGATGGACATGCAAGCATCAAAGGTATCAAGAAGAAGATGAAGCTGGGCAAGGCCCCAGGATTCTCCGAAGACGAGCACGGGATTGTTTGGTACAAAGGTCGCCTCTGCGTACCAAACAACACCGAGCTGAAGACGCTGATTCTGCAAGAAGCCCACGACACCCCGTATTCCATCCACCCCGGAGGAACCAAGATGTACCAAGACTTGAAGGCACGATTCTGGTGGCACGGTATGAAGAGAGAGATTGCAACCTATGTTGCAAAGTGCGATGTGTGCCAAAGGGTCAAGGCTGAGTATCAGCGACCTGCTGGATTGCTTCAACCACTCAAGGTTCCTGAGTGGAAGTGGGATAAAGTCGGAATGGACTTCATCACTGGATTACCAAGGTCGAATAGAGGACATGACTCTATCTGGGTCATAGTCGATCATTTGACCAAGGTGGCTCATTTCATTCCTGTCAAGACCACTTATGATGGCAACCGGCTGGCAGCTCTCTACATTGACCGAATCGTAAGCCTTCACGGTGTTCCCAAGGAGATTGTGTCAGATCGAGGAACCCAGTTCACCTCGAGGTTCTGGAAGAAGTTCCAAGAAGCCTTGGGAACCAAGTTGTCTTTCAGCACAGCTTTCCACCCACAGACCGGAGGTCAAACTGAGCGAGTCAATCAGATTCTCGAAGATATGCTCCGAGCCTGTGTCCTGGCATATGGAGCCAAGTGGGAAGACTGTCTCCCTTTTGCCGAGTTCTCTTACAACAACAGTTACCAGTCAAGCCTTCAGATGGCACCATTTGAGGTCTTGTACGGACGCAAATGTCGCACCCCCCTCAACTGGTCAGAGACTGGAGAAGGACTAGTCTTTGGACCGGATAATCTCTGCGCAACAGAAGAGCAAGTCCAACTAGTCACAGAGCGATTAAAGGCAGCCAAGTCAAGGCAGAAGAGTTATGCCGACACTCGACGCCGAGACATGAGTTTCCATGTCGGGGACCACGTGTACCTGCGGGTAACTCCTCTGAAGGGAACCAAGCGTTTCCACGTCAAGGGGAAGCTCGCACCAAGGTTCATTGGACCCTTTGAGATCACTGCACGACGAGGAGAAGTGGCTTACCAATTGGAACTACCACCTGAGCTATCCGATGTGCAAAATGTGTTCCATGTGTCACAACTCCGGAAATGTCTCCAAGTTCCAGACAAGCCCTATCTCTACAAGGATGTGGATCACCAAGCCATTGATCTGCAGCCTGATTTGACCTACCGCGAGAAGCACATTCGTATTCTGGACGAAGCAGAACGACGTACGCGGAGCCGTACCATCAAGTATTTCAAGGTCCAGTGGAGCAACCACACCGAAGCAGAAGCAACATGGGAACGAGAAGACTATCTTAGATCCGAGTTTCCCGACCTCTTTTAAGCCCTAGTTTAGGAATCTCGGGGACGAGATTCTTGTAAGGGAGGTAGGTCTGTCACACCCTGCATTTTGTAACATGTTATTTGTAACTTTGAAGCATGAAAATTTGGACCAGCAAATTTTTTTAGCATCATTTGGCTTTTATTTGGAATTGAGTTTTCTTCATGTGCTTTTTCTTGTGCTCATTAAAGTCAACTATGACCTCTTGTAGATTTCATCTCCTTATCCAAAACTTCTGCCCAATGATCATGCCAAGTGTTATATAACAGTATAGTATCTTCTTACAAAATTAATTTGGCCAAAATGTATTTTATAAATTTAGTGTTCCAAAAACCCCTGAATTGAGATTTGCACTGCAAGTACTTGATTAAGGGTGTGAAAATTATTTCAAAAGATTTATTTGAGACCTAGTAGTCATAGGACTCCCATAAAACACAAAGGTATAATTTTAAAAGTTATTTTCCTATTTTATTTAAAAGCCTTTTCTTAAGGCCAGAAATGGTCTTTAATAGGGAAAAATTATTTAACTATCTCAAAATTATTTGCCAAAATTCAGAGAGACTCATAGGACATATATTGTCCATATATAAGAGTTTCAACACTTGGTCATGTTCAAAATAATGGGCTAAACCCTCTAAAACCCTTTCTGGATATTTCAAGCTTTTGAAATATTTACAAAGGAATTTTTCTCCAAAAATTCCAGGGAAATTCTATCATGTCATATATGACATATTTGATGATCTTGCCAAGTCCCATGCCTTGGGAAGCAAGAAAACCTCCTCAAACCCCTTCATAACCATTCTGTCCATATTTGAAGTTTGAGCAACTTTACATTGCCAAACTTGTCCAAATGCTCTCAAATTTGGTGCACATGCTAGAATGGCCTAATAAGGCACCTAGACCAAATGGCACAAGAATTTGAATAGAGCAACTTGATCAGATCACCTCAAAACCCTTTCTGTTCAAATGCAAATTTGAACAACTTTACATTACCAACTTTTTATCTGGAGCTTCAAACTTTGTGGGCATGATCAATACCCCAAATGATGATGCTACACCATGTGGTGCATCAAGGGGAGATGATTAGCTTGACTCAATCAAGATGAAGCTGTTTCTGTTGATTTCTAGGGTTCACCAAAGTTATATTGGCTAGTTTCTTCAAATGAGCCCAAATTTGGTGAAGCACCCTATTTTCTCATGTCTTTCAACCCTGTCAAGTGCCATGTCAAGTGGACTTCATTTACTTGATCAAACACTGATCAAACACCTTCTGCAGAAATTCTAAAACCTCCATTTTGACCACTTTCACTTTTCTCCATGGCCTCAACTTCTTACCACAGGCTCATTGAGTTACCATCCACCTCCAGTAACTCCCCCAGCACCTCAGCTCCATGATTGGAGGGTGAAACCCCAGTTTTACCTTGCTGTACAGCCAACTTTCACCATTTCACCAGCCCTCTCCCTCTCTCCTTGCACCTCCAGGGCATCCAAGGCCTCAGAGCATTTCTTTACTTCTGCTACAACGCACCAGACACTGTTGGGCACGCTGGAACGGACCAAGCCGGCGAGAGCACGCTGATGCCGGTCAAACGCACACTCAGGAGCGCGTGAACAGTGCATCCCGCACGTTGGTTCCAGCCAATCGCCGCTCCCCGACAGCCTCGGGCCTCCCCCTCGCGCCAGTCGAGGCGCCTCGACGTCCGCGACCTCCCCGGCGCTGTCCCCCCTCCTCATGCGCCCTCCAGTAGCCGCCGTCGCACGCGCGCTGGCCGCCCGCGGCGGCCACTCCTCTGCCTCGCACGCGCGCACCCCTCTGACGCTCCCCCGCTCCTCCTCTCACCTCTACAGGACGTGGAGCTCGTCCAGGAACTCCACAGACCCATTCCCCTAGCCTCCCGTGCGCTGTAGCCTCGCCGGTGAGCTCGCCGGCGCACTGGACCACGGGTCCCCGTCGAGCTCCTATATATAGGCCCTCCCGAGCTTCTCCAACACCACCGCCAGCCTCACACCTCTCCACTGAGACCCCCAACACCACCAGTTCGACCCCAGGACGCCCCAGAGCTCGGGATCGACCGGAGCTCCGCCGCATCGGGCCGTCGGCGATCTCGAGGTACAGGCCTCCCCAGCCTCTTCTTCCACTCATTTCGGAACCGCCACACTCCACTGATCCTTTCCCCTCTATTTCCCCCTCCGTTCGCAGTCGGAAACGACCTCGACCACCGCCCTCCGACGAGCCTCCGCCATCCCACCTCGCCGCCGGTGAACCAGGGCTCCCCGCCGTGCCGCCCTACCACCGCTACAACCGCGACACGACGCTGAGTCCGTCCCTGGCCTCCATTGCCGTCGCCGTGGCCGGAATCGTCGCCGGTGAGCTCGCCGCCGCCGTGGCCGAGGGGTTAGAGATGACAGGCGGGCCCCGCCTGTCATCCCCCCACCTCTCTCCCCCTCCTCTGAGCCGCTGACCGACGGGCCCCGCCCGTCAGGTTTGAAAACCTGACGTGCGCGCGCGCTGGCTCCGTGCGGCTGGGCCAGTCCGCCTGGGCCGTGCACTGTGGCCACTTCTGGCCCAGTGCACAGGACCCCTTTTCTTTTTCTTTTCTGTAAATGTTTTAAACATTTATACAGAAAAGAATATTGATCCAAATTTAATAATTCCAACTCCTAAAATCATGTAATATTCCAACTTATTTAATAGTACTACTTTCATTCAAATCCATGAAACTTTCTTGTACTGTTCAAATTTAAATTCAAATTTGGGCAGTATAACTCCTGTTCAAAAATCAATATATCCTATTCTGTAACTCCAAAACTCCAACTAAGATTTTTCCCCATCTTAGAAATCCCTCTAGTATTATACAAAAATGAGATGACATTTTTCTGAGCACTTTGGTTTTTCTGTTTTATTTATATTCTTATTTTTCCGTTATTATTATGCGACGTATAGATCCCGTATTTGACGAAGTTGCTGTGGAAGAAGAAGGAGAAGGACTTGAAGACTTTGAAGGCCAAGCCAATCCAGGCAAGCAGCCCTTTGACCATGATACACTTGTTCCTCGGAACCCGTTTGTTTCCGATACATTATGATAGGGTTACGATGGTAACCTAGATGAACCACCACATGATGCATGCTTTATTGTTGATCTTGCTATATGCTAGATGACATGCAATAGATGGTCATGATGCTTATATGATGCATGTGTGATATGAACCCCTCATAGTTGAAAACTTTGCATGAACCCATCGGGTGCCCCTAATGCCCGAGGGTGATGAAGTGTTAGGTCATCACTTGAGAAAAAAGTGATGTGCCGGTAATATCATGTGCATGGTGGAATGATGGATTAGATTTATGTGTGACTACCGTCCCAACCAAACATGTGCAACCACACTACCCCTTATGGGACGGGGCTTTATTGATTACTTAGGTCGATACTAGCATGGTGCCCGCATTACTAGTGACGGGAAGACTTGAGGTCTTTCCCGGGACGGGGTCGTGCTTGGATAGACGGCCATGACTGTTTTTACAGGGCACCGGACACACCGTTGGTCCCTTCGGGTACGCGTGAACATAGAAATTAGGGCACGTCCCGTGATCTATTGTTTGTACCCGAGGGCCGTGTGCCAACGAGTGGACTCTATGTTAGTGTCGTCTAAGGAAAGGTAATGATCGGGTGCTTACCCCGGATACTTGAGGTATCGCGGGTCGTGGATGACAAGGAAGTTCCCCGGATCTTGTGGGTAAAGTGTACAACCTCTGCAGAGTGTCAAACTATTCGAATAGCCGTGTCCATGGTCATGGACAGTTGGGTGGTGCTACTTAAACTATGTCCAGAATTTTACTTCATCAGTGTTGATATGTGTGTGATGAGTCAAGGATGGTGACTTGACTCGATGAGTTGAATCATATTCATGTTGATGTCGGTAACCTGTTCTCGAGGTTACGCGAGGTTATTGATGCATAACTTGACGATAGAATATTGTTCTAGCTTTCTGCTAGATTGTTCATTATTGTTCCATTGCATTGTTACCACATCATGGGTTGCTTGCGAGTACATTCAAAGTACTCATTGGCTTGCCACTGGTTATTTAATTGGCCAGGCATGGAAGAGCAGGAATATGAGGAAGAGTTCTTTGGAGGCGAACATGCGAACTAGGACGCTATCCCAGTCAGAATGCCTGTAGGGTTAAGGCAGATGGCATGGGTTCTACCCGTTTATCGAAGACTTCCGCTATTTGAGTTATTTCCTATTCAGCCCGTGAGGCTCTACCTATGTAAGACTTGGCCATAATGGCCTTAATTCGTGTAAGACTATTTGTATGGATGTAAGACTCTTGTTATTTCAGCTTCTGTGTGTTCAGTGAGCATTGATCTCTGGGATCACTGTACACGTGCATTCGGTGATCTCGACTTCTAAGTCGGGGTCCCCACACTAAGCCTCTTGCTTGGTGATTTGTTCTACTGATGCCGCCCTAGGAACCGTATAAACCGGTGTTATGTTCCTTGATTATGCGTCCCTAACACGGTTGGGGTTTATGGCCCCCCCCTTGATAACCCGCTTAGCGCTAAAACTCTTGCAACAAATCCCAACATTGGTTTTACATTTGCCTAATAACTAAAACTTGCATAGGGAGTTATAAACCCTCTTCTTAATCAACAACCCCGGGCCAGTGCTCCACATGAGTGTTGGTCCGAAATGGGGAGCCTGCGGGTCTACCTTGGGGAAACCCGAGGGCTGGTAAAAACCCGTAGCTTCACCCATCCGGTCGTGGCCTGAGACTAGATACGCGCGGCTACTGTCAGGGTGTCGGCACGCCGGGAGGATTTGTTGGATTAGTTTTACCTATGTCGGTATATCTTGAGCACGGGATTCCGAGAATACTCGGGTCTTCCCACCTTGGAGTTGCGACTCCGCAGATCGTGAGCTTGTCATGGGCTAAGTTGGGACACCACTGCAGGGTTTTGAACTTTCGAAAGCCATGCCAGCGGTTATGTGGTAGATGGGAAGTTGTTAATATCCGGTTGTAGAAAACTTGACACCATGTTCAGAACACACTACCAGCGTGAGTAACCGTGATGGTCATTTTCTGAAAGGGGTTCGGGAAGTGAACACGGTGGGGTTATGATTGAAGTACTGTAGGATCGAAAGTAGGTCTAGAGGGGGGGTGATTAGACTACTTGACAATATAAAAAATCTGCCTTTAGATCATGCAAAGTTTTTGGCAGTTTCACAAACAAGATCAGTTCAAGTAACACCCTACACATGCAATTCTAGAGTTTATGCAGCGGAAAGTAAATTGCACATGTAAAAGAGAGGTGGAGAAGATCAAACGCAGTTTGGTGACATGGAGATTTTTGTCGTGGTTCCGATAGGTGGTGCTATCGTACATCCACGTTGATGGAGACTTCAACCCACGGAGGGTAACGGCTGCGCGAGTCCACGGAGGGCTCCACCCACGAAGGGTCCACGAAGAAGCAACCTTGTCTATTCCATCACGGCCTACGCCCACGGAGGACTAGCCTTACTCGGGGTAGATCTTCACGAAGTAGGCGATCTCCTTGCCCTTACAAACTTCTTGGTTCAACTCCACATCACGACGGAGGCTCCCAAGCGACACCTAACCAATCTAGGAGGCACGACCCCCCAAAAGGTAATAGACGGTGTTGATGGTGATGAACTCCTTGCTCTTGTGCTTCAAGTGATAAACTCCCCAACACTCAACTCTCCTCACTGATATGGCTGTGGTGGAAGAAAGATTTGAGTGGAAAGCAACTTGGGAAGGCTAGAGATCAAGTTTCATATGGTAGGAATGGAATGGCTTGATCTCAACACAAGGGTAGGTGGTTCACTTCTCAGAAAGTGTGTGGTAGAAGTGGTGGTACTTTCTGATGGCTCTCCTCACGAATGAGGAGGGGGGTGGAGGGGTATATATAGCCTCCACACAAAATCCAACCGTTACACACACATTTGACCAATCTCGGTCAGACCGAAGTGAAAACTCGGTTAGACCGAAAGTTCAAATATAGTGAACGTTGGGATTTTCGGTGGGACCGAAAATACCATCTCGGTGAGACCGAAGTGAGTCAAAGGTTAGGGTTTGCCATTTCGGTGAGACCGAAAATATAAACTCGGATATTCCGAATTGATGTCAACTGATCACAGAAGGTTGGCAGCCCTTTTTCGGTGAGACCGAAACTCAGAATCGGTGTGACCGAGAATCTAGGGTTTGGAGAAACAACTGAAGTGGTTCATCTCGGTGGGACTGAGTTGGAGAAATCGGTGTGACCGAGATTACTTATGGGTGTGTGTTAAGTAGTGAATAGTGCTGATAGTTGAGGGAGTTAGATCACCAAGCACTTGAGCAACAAGAACATTAACACAACCTCATCCCCTTTTAATAGTATTGGCTTTCCTATGGACTCAATGTGATCTTTGATCACTAAACCAAAAATGGAGTCTTGAGCTTTTGCCAATGCTTGACTTAGCATTTTGAGGGGTCCACTTCTTCAGACATTTCCATACCCACATCATCGAACTTTTCTGAAATGATTCTCAAGAGAATATTAGTTCAATGATATATATGTTGTTATTAATTACCAAAACCACCCGGGGATTAGTTGCACTTTCAATCTCCCCCTTTTTGGTAATTGATGACAACATATAGATCAAAGCTTCGACAAAAGATATAATCAATGAATAATATCGTCGCTTTGAGAGGTATGTGATAAACAAGAGCTCCCCCTAAATTTGTGCATTATTTAAAATTTGCGTTTGAATGCAAATGCACAATCGATTAGGATTATGGGTCACTCTTCCATGTCACATACATCTTGGTGGAGCGCACAAAATGATAAGAATGAATAACATGCACTCAATCACCAAGACAAGAGTAAATAGCCATACAATAAGAAATAGCATATGATAAACAATAAGCACACATTAAAGCATAGTATGACTAAGCACTCATTAAGGTAGCATCAAACGTTGTAGCAAGCACACTTAAAGTATCTGGAACCAAAAGAAACCAATGTATCTCAAGGAAAACGGCAAAAGAACGAAAAGACGAAAGAGCACTCTCTCTCTCGAAGCCCTATGATCTATAACAATTTCTCCCCCTTTGGCAACAAGTTACCAAAAAGTTCGAAAAGGTATAGAGCTAAACGTCACTGCGGGCTCGGCTGGCTGCTCCCGTCTGGGTCGATGTCGGTGTAGAGATAGCTGCGTCGGCGAAGACTTCTGCTGATGTCTGCGCTGGAGGAGTGGATGCTGGAGCTGAAGGAACTGCTGGAGCTGTAGCTGGTGCTGAAGTGGTAGCCCTGGAGTCTGTCACTGGGATAGCTGCAGACCTGGATCCTCTGGGAACCGGAGCAGTCTGGCGATGAGAGTCCTGGACTATATCATCCTGCATAAGCTCTGCTCTCTCCTGCCTAGTCTCCTCCATGTCTGCCTCAAGTTTGTTGACAGACACCTGAATCTCAGTCAGCTTCACGTCTAGAGCGTGGATCTTGTCCTCGACGATCCTCTCAAGGCTCTCCTGAGATTGCTCAATGCTGGCCAGGCGTTGTTCAATTCTCCGGGTCGCTTCAAGAATCTGATCTCCGAAGCTCTTTGGCTTAGCTGCTGCTGCTGCTGCCTCTCTGTCAGCTTTGGCTTTCTTTGCAGCTTCGATCTTGGCTTGCCCTTCAACTGAGGTGGGATCCTCTTCATCCATCACAACTACGTTGTCCTCATGCTCTGGCTGCAGTGGTAAGTGCTTCCTATCCAACATGAATTTGCCCGTGCCAAACTTGGCGTTGATAAGCATCTGTATCTGCGGTGCAAACCCACACGACCTCTTCTGGTCAGCTGCAGTCCTCTTAATGGTCTCTACCATCAAGTCCATCACCTTAAAAGGTGCCTTCTCATCGAGAATGTGCAGCATGTTGATAGAATAGCCTCGTATCATCCGGTGGTCACCTGACTTAGGCATCAAAGTATGCCTCAGGATAGTGTTAGTGGTGGTCAGACCTGCCTGGAGATAATACACTGAGCCGAGTTTCCATCCCTCCAAATCAGCAGCTGGGATCTCCTTGTACATATTCTTCATGGAATCATGACTCTTCTTAGGAATCCCATAGACATCAATGTCGTCCTCTCTCTGCACTGGAGCGTTCAGAAGTTCTGCCCATTCTGCAACAGTTGAAGAAAACCGTTGACCTTCAGTCATCCAGGTGATCTTGCCATCGGGGTAGAAATGGGCTGTGGCATAGAACTGCATGATCATCTCGTCATTCCATGCTGTCAGTTCTTGACCCACGAAATCAGCAACTCCACATGCAGTAAAGCTCTCATGCATATGGGGAAAGAAGTCCCGATGCTCTCTGCTGTCAATGTACTTCCAGTCAACATACCTGGTGTCAGCAACAATGGGCTTCTTATCCATTAGCACGGTCTCATAGAAATCCTGCTGCTCTTTGGTGTGGAATCTGGGGTCCACAGCAGTCCTTCTTCTTACGGCATATGGATCAGACTGTCTCCATAGCCTGAGACCTTTGTCCTTTCTTGCCTTCATGTCCTCAGCTTGAGGATGAGCATCATTGTGGAGTGGCAACTTGGGACGGAGCTTGAGCAACACATGCTCTTCATCAGATTCAGACGGTGGCATCTCACCTTTGTTCTTCTCAGAAGCTGGAATGCTTCTGGTTGTCCTCTTGGGCTTGGCTGGAGCTGCCTTAGCTTGAGCAGGCTTCTTGGGCTTGGAGGAGGTTTGAGCCCGAATAGCATCACCCATGAACTTAGCTTTCTGAGGAGGAGGCTGGGGTGCATCTTCTTCTTCTTCTTCAGCATCATCAACTTGAGGTTCAGCATAAACAACTCTCTTCCTTTTGGAAGTCTTCTTCACCTTGCTTGGAGCTGGCTCTTCCAAGTTGAGCTTCTTGGCAACTGCAGACTGCTTCACTTTGCTCGTGCCTTTCTTTGGCTGCTGCCCTTGGAGCTCTTTGGCAACCACTTGCCTCTTTGGCTTGGAGGTAACTTCCTCAGCAACAAAATCGGAATCCTCAGAATCAGACGTTCTCTTCTTCCTGGTTCTCGTAGCAGCAGGAGGCAGACCACTAGGGGTGCTCCTCTCACCATCATCACTAGAGCTGCTAGCCTCAGGACTTGTACCTACCTCTGGAATCTCAGCAAACGGTGATTCGGACCTGTTCTGGCTGTCACTGACATCTGACATGGCTGAAAGACCTGTGAATAGATAAGGTGTAGGCAGAGTAGAAGAGTTATCACAACTGCAGAAGTTTTTGCAAAAAAAATGAGTTAAAAACTTAGTTTTGAGTTTTCACAGAATGTATTTCGGTCAAACCGATTTCAAGTTTCGGTGTAACCGAAGTGTTCAACAGAACCTACACACCACTTTCGGTCAGACCGAAATGGGTTTCGGTCCTACCGAAAAACTAGGGTTTCATAGAAACTTCACTTCGGACATTCCGATTTTCACAGCTCGGTCAGACCGAACTGTGTAGTGCAATGGTCAGAGACCAAATCGGTCAGTCCGAGTTTCAGGAATCGGCTTCACCGAGATGCATTCCGTGGAAACCTAAACCTAAGAATTTTCCTCGAAACTAAACGATCTGAACAATGTATTGGGATCATATCAAACGTGGATTGAATCAGGGCAGTCCTATCATGCAAGAATCAGAAGTGGAGCATGAATAGGGATCGAGACACACCCTAACTTGGTGGTGTCCCTCTACGGCGGCAACGGAGGAGAAGATTACCGTTGACGGCGGCGGAGACCTGCGGCAAGGGCACACAGGCGACGACGGCGACGATCCTTAGATCAGGGCGGCGGCAGCAGGGGTCTTGGAGGGCGAACGGTTTGAAAGGAATAGATCGCGCGCAGCCCTCAGTATATATAACCCCGTACTGTTGGTGGGACCGAGTTGAAAAACTCGGTGTCACCGAGATGTATTTCTGCTGTGCAGTTACACATATCGGTCAGACCGAGATTTTGAACTCGGTTTCACCGAGATGAAACCTAGATCAATCTAAGTGTTTCGGTTGGACCGAGATTGAGAAGCCGGTCAGACCGAAATAGACTTAGAAGGTTTTGGAAGTCAGCCTTAGACGAATCGGTGGTTCCGAGTGCTCCTCACTCGGACTGTCCGAAAAAGACTTGTTCAAAGTTGTGATATAAGCATGAATAGAATTTTGAGACAAGATAGCATAGATAGCTAGGGAAAGTGCTTAGGCATTCTTGTCCATCCATTTGGCCAGAAAAAGAAACCAAAACAATCAAAACAACAAATGGATGTCCTTGAATGGATAAAATCATGCATCCAACATGCTCACACAATAAGATAGCAACTGAAATATGTGTCAAACATGCACAACCAAAACTCTAGCTACTAGCACACAAAATGTCGATGACTAGGTCATCTATATATGAGTATATTGACTTAGGAGTCAAATGAGAACATTTGATCATAGGTCATACTCATCGTTTAAGCACAAGTGGGGTTACCACTTTTACATAAAGCATTTATGTGTTCACATCATTTGGAGATGCTTTAGCTCATTTTTAGAGCAAAGCTCCCCCTAGATGTGAGAACCCCTTTTAAAGGGTCAAACTAACCTTGGGTTGTCGTAGAAGACTTCATGTAGATGTTGAAGATGTGGATGCTCAATGTTGATGTAGATCATCATGAGTTGGGAGCAATCCTTTGGATTAGGGCACTTTCAATACCTACATGGGTTAGTCCCACAAGGAACAAACAGGAATATCCATGGACATAGAGTGAAGTGCACAAAAGATGATGTCCATGAAAGCAATGATTACCTTGTCCCTTGACTTACCAACAAGAGGGTTTGTGACTCCATGAACAAGTGCATGATGTGGAAGTTGATTGCACAAGTTCTTGCCAAAATGAATATGAGTGAAGTTTGTTGGCGGAATCGCCCTCAAGAACCTACTAGTTCTTCTTCTTTGGGATCCACATCATCTTGATGGGAATCCTTGGTGTTGTAGTTGAGCTTGACGAAGTAGAACTTGATGTGTCCTTGGGAACCCACTTGACCATGGCTTGAGGTGCTTCAATGAATGCATCAATCTCCTCTTGAAGCTTGTCCTTGGCCTTGGGGCCTTTAGCCATGAAGCATCTTCCAATTCCCTCATTCGGTGAATCAAATAAGTCGTAGGAGTTGGAGTTGGAGGATACGAGTGCAAGTCCGGCAACACCTTCATCTTGACTATAGTCGGAGTCGGAGTGATAGCTTCCATCGGATTGACTGTCAGAGTCGGAGCCGGAGACCCATTCACCAACATGAGCTTGATGTCTTCTTCTTGTGTAGCTCCTTGATGACTTGTCTTTCCTCTCCGAATCCTTGCTTCTCCGAGAAGGTCTTCGTTCATAACGATCATCTCTACTCCTTCTCTCTTTCCGAGGTGACTCATCTCTTGCTCTTCTTCTTGGAGATTCTTCTCTTCTCTTGTGGGGAGCCGTACACTCATTTGAGAAGTGTCCGGGTCTTCCACAATTGTAGCAGTTTCGATCACGACTAGAAGATCTCTTTCCATCATATGATCTAGACTTTGAGCTTCTCTCTTTGCCTCTATTCTTGTAGAACTTGTTGAAGTTCCTGGCCATTAGGCTTATGTCTTCATTGGAAATTAACTTGTCACTTGAGGTAGTAGGAGCATCACTTGTAGCTTTGTAAGCACCACTTGACTTGTTGTGAAGCTCTTCCTTATCCTTAAGTGTCATCTCATGAGCAACAATCCTTCCAATGACTTCAGTTGGCTTGAGAGTCTTGTAGTTTGGCATCATTTGGATCAAAGTGCACACGGTGTCATACTTTCCATCCAAAGCTCTGAGAATCTTCTTAATGATGAATCGGTCGGTCATTTCTTCGCTTCCTAAGCCAGCAATCTCATTTGTGATGAGAGCAAGCCTAGAGTACATTTCAGCGACTCCTTCACCATCCTTCATCTTGAACTTGTCAAGCTGACCTTGAAGAATATCCAGCTTTGATTCCTTCACAGATTCAGTACCTTCGTGCATTTCAACCAAAGTATCCCAAATCTCCTTAGCATTCTCAAGACGGCTGATTTTGTTGAACTCTTCGGGACACAAAGCATTGAAGAGAATGTCACAAGCTTGAGCATTGTTTTGCAACATCTTCAGCTCTTCGGGTGTAGCTTCGCGATCCGGAACTTTTCCTTCTTCAAAGAAGTCACCTTGCATGCCAACACAAATAATGCCCCATGCGGCTGGGTTATGACCAAGAATATGCATTTTCATTTTATGCTTCCAACTAGCAAAATTTGTACCATCAAAGTAAGGACCTCTACGATAATTACCCTCACTAGACGCCATACTCTCCTAGGTTGTGAAACCAAGCTTATGGAGTCCAATGCAATGGAAACCAAGGCAATGGAGACCAAAGCTCTGATACCACTTGTAGGATCGAAAGTAGGTCTAGAGGGGGGGTGATTAGACTACTTGACAATAAAAAATCTGCCTTTAGATCATGCAATGTTTTTGGCAGTTTCACAAACAAGATCAGTTCAAGTAACACCCTACACATGCAATTCTAGAGTTTATGCAGCGGAAAGTAAATTGCACATGTAAAAGAGAGGTGGAGAAGATCAAACGCAGTTTGGTGACACGGAGATTTTTGTCGTGGTTCCGATAGGTGGTGCTATCGTACATCCACGTTGATGGAGACTTCAACCCACGGAGGGTAACGGCTGCGCGAGTCCACGGAGGGCTCCACCCACGAAGGGTCCACGAAGAAGCAACCTTGTCTATTCCATCACGGCCTACGCCCACGGAGGACTAGCCTTACTCGGGGTAGATCTTCACGAAGTAGGCGATCTCCTTGCCCTTACAAACTTCTTGGTTCAACTCCACATCACGACGGAGGCTCCCAAGCGACACCTAACCAATCTAGGAGGCACCACCCCCCAAAAGGTAATAGACGGTGTTGATGGTGATGAACTCCTTGCTCTTGTGCTTCAAGTGATAAACTCCCCAACACTCAACTCTCCTCACTGATATGGCTGTGGTGGAAGAAAGATTTGAGTGGAAAGCAACTTGGGAAGGCTAGAGATCAAGTTTCATATGGTAGGAATGGAATGGCTTGATCTCAACACAAGGGTAGGTGGTTCACTTCTCAAAAAGTGTGTGGTAGAAGTGGTGGTACTTTCTGATGGCTCTCCTCACGAATGAGGAGGGGGTGGAGGGGTATATATAGCCTCCACACAAAATCCAACCGTTACACACACATTTGACCAATCTCGGTCAGACCGAAGTGAAAACTCGGTTAGACCGAAAGTTCAAATATAGTGAACGTTGGGATTTTCGGTGGGACCGAAAATACCATCTCGGTGAGACCGAAGCGAGTCAAAGGTTAGGGTTTGCCATTTCGGTGAGACCGAAAATATAAACTCGGATATTCCGAATTGATGTCAACTGATCACAGAAGGTTGGCAGCCCTTTTTCGGTGAGACCGAAACTCAGAATCGGTGTGACCGAGAATCTAGGGTTTGGAGAAACAACTGAAGTGGTTCATCTCGGTGGGACTGAGTTGGAGAAATCGGTGTGACCGAGATTACTTATGGGTGTGTGTTAAGTAGTGAATAGTGCTGATAGTTGAGGGAGTTAGATCACCAAGCACTTGAGCAACAAGAACATTAACACAACCTCATCCCCTTTTAATAGTATTGGCTTTCCTATGGACTCAATGTGATCTTTGATCACTAAACCAAAAATGGAGTCTTGAGCTTTTGCCAATGCTTGTCTTAGCATTTTGAGGGGTCCACTTCTTCAGACATTTCCATACCCACATCATCGAACTTTTCTGAAATGATTCTCAAGAGAATATTAGTTCAATGATATATATGTTGTTATTAATTACCAAAACCACCCGGGGATTAGTTGCACTTTCAAGTACTTAGATAGGATCACTTCGTGATCACTTTGACGCTTGTGGCACTTCTCTTCTCGCTCTAAACATGTAAGCTAGTGCTAGTGCAGCTGCAACCTTTTATCTTCCTTCAGCCTTGTTCCACACCCAAGGCTTAGATAGTTTTGCTACCCGGGAACGGGATTGCTGAGTTCTCCGTGGCTCACAGGTTCTACACCACACCAGATGCAGGTACCATGGTGAACTACTCAGGTGACGGCACAGAGCTGTATTGGGAGCACGACGAAGAACGTAGTCGATACTATGTGCACTATCCCGATGATCAGTAGTGGTTTCTACTAGGGGCGATTCGGACCTGTGGCTTTATGTATTTGGTATCTTTCATTTGGATCTTCACCCGTAGTCGGGTTGTGATGTTATTAGAATGATGATTTGCTTATGTAATATATTGTGTGATGTGGCGAGTGGAAGCCAACTATCCTTTTGCAATTTCATCCCTATTTTTACATGTGTCGTGCAAAGGTACCGAACTTGAGATCATTCCAGAATGGGCTTATACCTTTAAGTCGTGCCTCGACATGTAGGAGGTATAGTCCCATCCTGGGCATTATAAGTCAGACTCGTGCTTGGCAGCGGGTCGGTCTAGCAGCCGGACATGCTGGCTCACGAGCTACCTCGCCGAGTGATACGTATCCAACATATCTATAATTTTTTATTGTTCCATGCTATTATTTATGAAGTCTTTGATGTTTAATGGGCTTTACCATTCACGTTTATATCATTTTTGGGACTAACCTACTAACCCAAAGGCCCAGTCCAGATTGCTATGTTTTGCCTATTTCAGGGTTTTGCAGAAAAAGAATATCAAACGGAGTACAAACGGAATGAAACCTTCGCGAGAGATATTTTTGGAGAAAATCACCCACAGGAAGCTTGAGAACCACGTCAGAGGATCGAGGAGATGCCCTCGAGGGTGGGGGGCGCGCCCCCTGCCTTGAGGCCTCAATAAATGGCCCCCGGTGCCCTCCTTCTTCCTATATAAGTCCACATACCCTAGAAACTCCGAGAGAACAGAGAAAACCCTAATTCCACCGCCATACCTTCTGTTCCTGTGGAGATCCCATCTTGTAGCCTGTTCCGGAGCTCTACCGGAGGGGGATCCATCACGGAGGCCTTCATCATCATCATCATCGCCCTCACCATGAGTTGGGAGTAGTTTACCACAGACCTGCGGGTCCATAGCTAGTATCTAGATGGCTTCTTCTCTCTGGATCTCAATACAAAGTTCTCCTCGGTCTTCGAGGATATCTATTCGATGTAATCTCTTTTTGCGGTGTGTCTGTCGAGATCCGATGAATTGTGAGTTTATGATCAAGGTTATCTATGAAAGATATTTGGTTCTTCTCTGAACTTTTTATGTGTGCTCGTAATATCCTTGCAATTCTCTTCGAATTATTGGTTTGGTTTTCCCTACTAGGTCTATAGTTCTTGCAATGGGAGAAGTGCTTGGCTTTGGGTTCAATCTTGTGGTGTCCTTTCCCAGTGACAGTAGGGGCAGCAAGGAACGTATTGTATTGTTTCCATCGAGGATAAAAATATGGGGTTTTCATCTTATTTCTTGAGTTTATCCCTCTACATCATGTCATCTTGCTTAAGGCATTACTCTCTTCTTATGAACTCAATACACTAGATGCATGCTGGATAGCTGTCGATGTGTGGAGTAATAGTAGTAGATGCAGGCAGGAGTCAGTCTACTTGTCTCGCACGTGATGCCTATATACAATGATCATGCCTAGATAGTCTCATAATTATTTGCTTTCTATCAATTGCTCGATAGTAATTTTTTTACCTACCGTAGAATATCGCTATTATGAGAGAAGCCACTAGAGAAAACTATGGCCTCTGGGTCTATTCTCAACATATCAATCTACATCTACGTACTTTTACCGCTTTTATTTGCTGTTTTATTAGACTAAAAATACCAAAAATATAAACTATCATCTCTATCAGATATCACTCTCGTAAGTGACTGTAAATGGATTGACAACCCCTTATCGCGTTGGCTGCGGAGTTCTTATTTGTTTGTGCAGGTGCGAGGGACTCACGCGTGGTCTCCTACTGGATTGATACCTTGGTTCTCACAAACTGAGGGAAATACTTACGCTACTGTGCTGCATCTCCCTTTCCACTTCGAGGGAATACAACGCAAGCTCAAGATGTAGCAAGAAGAAATTCTGGCGCCGTTGCTGGGGAAGCTTACGCAAAAGTCATATACCAAGTACCTATCACAAACCCTTATCCTTCACATTACATTTATTTGCCTCTCGTTTTCCTCTACCCCACTTCACCCTTGCCGCTTTATTTGCCCTTCTTCCGTCGTGTGTCGTTCGCTTGCCTCTTGTGTGCTTGTGTGTTGCTTGCTTGATTGCCCTCATGTCTGAGATGGGGGACGATTTTATCGAGAAAGGTAGCAATGTCGAGGGCAACGTTCATGTTGACCCCCCGGATGAAGCTACCACTTTACATATTAAGAAGTTCCGGGTTGGTAGTGGTAATATTATTGGAAAAGGGGTTCTTCAAGACTTCTTTACTTGTGCTGGTGCTTTGCCCACTATGGGTGGCTCTATTCTTGACAGAACTAGTAGCCTTGCAGATTCTGTATCTATGCTCATGGTAGAAATTGAAAGGAAATTTATCCATATGCATCCCTGTATTCAGAGAATATTTTTGGAGTTCTCAAATATTGAGCACTCTTCCATTAAGCGTGCAGCTACTATCTTTTTGTCTCATGAATTTAGATATATCATGAAAGAGGCCAGATAAATCTTTGCTCATTACGGAGTAGATGCCGGTCGACCTCCTATAGAGGCTATCTTGTTCAATCAAGAAGACCTTATGCGGTTGCGATCTTCTAATCATGTTGCTTTTAATGAAAACCTTAGAAAAAAGCTTCCTGTTGAGATCTTGATTGATAGAATATCAGAGATAAATGATGACTTTGGTTTTCAAAATAATGGGTTAGGCTTCTCCCTTGAACGAAGGCTTATGACCTTTTGCCAAAAGAATGCCTATAATGATGAATTAGTCATCCACTACAAAGGGTCAAAGGAGGAACATGTTCCTCCCGAGATTGATGTAGGGGACTTTTGTCCCATTAAATTTAGCCCTTTTGATTACTTTTGCTTGCCACAAATGAAGCTTGCTGCTGAACTTAGGGAATATGAGATGATCTTTCGCGACATATCATACCATTATGGCTATACCTAGATCTATCTTGTACCATGCCTAGCTAGGGGCGTAAAACGATAGCGCTTGTTGGGAGGCAACCCAATTTTTTTTGTATTTGTTGCTGTTAGGGAATAAATATTGCATCTAGCCTCTGATTATATGTGGTTTCATGTTTTGTTTAGTGTTTGTGCCAAGTAGAATCTTTGGGAAGACTTGTGTGAAGTTTATGTGATCTTGCTGTGAAAAACAGAATCATTAGTGCTCGCGAAAGTAGTTGTGGGATTTTACTCAAGCTTGCTTTTTAGTTGATTGTGTTTGTAGATGATTGGTAGACAAATTGCGCAAATTTACAAATTTAGTTTGAATGTTTTGGAGTTCCAGAAGTAGGCTAACCCTGCAGATTACTACAGACTGTTCTGTCTTTGAAAGATTCAGTTTTTCGTGTGTTGTTTGCTTATTCCGATGCATCTATGAGTAGTATTGGAGGATATGAACCATAGAGGAGTTGGAGTACAGTAGGTTTAACACCAATATAAAAAAATAATGAATTCATTGCTGTACCTTTGAGTAGTGGTTTGCTTTCTTATACTAGCGGAGCTCACGAGAATTTTTGTCTAAGTTTTGTGTTGTGAAGTTTTCAAGTTTTGAGTATTGCTTTGATGGACTATGGACCAAGGAGTAGAAAGGGCCTAATCTTGGGGATGCCCATGGCACCCCAAGGAATTCAAGATAATCAAAAGCCTAAGCTTGGGGATGCCCCGGGAAGGCATCCCCTCTTTCGTCTTCATCCATCTGTAACTATACTTGGAGCTAGTGGCGTAAAACGATAGCGCTTGTTGCGAGGCAACCCAATTTTATGTTTTTTGTTTTTGTTGCTGTTAGGGAATAAATATTCTATCTATCCTCTTATTAGATGTGGTTTCATGTTTTGTTTAGTGTTTGTTCCAAGTGGAACCTTTGGGAAGACTTGTGTGATGTTTATGTGATCTTGCTGTGAAAAACACAATCATTAGCGCTCGCGAAAGTAGTTGTTGGATTTTACTCGAGCGTTCTTTTTGGTTGATTGTTTTTGCGGATGATTGTTAGACAAATTTATCAAATTCACAAATTTAGTTTGAATTTTTTGGAGTTCCAGAAGTAGGCGAACCATGCAGATTCACTACAGACTGTTCTGTCTTTGAAAGATTCTGTTTTTGGTGTGTTGTTTGCTTATTCCGATGCATCTATGAGTAGTATTGGAGGATATGAACCATAGAGGAGTTGGAGTACAGTAGGTTTAACACCAATACAAACAAAGTATGAATTCATTGCTGCACCTTTGAGTAGTGGTTTGCTTTCTTATACTAACGGAGCTCACGAGAATTTTTGTCTAAGTTTTGTGTTGTGAAGTTTTCAAGTTTTGAGTATTGCTTTGATGGACTATGGACCAAGGAGTAGCAAGGGCCTAAGCTTGGGGATGCCCATGGCACCTGAAGGAATTCAAGATAATCAAAAGCCTAAGCTTGGGGGTGCCCCGGGAAGGCATCCCCTCTTTCGTCTTCATCCATCGGTAATTATACTTGGAGCTATATTTTTATTCGCAACATGTTATGTGTTTTGCTTGGAGCATCATGTATAATTTGAGTCTTTGCTTGTTAGTTTGCCACAATCATCCTTTCTGGACACACCTATTTAAGAGAGTTAAATATGGCCTAGAAATTATTAGAACACTCTATGTGCTTCACTTATATCTTTTGAGTTAAATAGTTTTTGCTCTAGTGCTTCACTTATATCTTTTAGAGCACGATGGTGATAATATTTTGTAGAAATTGTTGAAATCCCATGCTTCACTTATATCTATTTTAGAGTTTATTAAAACAGCATGGTAATGTGTTTAGGCTAAAGAAACTAGTCTTCACATGATAGACATCCAATGTCAACGTAGTAAAAAAATTCACACCAAGTGCGTTGAATAGAATTAGATGTTGGATGCTTGATATTTGTTTTGAGATATGAGGATAGTGATATTAGAGTCATGCTAGTGGATTTATTATGAAATTGAGAAATACTTGTGTTAAGGTTAGTGATTCCCGTAGCATACACGTATGGTGAACCGTTGTGTGACTAAGTTAAAGCATGAGGTATTTGTAGAGTGCCAACCTTTGTGTGGAGGTCGGGGGCGCGCGATGGTTAACTCCTACCAGCCTCCCCCCTAGGGGCATGCGTTGATTGCTTTGTTTTGATGACTCGTAGATTTTTGCAATAAGTATATGAGTTCATATGACTAATGTTGAGTCCATGGATTATACGCACTCTCACCCTTCCACCATTGCTAGCCTCTCTTGTACCGTGCAACTTTCGCCTGTGCCATAAACCCACTATATATCCTTCCTCAAAACAGCCACCATATTGTTCCTCAAAACAGCCACCATACCTACCTATCATGGCATTTCCATAGCCATTTCGAGATATATTTCCATGCAACTTTCCATCGTTCCGTTAATATGGCATGCATCATATTGTCGTATTGCCATGCATGATCATGTAGTTGACATCGTATTTGTGGCAAGGCCACCATGCATAATTTTTATACATGTCACTCTTGTTTCATTGCACATACCGGTACACCGCCGGAGTCATTCATATAGATTCATACTTTGTTGTAGTATCGAGTTCTAATATCACGTTGTGATGAAAGTGTGATGATCATCATTATTAGAGCATTGTCCCATGGGATGAAATGCTAAATCTATAAAGCCCCTCCGCAAAAAAAGGGAAAAAGAAAAAAAAAGGCCAAAGAAAAAAGAAAAAAAAAGAAAGGCCAAAAAAAGAAAAAAAGGGAAAGAAAAAGGGACAATTGCTACTATCTTTTTCCACACTTGTGCTTCAAAGTAGCACCATGTTCTTCATTGTAGAGAGTCTAATGCTTAGTCATTTTCATATACTAGTGGGAATTTTTGTTATAGAACTTGGCTTGTATATTCCAACGATGGGCTTCCTCAAATGCCCTAGGTCATCGTGAGCAAGCAAGTTAGATGCACACCCACTAGTTTCTTTTGTTGAGCTTCCATTCATATTTAGCTCTAGTGCATCCATTGCATGGCAATCCCTACTCACTCACATTGATATCTATTGATGGGCATCTCCATAGCCCGTTGATACGCCTAGTCGATGTGAGACTATCTCCCTCTTTTTGTCTTCTCCACAACCACCTCTATTCCACCCATAGTGCTATGTCCATGGCTCACGCTCATGTATTGCGTGAAAGTTGAAAGTTTTGAAAAGATAGAGTATGAAAAGAAATGCTTGGCTGAAATCGGGGTTGTGCATGATATGAATATTTAGTGTGATGACAAGGGAGCATAGCCAACACTAAATAATTTTGTAGGGATAACTTTCTGTAGCCATAGTATTTTGAGAAGATATGATTGCTTTGTTAGTATGCTTGAAGTATTGTTATTTCTTATGTCAATATAGACTTTTATCTTGAATCTTTCACATCTGAACATTCATGCCACAATTAAGAGAATTACATTGAAAAACTATATTGGTTAACATTCCACATCAAAAATTCTTTCTTTATCATTTACCTACTCAAGGACGAGCATGAATTAAGCTAGGGGATGCTTGATACGTCTCCAACGTATCTATAAGTATGAAGTCTTGGATGTTTAATGGGCTTTATAATTCACTTTTATATTATTTTTGGGACTAACCTACTAACCCAAAGGCCCAGTCTAGATTGCTGTTTTTGCCTATTTTAGGGTTTTGCAGAAAAAGAATATCAAACGGAGTCCAAACACAATGAAACTTTCGCGAGAGATATTTTTGGAGAAAATGACGCACAGGAAGCTTGAGAACCACGTCAGAGGAGCTACCCTCGAGGGTGGGGGGTGCCCCCCTTCCCAGGGCGCGCCCCCTGCCTCGAGGCCTCCTGAAGTGGCCCCCGGTGTCCTCCTTCTTCCTATATAAGTCCACGTACCCCAGAAACTCCAAGAGTACAGAGAAAACCCTAATTCCACCGCCGTACCTTATGTTCCCATGGAGATCCCATCTTGGAGCCTGTTCCGGAGCTCTACCGGAGGGGGATCCATCACAAAGGCCTTCATCATCATCATCATCGCCCTCACCATGAGTTGTGAGTAGTTTACCACAGACCTTCGGGTCCATAGCTAGTATCTAGATGGCTTCTTCTCTCTCTCTGGATCTCAATACAAAGTTCTCCTCGGTTTTTGAGGAGAACTATTCGATGTAATCTCTTTTTGCGGTGTGTTTGTCGAGATCCGATGAATTTTGAGTTTATGATCAAGGTTATCTATTAAAGATATTTGGCTCTTCTCTGAACTTTTTATGTGTGCTTATTATATCCTTGCAAGTCTCTTCGAATTATTGGTTTGGTTTGGCCTACTAGATCAATAGTTCTTGCAATGGGAGAAGTGCTTGACTTTGGGTTCAATCTAGCGGTTTCCTTTCCCAGTGACAGTAGGGGCAGCAAGGCACATATTGTATTGTTGCCATCAAGGATAAAAAGATGGGGTTTTCATCATATTGCTTGAATTTATCCCTCTACATCATGTCATCTTGCTTAAGGCGTTACTCTGTTCTTATGAACCCAATACAGTAGATGCATGCTGGATAGCGGTCGATGTGTGGAGTAATAGTAGTAGATGCAGGCAGGAGTCGGTCTACCTGTCTCAGACGTGATGCCTATATACAATGATCATGCCTAGATAGTCTCATAATTATTTGCTTTTCTATCAATTGCTCGACAGTAATTTGTTTACCCGCCGTAGAATATCGCTATCATGAGAGAAGCCACTAGAGAAAACTATGGCCCCCGGGTCTATTCTCAACATATCAATCTACATCTACTTTACTTTTACTGCTTTTATTTGCTGTTTTATTAAACTAAAAATACCACAAATATAAACTATCATCTCTATCACATCTCACTCTCGTAAGTGACCGTAAAGGGATTGACAACCCCTTATCGCGTTGGCTGCGAAATTCTTATTTGTTTGTGCAGCTGCGAGGGACTCGCGCGTGGTCTCCTACTGGATTGATACCTTTGTTCTCAAAAACTGAGGGAAATACTTACGCTACTATGTTGCATCTCCCTTTCCTCTTCGAGGGAATACAACGCAAGCTCAAGAGGTAGCACTGAGCTGAGCGACGACAATCAGACGATGGACGTAGCTTCTGACCAGGAGCCAGCGGCACTGTCCAAGCCTGTTCATGTCGCGTTCACCATAGAGTAGGTGCGGCCTCACTTCGATGCTCTGATGGCGGAAGAGATAGTAGCGCAGGAGGACCTGTGCTGCAACCTCCGTCTCCTCAACGAGCACCGATGAACAAGCGAACGACAATGCCACCGCGGACATGTGGCCCTATGATCCTGGCTTCCTGAATGAGCAGCGGGCGCTGTATCAGACCATCCGTAGGGCCCGCGAGGCCCTCTCCGTCGTCCTTCGAGTTTCTACGCTCGCCGTGGCATCGCCGTCTCGCATTGTCAACATGGTCAACGGACATGAGGATGAGAAGATGACTTTACTTGGAGAGGATGACAGTGGGGACCCACCAGGGCCATAGTCGCATGTACGCAAGTGCCTCCTTATTAGTATATAAAACTATAATTTTTTTGGTTCCTCCTAGTTTCCTGACATCACTGTCCCACACCATTGTCAACCAATGTAGTAAATAAACTAGAGAATTGCACATGAAACGGCCGACAGCTGGGACCAAGCAGCTCGAGCAGTATTTGTGTTTTTGAGGTGTGAGCATTGCAGAGTTTTTCTTGAGCAATGTTTTGCCCAGATATTAATTTTTCTCCTCTTAACAACAACGAAAACATCGCTACAGCTATTAACTGGGCGGGCTGTGGCCCGTCTAGCCCAAGCCAGATATCCAGCCCAGATTTTTTTTTCAAGCTCAAAATGGCTAGCCCAGCTATAATTTTTTTTAGGAATACCCAGGCAAGGTCAAGTTGTTATTCTCCGCCCCGCTGGGCTGCAAATATTTCCTAGGAGGGATGCATTAGGCTTAACAAGAAAATGGGCTTTCAGAAAAAATAAATGGATGTAATTATAAAAACTGGGCAGTAACTATAAAAAATGCACCAAAAACGTAATTACTTTATAAAATATTATTTTTGGATATTGAAAATTTTAATTTCATTAATTGTTGCGAGCGCAATGTTTCGTTTGATTTGTACGTAATATAAATTTATATTGAACTTGTATTTAATCTGACTAGAAATTTCGGGATAAAAATATTTCGGATCTCATAAAAATGTGGGAAATTTTATTGAATTCTGTTTTGAACGGTTGGTTGAAATGGGCTGTACTTTTAACAAACTATAAATGGGCTGTAGTAAATTCCATTAGAATTCATAAATTGGTTGCACATTCTTACAAATCTCAAATGGGCTATAAGTTCTCTGCCACACACTTGTGGCCTTACTAAGTTGACGCGTCCCCTAAAAAAAAGAGTTGACGCGTATGCAAGGCTTTGTCAACTTGTAGTCAACACACGGTTCTAGCAGCAGTGGTCGTTGGATGTCCATCCAACGGAGCCGTGCTTCTTCTTCAATCTCGGATATTCTAGCTTCACCCGCACAAAAAATGATTCCTCCCCTTGACATCTGGGGCGCACCGTTTCGAAAGCTGACCTGTGGGCCTACTAAGTTGACGCGTATCAAGGGCTTTGTCAACTTAGTCAATATATACGATTCTAGCTGAAGTGACCATACGATGTCCATCCAACGGCCGTCGTGCTTTTTCAACCTCTGGTCTTCTTGCTCCAGCCGCCCAAAGCAGCGCCAGTCGTTCCGCCTACTCCTGCCTCTCGTGGTCGGCTGTGCTGCCGCGCAAGTCTCACTGCCCCCTACTACTCCCATCGCTGGCCAGGCCATCCCTATACTCACCCACACCCCCTGTTATTCCGCGGCAATGGCAGCCTCACACCGTAGCCGATCTAGTGAACCCTCGTACTCCTCTCCGCGCGGGCTTCCACTGCCGCGTCTTCCCCGGCTCCGCGTCATCCCCTTCCTAGGCCTCGCCGTCGTCCACTGCCCTGGTGCTCTCGGCACGACGTGGTCAACGTGGTCAACGAACGGCTTCCATCGAACGTGGACTGTACGTGGTGAGGCTGGCAGCTGGGTCCACGACGGCATCAAGGAAGTGCCTCCTAATTACGCGGAAAATAATAATTCCTCCACCTCAGACCGGGGACCCACCGTACGGGCGGCCGTATTTCACGAAAAAATGTTTCCCCCTGACTGCTGGGACCCACCGGACGGGCCACCGTATTGCGCGAAAAAAACGTTCCCCCGCCGTCAGCTCGGACCCACCGGAAGTGCCTCCTTACGCACAAAAAAAATGAATACTCCCCCTGCTGGTTGGGACCCACCTTGGTGGGAGGCTGACTAATGGGCCTACTAAGTTGACGGGGACAGAGTGCTTTGTCAACTTAGTCAATATGAACGATTCTAGATCCTATGATCGTACAATGTCCATCCAACAGCTGTAGTGCTTCTTCAACCTCTGGTCTTGTCGCTCAAGCCGCACAAAGCAGCACCGGTCGTGCTGCATGCTCCTGCCTCCCGTGGCCGGCTGTGCTGCTGTGGAGGCCTCATCGCCCCCTACTATTCCCATCGCTAGCTAGGCCATCCCTCTACTCACCCACACCCCCTGTTATTTTGCAGCGACGACAGCCTCACACCGCAGCGAACTAGTGAACCCTCGTACTCCTCTACGCGTGGGCATCCACTCCCGCGTCTTCCCCGGCTCCGCGTCGTCTCCTTCCTAGGCGTTGTCGTCGTCCACCGCCCTGGTGATCTCGGCGCGACATGGTCAACGTGGTCAAGGAACGGCTTCCATAGGACGTGGACTGTAAGTGGAGAGGCTGACAGTTGGGTCCACGGCCGCAGCAAGGAAGTGCCTCCTTATTACGCGCAAATAATTATTCCTCCACCTGACAGCGGGGACCCACCGGACGGGCCACCGTATTTCGCGAAAAAATGTTTCCCCCTGACTGCTGGGACCCACCAGCTACATTCGCACACCAGGAAGTGTGTCCGGGCCCAAAAAAAACAATTCACCCCCTAACTCCTGGGACCCACCAGCTACATCTTCGCACGCAAGGAAGTGCCTGATAGTTGGGACCCACCTAGTCGAAGCGTACGTAGTGTTGTCATTCTGGTCGCGATCGTGTACGTACATATTGGTCGATGTAGAGGCGCGCACGTGTCGTAGTAGAGGTGCACGTAGCATGTACACGTACATACAACGACCAGTGTGCAAGAAAGAAAATACAGCCACGTGCGTACGTACGGGCAGGGTCTCGAACGCCTACTCTCGCATACGTATGCCCAGGGCTCCTGTACATGGCTGGGTCGGAATGGAGAAAGAACATCGTCATCGTGTTCATGGGGAGCCAACCGGCTGGGTCGGAATGGAATGTGTCATCGTGTTCATCGGGAGGGCTTGGACGGAACAGCCGATGGAAACGAGGCCTGACGTACGGCAGAACAGAGGAAACGGCTTTGTGTTCGACCGACCATGTTTGAGACAGGATCCTGTTCATCGGGAGGGGTCAAGCATATTGCAAAACGGAGGAAACGGACCTCCTACGGTCGAAACGGGGTCCTGTTGATCGAGAGGGGTGTGGCATACCGCAAAACGGAGGAAACGGACTTGTGTTGGAGCGCTACGGTCGAAACGGGGGTCCTATTCATCGGGAGAGGTTTGGCGTACCGCAAAACGGGACTCCACGGGATACTGTTCATCTCCACCGTCGACCCTCTCCAGCCTCCATGGGCTACTGTTCATCTATCGTCGACCTCCTCCAGCCTCCACCTGCGACTGTTCATCCACGGGCTCCTATTCATCCAGCCTCCACCGCGCGCTACTCCATCGGCTACTGTTCAACCAGCCCTCTCCACAGGCTCCTGTTCAACCACCCCTCCACAAGCTACTGTTCATCCAGCCCTCCACCGTCTACTGTTCATCCTGCCCTCCACGGGATGGTCCTGTTCATCCGGCCCTCCACAGGGTCCTGTTCATCCAGCCCCAACCGGCTCGATCGATCGCGGTCCGGTTCATCCAGAGGCAACAGCACGCGGTCCTGTTCATCCAGAGGCAGCATCCATCAACTTCAGTTAGCGGCACTAGGGAAGGAATCCCTCGATCAGGTTCAGTTAACAGCCATTGATCGATCGCTCGGGTTCAGTAACGCATAGCCTGCAGTGCAATCGCTCGGGTTTAGTTAGAGCCCAATGCCTCGCTCAGGTTCAGTTAGAGCCCTACACCTCGCACCCACGTGCGTGCGTGTACGAGAGAAACGCGCATCCCTCGGCCCCGACCACCCACAGTAACCGGGAAAACCCCGATATTTTCCTCGCCCTCGCTTCTACCATGGTTTTTTCCGTCATGGACGGCCCAAAGAATGTCATGCAGCTGCGTCTCCGGCCCGTCCAGGACGAAAAGCCTATTTTCTGTAATGATTTTTTGTCATAGAAGTAGGACCCCACCACATCTATGATGAAATATCAGGTCTTGTCACAATTATCGTCATAGAAGTGTCATAAGTATGATAGAAAAAATTTGTTCGACCCAAAATGTCACGGATGTGTCTTTTTTGTAGTGATGCCTTGAGATTAATCAACATTGAATGCAAGCATGAGTAGAATATGAATCACCATGAACGTAAATATCGTCGAGGCTATGTTGATTTTGATTCTACTACATGGGTGAACATGTGCCAAGCCAAGTGACTCAAACATTCAAAGGAGGATAACATCCTATCATACCACATCATAACCAGTTTAAATCCATGTGGGCCCATAAGACAAATCATTATCAACTCCTAGATAATTAATCATGTCATGAATAACTATAACCTCTAATTATCATTGCAAACATGTTTAATTCATAATGGGCTGAATCAAGACCGATGAGCTAATCATAGTTACGAAAACAAAATAGGTCGAGTTCATACCAGCTTTTCTTCATCTCAGTCATTTCATCAAATTTCATCATTATTGCCTTTCACTTGCATGGACGAATGATGTGAATAATAATAAGAGTGCACGTGCATTGGACTAAGCTGGAATCTGCTAACATTTATTCAAAGGAGAAGACAAGGTAATATGGACTCTTTGTTAGATCATCAATAATGCATATGAGAGCCACTCAACATTTTCATCGTGGTCTTCTCCTTTCGACCCAAAGGAAAAGCAAAAGAATTTCAGAGAAACATACTAAAATATTTTTGGGGTCTTTGTTTGTCTAAAGAAAGCAATAACAAGAACGAGAATTATTTACACGGCAAAGCTCCCAACAAGAAAAAGAAGAACGAGGAATCTTTTCGGATTTTTTTAATACTACAAACTACTAGAAGAACAAGAAAAAAGAAAAGACAAAAAGGAAACGAGAAATATTTTTGGATTTTCATTGTTTTTCAAACACACAAGAAGACAGCAAAAAAATTAAACTAACATGGATGATACAATGAAAAAGTGCGAACACCGACAACTGGAATGAGTGTGTGAACATGAATGTAATGTCGGTGGGAAACACGTACTCCCCCAAGCTTAGGTCTTCTGGCCTAAGTTGGTCTATGCCCACGGATGGCCTGGATGAGATCCATAATCGTAGTTGGGGTTGTACTCAATTGTAGCCGCCATTGCCCGGCGTGCTGCTTCCTAGAAGCGAACTGTCTCCCTCGCCTTCTCAAACTCGTCTGCCTCCTCTCTAGTTATGAAATATCTTCTTTTTGCCTGAAAGTCAAAGAAACCAGGAGCGGGGAGCATAATACGGACAGTGTGCTACCTATCAAATATTAGTATTTACTAAAAAAGGCAACTCGCCTCTCTCAAGAAACTGATAACGTTCCATAGCCTCATAGTCAAGGAAAGCGGGGGTAATTGAATGTCATCATTTCTTATAGGTACCCCAAGATAGTCAGCGAAATAAGTGGCATAAATTCCACCAAAGATATCTCCATCTTTAGCATTGCTATGCAAATGATGTGCGACAATAGCCCCTAAATTATATTTTCTATCATTTATTAGCGTGATTTTAAGAACACTTAAATCAGAGGCACAGAGGTGGCTATGATCATGCTTACCATTAATACACCTGCCTATGAAGAGAACAAAATAATGTAAGGCAGGAAAGTGAATGCTCCCCATGCTAGCTTGTATTATGTTTCTAGTTTATCCTACTGTAACTCTAGCAAGGAACTCAGCAAAATCAATTTTTCGTGGTTCAGCAACACTACCCCAATGCGGAATTTTATAGGCTTCATTAAACTCCTCAAGATCCATGGTGTACGACTCTTCATATAAATCAAACAAGACAGATTGTGTACCTCGGCGGTCTGAATACTCAAATCTTCATACCAAATAATCCTTAAGGTAGTAATGCTGCAAACACTTATCTGACAATAATTCCGTCAGGACGGCATTGCGCACAAGTGTATCGAATTCTTCCTTGAAGCCTGCATTTGTCATGAATTCATCCAATGGCCATTCACAAGGTTGTACTAGCGCTTCTCATAGTGCTTCAAGGTTTGGCTCACGTATTGCATGCCTCGGGGGTTTCTTCTTCTTCGAGGAACCTCCTTGGAATATTTTCTCATCATTTTCTTTCTCTCAAATTTTCTGAAATTTTTAGTGGCTCAAAATAAAAGTGAACAAAATTGAACCAAAGTGATAACAACTACTCCTACAAGTGCCTAGAGGTTATATTATGCAACAAAACTACTTTGGACCATATAACTTTGACATGGAAGCTCGAGAACATGGTCACCACAGCGGCAAACATTTGCAATATATGAAGCACTAGAACAAAAACTAATTAGACCAATGGAGGAGTCACATACCAATGAGAAATCTCCCAAAATACTTTGGCAAATGGAGCTATGAGCAAGGAGATCAAAAATGGCAGCAACATGAGCAAGAACTTGGGTTTGAGCAATGGACGGATTTTTCTAGGTGAAGATGGAGTGGATGGTTGCTAGAATAAATGAGTGGGAGCCACGTGGGACCCACAAGCCAGGGGCACGCCCTATGGGCTTGTGGCCCACTGGTGCCTCCCACTGTTGTGTTTTCAATGCCAAACATTCTTATATATTCCATAAAAATCATACTAAAATTTCAGGGCATTTCGAGAACTTTTATTTTCTCGTCATTTTTGTATTGCACGGATAAGAGAGAAAACAGAAAAATAATACTATTTTGCATTATTAATTATAAATAGAAGAGGATAAAAACTGGGTAAATAAAGTTGTGTTTACTAAATTCATCCTTCTCATGCCCGTCAAAAGTAATCCATTAATAAGGTTGATCAAGTCTTATTAACACACTTCTTCCAAATCGCATGTGTAGGATTTAGGGCTCCGCAAAACCCGAGAAGTTCGAACACAGGGGTTGAACGAAGATCTCTCCCGCTCGCGTCTACCTAGCGCCTCGCCCTCGTCGGTGAAGAGATTCAAGCAAACAACAGATAGAACACGCAAGAGTTTACCCAGTTTCGGGCCACCGTGTGGTGTAAGACCCTACTTCCTGCTTTGTGGATTAGCCTCGGGAGGGCTGGAATATGAGCTAGTACAGTGGTTCCTGAGCTCGGGAGGCGAGCCCAGGAGGGTCAGGAGGCAAGTTTTCTTGCTTCTAGCGTGGTGGCAGAGTGTATGGATCGATCCCCCTTCACAGTGGGAATCCTAGCTACTTATATAGGCGGCCACGGTCCTCTTCCCCCAAAATGTTTAGGCGGGAAGGGATCCCACAACGGCCATTTTTGAGCGCGAACACAAGGACGTTCCTACCCTGACAAAAGTAGTCTTTGCCTACAAAAGGACCAGGCGGTGACGCGGTGGTGGGCTCGACGGTGACATCCTCCTTGTCGTCCTTGCGTTCTTCTGTCTTGTTGCACCAATGGGGAAACCTTTGCCCCGCTCCTTGGAAACCGGCGGCTGCGCTGTCCCCTTTGCACCGAAATGGCAACTGCACCGCTGGCGAACGCTGGCACCCGCTGGCGCGGTGCGTCACTGCTAACATCACTACCTCCTCATGAGGCAGGCTTGGCCTTGGATTCTCCGCCCCTCCGGAGCAGCTTGCCGAGGCCGCTCCTGAGGGGGTCTTGACATCGTTCTCCTCGCGAGGCTTAGCCTCCTCGCGAGGGTCTTGGATAGCTGCTCGATCAGCTGGGCCGTACTAGGCTATAGTAGGAGCGCGTCGCGGCCCGCAGACAGGCAAGTCTGGGTACCCTGGTTCCCAGTACGCCTACAGTAGCCCCCGGCCCCAAGGCGCGCGCGGAATTGGCTTCGGGGCGAAGCCTTAGTCGAGGACGAAGCGTCGCGGGCCCTAAAAGGTTGTGGGCCAGGCTGGCGTACGACTGTTGGATGGAACGTGGCGGCTCCGCTCCCTATGCAGTCTTGGTGATCGTGCGACTTGACAACTCCTTGGGGCAGACAACGGGGGCGTTATGGCTGCGACGCCAGTGCCTGGAGGTTGGGCTCCTCCACCATATAAATGGGACTAGGGAGGGGGGAGCCCCCAAGCCGTTTCCAAGCCAGCACCGTCTTCCCCTTGATTGTTCTTCGCTCTCTCTCTTGTCGGGAGATCTCCATGGCGCCGTCGAGGAAGTCGTCCGCCGCGGAGAAGGGGAAGGCCCCGAAGGATCCAGTCCCGCTGCCGCCGAAGAGGGGCCGCGGTCGTCCGTGCAAGCATACCGCTGCGCCTGTAGCAACTTCTTGGGGAGGCGGGCGCGGCCATCTGAGTTCTGCCGCGGCCGCTGGTGAAAGGCGCAGGACATCCTCCCGTGGTGAAGGTTGTCGTGGCCGCGGAGGGAGAGGAGGCGCGCAACGGTGCCTGCCGGTCACGCGTCCTCCACGCCTACAGCTCCATTCCTTCGACATGTCGTCAGAGTTCATGGTGTGGGCGGAGAAGCCCGGCAGCCCGTGGCTCAGGATTCCCCGCTCGTTCGGCGACGTGTTACCAGCCGGAGGCCTCGGCGGCATCTGGCTGCAGGCTGACGGTTGCTGCAGTGGTGCGTCCTGGGTGGAGGTTGATGTGGCTCCCTCGGGCGATGTGTTCCTGGAGCGCGGCTGGTAGTCATTTCCTTGCGCATGCCGGCTGCAGGGGAGATGCGCGCTCAACTTTAGGTATGATGGCACCTCCACACTGTTCGTCAGGGTCTTATCGGAGGAAGGGAGGCGCCTTGGGTGTTGTCCTGAGGTTGATGACGAAGAGGACGACGGGACGGCGTCCAAAGGAGCAGCTCCTCCTTCGAAGACGATCTCAGTCCTGGGCGGCGCCCTGGGTCCCCCCTCTGTGGCAGCAGCAGCTCCTCCAGCAGTGGTGGCCGCGACGAACCACCACGCCGCCGAGCTCGGCCCGGCGAAGGGAGGGGGTTGCCGCGACGCTGTGGCTCGGTGAAGCCGGAGGAACTGGAAGACTCCGACTGAGAGGGAGCGGCCTTTGCTTCTTCTCCTCTCCTTTCCTTCATGCCCTTTCTGCATCAAAATTTCAAGTTGCCTCGAGGAGGTGTTTAATGGGCTGTGATATATGTAAGAAGCGAGAACTCTCTATCATGCTTTTTGTTGCCTGGGTGAAATCACTTAGCTTTTACACATCATGTTGTCCTGAGGCGGAGTCCTCCTGACTCCGGCATCATGAGCCCCATTGGGTCGTGACGGGGTGGCCGGACCTGAAGGGCTCGTGCAGCTTGTCAGGACCCCGATCCTAAATCACACAAGTCTAGCCTGTAACACATCATATCACTTTGCGGCCTCACGCACGGTATCCCCACGGGTGCCACCTTACCTTGCCCGGGACCGTTTGCGCATTTTGGCACACGTATATGATAGTATCGCTAGCATCCGTATGACAGACAACCCGGGCTGACATGACTAGTTATAAACCAAAAGTGGTACTAAATTACAGAGACAGGCATACATGACCCAGCAACGAACGTGTCGGCCATCAACGTATGAACCCAAGTCATAGCAAGCTATAAGGACTTAAGGAACAACGCGTGACATTTCCCCTAACGGACAGACACAGGAATGAAGAAGGACACATGCCGGCCAGCCTAAGTGTTCCGGAGCAGTAGCGAGCTACCAAGGCTCGGTGGAAGCACTAGGAGACATTTCCCTGTAAGATAGGCTACCAAACGTAGACACCTAGGTGTCGGATCCCACACATAGCAATACACATTACACGTACGCATAACATGCAAGTATGTGCTGTACAACATGGCATCACAACATAACTCAACAACTCATATAGATAAGGCCTAGAAGAGCCATCATAGCATTTATTACAAACAGAGGTCACATGACCCAACATACAGAGCATACAGGCAACGGAAGCATAACATGTCTGAGTACAGACAACTACAAATGAAAAAGGCTGAGAAGCCTGACTATCTACAAGATCCTACAAGGGTACAAGATCATAGTTGAGGTAACAAGCTAAACGTCGAAGTCCACGCGGAACCACTAGCAAGACTGAAGTCTCTCTGCAAAACATAAATTAAGCAAACGTGAGTACAAAGGTACTCAGCAAGACTTACATCAGAACTAGCTACATATGCATCAGTATCAACAAAAGGGTGGTGGAGTTTGACTGCAGCAAGCCAGCTTTGACTCGGTGGCTATCCTAAACTACGACTGCAAGTAACTCTTTTGAGGTGGCGCACACGAGTTCACATATTCGCCAATCAATACACCACTATGGATCCGCTCCCGTCTCCCTACGAGAAGGCCATCCATAGCACTCACGCTTATCTTGCGCGTTTTAGAGTATCCACTTCCACTTGTCTATGAACTGTTATAGGCAACCCAAAAGTCCATTTCCGCGGACACGGCTATTCAAATAGATTATATATAACCCTGCTGGGGTGTACTCTTCACACACGCTCTCGCCACTTACCGCCATGTACACGTCATGTATCTCGGCAACCTTCAAGCGGAAGCCTGGCGAGGGTGTCGGCCATGACCTGACTAACCACGCAAGTCTCTCGTCCAGGTTTATCGCCTATTTGGGTTCCATCCGTGGGGATATCCGGCCGAGGTGTCGCTCACGGCCCCAAATGATGTGTACAGGGTTCCCGCATCACCAAACGGGCGACCGGTACGCCGTGCCACGTACCTACCGCGTCACAGCCCACCCCGAGGGTCAGCGCTGCGCACGACCTCCAGTAAACTACAAACACCAGAAACTAGTTGCAACTCCTAGACAGAGATCATGTTGATTAATAAGTCGAGAGAGTCAATTAAGGATCCCAATGTGTGGTAGTAGCTGTTTCGTGGACCAACCAACATAGAACTCAGTTCCTGAGGACGGCTGCAATGAGACAACCCACCATGTACTCCTACATGGTCTCTCATCGCTACCTTTACCAAATCGTGTTCACACACTTAGCTCACACACGTTAGGACATGTTCATCACCCTTCCAATTCATCCCCGATGAATCAGACCTGACACAACTCTAAGCAATAGCAGGCATAACCAGAAAGCATGAATGAGTAGGCACACCATGGCTCAAACAACTCCTACTCATACTAGTGGGTTTCAACTATTTACTGTGGCAATGACAGGTCATGCAGTGGAAAAGGGGTTCAACTACCGCAGCAGGTAACAGTTGAAGCGTTGTTGTCCTAATGCAGTAAAAGAGAGCAAGAGCGAGAGAGTGGGATTGTATCGGAATGCTCAATGGGGTTTTGCTTGCCTGGCACTTCTGAAGATAACAATGGGTCTTCATCGGTGTAATCGATCACATCGTCGGAACACGTCTACTGAAAGGGGACAAG
This sequence comes from Secale cereale, assembly GCA_902687465.1. Lineage (NCBI taxonomy): Eukaryota > Viridiplantae > Streptophyta > Magnoliopsida > Poales > Poaceae > Secale > Secale cereale. The sequence continues at coordinate 240,752,307 of LR738714.1, forward strand.
CACCGGCAAACAAGAGAGAACACAATCAATGCAATGCGACAATATGATGCATGATCATGAGTTGATAATATGCTGTTGATTGAGCTAATGCAACTAGCAACACAATTAAATGAAGTTGGTTTGAACCCAAGGTTCAAATTCAAACTCCATATGTGGTTATTTAATTATCATTTAATTGATTTGACCTGATCAGCAGGTTTAAATTCTTCAAACATGCATGAAAATGCCATAAACAGATTCCTTGAATTTTTCTGATCATTTTTCATATATAAATTATTTTCATCTGAGCTACGGTTTATTTTATATGATTTTTAGAAGTTTTGAATATTTTCTGAAATAAATAAATCATTTCTGATTTATTTAAAATTCCAGAAAACACTTATTGCGTCAGCACTAGGTCATGCTGACATTAGCAAGTCAACAGGGGCTGGTCCAGTAAAACCTGACCAGTGGGTCCCACTGGTCAGTCTCTCAGCACTAACTAAAAGTTTAAAACTAAACTAAACAGACACGGGGCCCACATGTCAGTGTCTCAACTAATTAACTAAATTAGATAACACTAATTTAAACCTAACTCTAATTAGTCAAGGGCCTGGGCCCACACGTCAGTGAGCCAGGGCTAATCCTATTTTAATTAAACCTAAACTAGGTAGTTAGCAGTGGGGCCCGTATGTCAGTGGCCCTGGGGGGCGGGGTTAGTTAGGGCGTCATTAGGCTAATAGCCGGCGCCGCGTCAGCAGGTGACGCCGGCGACCACAACAGCGGCGGGAGCTCGCCGGAGTTGGTCGGGGCGGCGCTGTAGGCCGCGGCTGGGCGTGCTGAGGGCACTAGAAGGAAGCCCTCACTCGCCCGCATCCATCCACGCAAGTGGTAGGAGCTGGGGTGGCCGGAGCTCGCCGGAAACGAGCTCGCGGCGGCGCCGGAGTTCGGGCACCATCGAGTTAGGTGCTGCGGGGCACGGGGAGGTGAGCTGGTGGGTTCGTTCGGCTCCTGGGAGCTCGGTGAGCACGTTGGGATGCACAACCGCGGGCTGTGGCAACTATGGCCACAGCGGCGCCATGGCCGGTGGGGCGAAGTTCTCGGGCGCGGTGGCTAGGCTAGCTGGGGGAGGTAAACAAGTTTGAGGAGAGGGAAAACCGAAGCGGGGCTCACGGTGATTGCAGAGGCGTCGACGTGGGCTCGGGGGAGGCTCGGAGCAGAGCAGGGCGTCGAGGGGGATCTCCGGCGACGGCGGTCGGGGATAAGCTCGGTGACGGCGGTGCAGGGCAAACGAGCGCTTGCTGCTCGGACTTCTCGATGAAGCAGTTGATGGCGGAGCTCTCGGGCATGGCGCTGCAGTGAGGGGGCGACGGTGGCCGCGGTAGTGCCGAGCGGCGGCGACGGCTTCGTTTGGTCGAGCTCGAAAGCGAGCGGGGAGAAAGGGGATGAGACCAGAGAAGGAGGGAATCGTTGCGGGGGCTTCGTCCACGTCTCTTGGCGCCTGGCTTGGGTCAAAGGGGAGCGCGACACGGTGAAGCAGGAGGTGGGGCGGTCGGCGCGTGCGCTGGCTGCCAGTGGGCACAAGGTTGAAGACAACCTTGCCCCTGGTGGGCTGGGTCTAAATAGGAGCTAGGCCTCCTCATCGGCCAGCCAGGTAAGAAGGCCCAGGTACTTCTCTCCCTCTCTGCTTTCTATTTAAATTACTGTTTTCTATTTGTTTTGCTCTATTTTGATTTAGTACTAATACTAAACCATTTTTGTTGCTTCTGAAATTATTTGTGGAAGCAAAATGGATTATTCCAGAATTCCACAAAAATGTTTTCAGAATAATTGGAGCATTAAAAATAATTATAGAATTTATTTGCTCCAACTCAAATACATTAGTGAATTAAATCAAAGCCCAAACAATTCCCCATAAATGTTCAATATTTTTGGTTTGGACCAAAACCCTTGCCAAAATTATCAAACATTACTGAAGGCAATTTTTGGGTTTATTGAAAATATTTTTAGGTTAAACCTAATTGCTTTGATTTGGTGCTAGGGTTTAGTCAATCCCCATTTCAAGTTTAACAAAAATTAAACATGATGACATGATGATCAGGCAAGGACCACAGGGGTTGATCTAGGGATGTGACAACTCACCCCCACTAAAACAAGAATCTCGTCCGGAGATTCAAGCGTAGGGTAAGAAATCAGAGGGGATACTAACTAGCACAATCTTCTCGATTCAATTGTCCTCCTCGAAGTTGCTGGTTCATTGCATCATGTTGATCCTGACATCCTTGATTACCAGATCTTTGTCCAAGACAGTGACGATGAAGGAAACTCTACAAAATTGATCTTCTGAAAGATCGAGCAACTCGAGATCAACTCATGGAGTGAGATGTTGTAACATTTCTTGAGCCGAGACACGGAGTACACCTCCAGGGGAATGGAGTGAAATAAATGATGAAGTTCACTTGGCAGGCAAAATTCCACACCTAAGAAGATGGTGATCGATGTCACTAGACGGGGCACCTTTAAACAAGATGACTCGTAGAGTTATCCCCTTAAGTGGCAAAAAGAATTACTTTTGATATAGAGATCATTGAAATTCTCTATACCAGCCTAAGGCAAATCATAGCCGATCGTTTGACGGAGTTCGAAAGAATGACATTCTCGGCCAAAATGGATGATGTGGACTACCTTGTTGAAGACAACACAAGGGATGATTTTGGTTATCACCAGAGATGGGTGGGGCCCATGGCAAGTCCACCTCTGAAGATAATCCTGAACAACAATGGCTGAGAAAGGCAACCCATGGAAAATTGGCACATTGGCGGTGCAAGCTGGGAACAAAATGCAAATGCTGGGAATGATTCTGGTAACTGGGAAGAATCCCAACAACAGAGAGTGGATCTACTCTTTGAGAGGTTATAGCATAACCAAGAACACTGGGAGCAATCCCGGTTAGTGCCAGTGATAACACCTAGTGTTTGTGCGTGCTCTCAAGAACTTGAGCATTCCCATATTCATCAAGGTTTTACCAATATCCGTGTCAAGGATCCTGGCAATATCACATACTACCATGATGAATAACGATGGATGATTGTCAGGACCCCGATCCTAAGTCACACCGATCTAGCTGTAACACGTCATATCACTTTGCGGCCTCACGCACGGTAACCCCACGGGTGCCACCTTACCTGCCCCGGGACCGTTTGCGCATTTTGGCACACGTATATGACAGTGTCGCTAGCATCCATATGACAGAGAACCCGGGCCGACATGGCTAGTTATAAACCAAAAGTGGCACTAAATTACAGAGACAGGCATCCATGACCCAGCAATGAACGTGTCGGTCATCAACGTATGAACCCAAGTCGTAGCAAGCTACATGGACTTAAAGGAACAACGCGTGACATTTCCCCTAAGGGACAGACACAGGAACGAAAAGGAAACATGCCGGCCAGCCTACGTGTTCCGAGCAGTAGCAAGCTACCAAGGCTCATTGGAGACACTAGGAGGCATTTCCCTGTAAGATAGGCTACCAAAGGAAAACAACTAGGTGTCGGATCCCACACATACCAAGCATTTCAATCATACACGCAATATGCTCAATATGTGCAAATACAAAATTGCATCACAACAGAACTCTATGACTCAAAGTACTTTATTTAAAAGGCTCCAAGAGCCATACATAACATATCCATACAGGTAGGGGTCACATGACCCAACACTCAAGTCATACAGTCATACAAGCACAAGTGGAAGCTACATGTCTGAGTACAAACAACTTAGAAAATAAAACAGGCTTGGTGTAGCCTGACTATCTACAAGGCCCTTCACAAGCTCCAGATCTCCGTCTGGGTGTCAAGCTACTCGTCGACGTCAACGTCTATGTAGAACCCATCAGCAGGGGTAGGGTTCTCCTCTGCAATAGTTATTAAGCAAACATGAGTACAAAGGTACTCAGCAAGTCTTACCACAGAACCTATCATACATGCAACATTATCAAAGGGGGGTAGTGGAGTTCATAGCAAAATGCCAGCTTTGACCTTGGCTAACCTATACTACAACTCTCAACGGATTGCAAGATGTTATTACGAACACGAGTCCTCTACTCACCACATCAATACACTACCGAGGATCCTCTTCCGTCATCCTACGGAAGGGCCATCCATGGCACTCACACTTATCTTGAGGCTTTTAATAGTAACCATCAACTTGTCTATGAACTGTAAGAGTAACCAAGTAGTCCGTACCGCGAACAACGGCTATTCGAATAGTTTGATAACCCTGCAGGGGTGTACCTCTTCACACACGCTTTCACCACTTATCGCCGTTTACTCGGCGTGTACTCGGCAACATTCAAGCGGAAGCCCAGCGGGGGTGTCGGCCACGACCTGACTAACTACTCAAGTCTCTCGTCCAGGTTTATCGCCTATTTGGGTTCCATCCGTGGGGAGATGCGGCCGGGGTGTCGCTCACGGCCCCAAACGATGTGTACAGGGTTCCCGAGTCACTAAACGGGCAACCGGTACACCGTGCCACGTACCTATCGCATCACAACCCACCCCGAGGGTCAGCGTTGTGCACGACCTCTAGTAAGCTATAAACACCAGAAACTAGTTGCAACTCCTGGACAGAGATCAAGGGTAATTAATAAGCCGAGAGGGTCAATTAAGGATCCCAATGTGTGGTAGTAGCTGTAACTTGAATCACACATACAGATCTCAGGTCCTATGGACGATTCCAATGAAACAACCCACCATGTACTCCTACATGGCCTTTCATCGATACCTTTACCAAGCGTATTCCACACTTCCTTCTCTTTATCGGTATGATCATTTCACTCTGATCCATCACCCAGATGAATCAGACCAGACACAACTCTAAGCATAGCAGAAAACATAAACAAATAGCATGGTGGATCACACATCACATGGCTCAATCAACTCCTACACATGCTAGTGGGTTTCAACTATTTACTGTGGCAATGACAGGTCATGCAAGGGATAGGGTTCAACTACTGCAGCAAGTAGCAGTTCACACGTTGTTGCCTTAATGCAGTAAAAGAAAACGAGAGCGAGAAGATTGGGTTTGTATCGGAATGATCAATGATTGCTTGCCTGACAAGGTGGTTGTCGGGTACTGCTCTTCAACTGGATACGCAGCAGTATCATCGGGAGCAGGACCTAACACAGAGAATACCGGCAATACAATCATTAACAAACAAATGCAGCAATATGATGCATGCTCATGGCATGGCAAGATGAATGTGTGTTGGCTAATGCAACTAAAACCAGAAGGGTTTGAGCTTATTTGAATCAAAGATTCAAATTGAAGTTCAAACTATTATTTAAATAAGTGCATTATCATGTTTTTGATGTATACAGCAAGTTAACTTGTTCAAACATGCATGAAACCAGTGCCATTGAAAAGATTGGATTTTTCTGATCATTTTTCATATATAAATCTTTTCCATCTGAGCTATGGTTGATTTTATATGATTTTTAGAAGTTTTGGGTATTTTCTGGAATTTCCTGAATTATTTTTAAATCTAAGAATCCCAGAAAAACCTTTACTGCGTCAGCATGACATCATGCTGACGTCAGTCAGTCAACAGGATCTAGTCCAAGTCAAACATGACATGTGGGCCCTGCATGTCAGTGTCACAGCTAATTAACTAAGTTAACTAGAGTTAAACTAAAACTAATTAGCTGTCAGTGGGGCCTGGGCCCACGGGTCAGTGACTAAACTAATTAACTAATTAAATTAACAGAAACTTAATTAAACTAACTAATTAGCAAAAGGTGGCCCACACGTCAGTGACCCAGGGGTAGTCAACCCCCTGGTCAAACAGGTCAAACCCGCCGGCGACGTGACGCCGGCGAGGCCAAGTGCGGCGGCGTGCTTCGGAAATCGTCTACGGGGCACGGCTCGAGCTGCGGCTAGGCGCGTTGGAAAGCTCTTGTCATCGCGCGTCGAATGGTGGTGGTCGCCGGACCTGCGGTGGCCGGAGACGACGGCAACAAGCTCGACGGCGGCGACCGGCGTCGGGCGTTTGTGGAGATGCGGCTGCAGGGGCCTAGGCGATGCGTGCGTAGCACCTATCGCATCTACGCGCTGCGGTAAGTGTGATGGACGGGTGGTAGTGACCAAATGGTCACCGGAGCATCACCGGCGGCGAGCACGGTGGTGGTGCGTGCAGGTGAGCTTCGTGCGGTGCGTTCCAGGGCAGAAGAGAGCCAACGGAGAGGGGGAGGACGAAGCTGGGCTCACAGGGATTGCAGCAGGCGCCGGAGCGAGCTCGGGGGTGGTCGGAGCTGAGCGGGACGGCGAGAGGGATCTCTGCGGCCGGAATTGGGGAAGAAGAGGTCGGGGGCGTCTCCAGGGCGGGCGAGCGCTCGGGGCTCGGCCTGTTCGAAGTAGTCGAGGACGGCGAAGACGACGGACACCAAGGCGGGGCTCAGGGACGACGGCGGGCGCGGCTTCTACGACGGTGCGAGCACGACGGCGTCGGCCATGGCGCGGGGTGAGCGAGGGAGAGGAGCTGGGGAGAGGGGGAGGTGTCTGCGAGGTCAGGGGCGACGTGTGTGACCGAACCAGGCTTCCAGGACGGCGAGGGGAGGAAGCAGGGCGGCGGGCAGCTGCGTGGCGCGCGGTGCGGTCGCCGTCGAGCACCTGCCTGCCTGCCTGGCCGAGCCAAGCAGCTCGCTGGAGCGGCAGGTGGGCTGGGCCGGCAGGTGGGCCGGGTGGGTGTAACACCCCAAAATTTTGGTTTGGTTTTTACCAAATTTTTTTTTTGATTTAAAGGAGGTTATTTGAAATTTTCCTTTTGAGAGACACTCCTTCCCAAATTTTTGCTTCTGACAAATCTTTTTGAGCCCTTCTCAATTTTTGGTTCTGGTCATGAGGATCTTTCTACTTATGTGGGTTCAACACAAATACTCTTGGATTGTTTTGGCAAATTCTTTTGTTAAAAAGTATTCCTATCATTTTTGGATTTATCCCTCCCTATTCAAAATTTCACCCTTGCCATGACCTATGTTGAAAACTTCCTCCCAAAGCCTTCCTCCCTACCTTGGGTCAAGTCAAGCATCAATTCCAGCAACTTTCAACTTTCCCTAGTTTTTATTTCTATTTATTTAAACCCCAAAATCTTTTTCTGTCATTCATTTGGACCTTAGTAGTTTACAAAGGAACTACTAGGTCTCTTTTGAATCTTGGCTCCAAATGAATTCCTAGAGCTAGTCCTTAGTACCCTCGACTCATATCCATCAAGA
>LR738714.1:240772780-241182512 GCA_902687465.1 Secale cereale
GTCAGTTTCTGTAGAATTAATACTTCTGACAAGGGTAAACCCGGTTGATCGTTACTTCTGTGAATGGACTAACCCGTTTACTTTTATGTGCCGAGTATTCCTTAGGATGGTGCTACCTCCAGGAACTACTCAAATTTTTCCTTGTTTGATATAAGCCCTTTATGTGATGTCGCTCAGACGTCCGACTGTGGCATTCTTGTTATTTACTTTTGATATAAGCCCTTTATGTGATGTCGCTCAGACGTCCGACTGTGGCATTCTTGTTATTTACTTTTGATATAGGCCCTTTATGTGATGTCGCTCAGACGTCCGACTGTGGCATTCTTGTTATTTACTTTTGATATAAGCCCTTTATGTGATGTCGCTCAGACGTCCGACTGTGGCATTCTTGTTATTTACCTTTGATATAAGCCCTTTCTGCGGTGTCGCCCTGACGCCCGACTGTGGCATGATTATTCTATTTTACCTTTCGAGGCGTCACTCCAGACACCCGATCGGTCTTCCGCTATTTATTTATCTTGCAACGCTAATTAAATTACTTACGTGTACATTACTGCTCGTGTGCATCATGTTTGCATTCGTTATATCTTATGTCCAACCTGTCTTGCGAGTACATTCAAAGTACTCACCTGGCTTGTTGATTTGGCCAGATGTTGACGAAGGCGATCTTATGGATGAAGAGTTCGATAGCGAGTCCGACGCCTAGAGGAGTCCCAGCCAGTCCCTTGCGATCCTGGAGTTGGTCACTTGTATTATATACGCTTCCGCCACCATAATAAAATCATCAAGCCTCACTCCGACGCTTGATGAGTGTAAGATATTGGAGTCACGCCACCCACACCACTGTGACATATCCACTTCCACCATATCTACGAGTTAGTAGTTATGCCACCATATCCAGTTGTGTCATATCCGCCTCTATGTATAATATTGGCGGGCTTGTAATAAATTGTTGGGCAATCTTCAGCTCAACCCTGTATAATATTTAGCACTTCTGGATTTTCTGTATCAAGGATTTGTCTACCAGTATGGAGGATTTCTCTATACTAGTCTGATGAAAGGGGCGATTTTTCAATAAGTGTTTTATTGGAAAACCGGTCCTGACAGTGGGGCGCCAGGTAAGCTTCTTCTCTCTCTTTTTCACTATTTTCTTTTCTGTTTCATTTCTTTTGCAGCTTTGTTCAATTAATAAAAATGCCAAAACATTTTTATAACTCATGAAACTTGTCATGCCCACTGTATATAATATGAACAGTAGGAAACATTATAGTTCATGATTATTTGAGCATTTAAAATATTTTAAAGTATTTAAATGCCCAAATACAAATACCATATGATTTAATCCAAAGCCCTTGAGTGTCCAAGAAAAATGTGCACCATTTTTGGCAGATGTTTAAGACCAAGGCAGAAGTGATGAACATTTTTGAAGGGCATTTTGGGTACATTGGAAAATATTTTATCAAACCCTTTTTGTTAGAAGAGGGGTGCTGGGGTTTCTATTAATCCCATTTCAAGTTTCTTTGAAAAGTAAACATGATGCACACACCAACTAACCCTAATGCAAGTGCTAACTAGGGATGTGACAACTCACCCCCACTTAAAAGAATCGCGTCCCGAGATTCGGGTTCCTCCGGAAAGAGGGTGGGGTACTCAAGTCGAAGACGATCCTCCCTTTCCCAAGTAGCTTCACTCTTGGAATGATCTGACCATTGAACCTTGAGAAACTTGATATTGTGGCGTCGAGTGGTGCGCTCGGTTTGATCAAGAATACGAACGGGGTATTCTCGATATGTGAGATTGTCCTGGAGATCAAGCGTTTCGTGGTCCACTCCGCGGATAGGATCCGAGAAGCAACGCCTGAGTTGAGAAACGTGGAAAACGTCATGAACTCTGGAAAGGTTCGGAGGTAGTTCCAATTGGTAGGCAACTTCTCCTCGTTTGGCAAGAATGCGAAAAGGACCGATGAAACGAGGGGCCAATTTGCCTTTGATACCGAAGCGATGGGTTCCCTTAAGAGGAGTAACCCGAAGGTAAGCCTTATCGCCGACTTCAAAAGTCACAGCCTTATGATGACTATCATATTGGCTCTTTTGGCGAGACTGGGCTGTTTTCAATCTCTCACGAATGATGCGAACTTGTTCCTCTGCTTCCTGGATCATATCTGGGCCAAAGAATTGTCTTTCCCCGGTCTCTGTCCAGTTAAGAGGTGTTCGACACCTTCGTCCATATAGAACTTCGAAGGGAGCTTTACCCAAGCTGGCTTGATAACTATTGTTATAAGCGAATTCGGAAAATGGAAGACATTTTTCCCATTCCATACCGAAAGAAATGACAGAGGATCGAAGCATGTCTTCCAGAATTTGATTGACTCGTTCCACTTGACCACTTGACTGCGGATGGAAGGCAGTACTGAAAGAGAGATGAGTTCCCATAGCATTCAGGAAACTTTCCCAAAATCGTGATGTGAAAAGACTTCCACGGTCTGAATTAATCTCCAACGGCACACCATGAAGGGATACTATCCGAGAGACATACAAATCTGCTAGCTGGCTAGCGGTAATACTCTCTCGAACAGGCAGGAAATGAGCTACTTTAGAGAGGCGGTCGATAATGACGAAGATAGCATTATTCCCTTTCCTGAACCTGGGAAACCCGGTAATGAAGTCCATACCGACTTTGTCCCATTTCCATTCAGGAATAGCTAAAGGTTGAAGGGTGCCAGCAGGCCGTTGATGCTCTGCTTTGACTCGACGACAAACGTCGCAGTTAGCAATGAATTGAGCGATTTCTCTCTTCATCCTAGTCCACCAGAATCTCTGACGTAAGTCCTGATACATTTTGGTACTACCGGGATGAATCGTGAGAGGAGATTCATGAGCCTCCTTAAGAATCATTTGTCGTAGTTGTGGTTTCTTGGGTACCACCAAGCGGTTCTCGAAGTACACTACACCTCGATCATCCATAGAGAAACTTCTAGCAACTCCGCTAGCAATGTTCTCCTTGATCCAAGATATGCCTTTATCATACCGCTGGGCAACTATGATTTGATCCATAAGGGTAGGTTTCGCCACCAAGGTGGAAAGGAATCCTCGAGGAACAATGTGAAGGTTAAGCTTACGAAATTCCTCCTGGAGAAGTGGTTGACCTTGTTGTAACATTAAGTTGTTACAATATGACTTACGACTTAGTGCATCAGCCATGACATTGGCCTTTCCAGGAGTGTAAGTGATTCCTAAGTCGTAGTCTGTGAGCAACTCAACCCAACGTCTTTGCCTAAGATTTAGATCCGGTTGGGTGAAGATATACTTCAAACTTTGATGATCAGTGAAGATTTCACAGCGATTACCAAGGAGGTAATGTCGCCATGTTTTGAGTGCATGGACTACAGCTGCAAGCTCTAGATCATGAGTAGGATAGTTATCCTCGTGTGGACGCAACTGTCGAGATGCGTATGCAATCACTTGACGATCTTGCATGAGAATGCAACCTAGTCCTTGTCGCGAGGCGTCGCAGTAGATTATAAAATCCTTGGAAAAGTCTGGTGGTACTAGTACTGGTGCAGATGTCAGGCGTCTTTTCAGTTCCTGAAAGCTGGACTCGCACTGTGGGGTCCACTCAAACTTTTTATCTTTCTTGAGGAGTTCGGTTAGAGCTTTAGCAACCTTGGAGAAGTTCTCGACGAAAGGTCGGCAATAGCTCGCTAAGCCAAGAAAACTCCTAACTTGCTTGACCGATTCAGGAGGAGTCCAATCAAGGACGGCTTGAACTCGCTCAGGATTGACAACAATACCCTTGCCAGAGATCACATGACCTAGATAGGTTACTTCTGGCAACCAAAATTCACATTTAGAGAATTTGGCATAAAGGCGGTGCTCTCGAAGTTTCGTCAATACCAGCCTTAAATGCTCGGCATGATCTTCCTTGTTCTTGGAATAGATGAGTATATCATCGAGGTATACCACGACGAATTTATCCAAATACTCCATGAATATAGAATTCATTAACCGAGAAAAGGTAGCTGGGGCATTGGTTAACCCGAAGGACATAACGGTGTACTCATATTGGCCATAACGAGTAACAAAAGCCGTTTTAGGAATGTCCCCGTTCTTGATTTTGATTTGATGGTAGCCCAACCTCAAATCCATCTTAGAGAAGACTGAGGATCCAGCGAGCTGATCATACAGATCGTTGATCCTGAGGAGCGGATACTTATTCTTTATGGTGACCAGATTAACAGGTCGGTAATCTACAACCATCCGCTCCGTTCCATCCTTCTTCTTGACGAACAGGATGGGGCAAGCCCAAGGGGAAGAACTAGGACGGATGAAACCCTTTTGCAAGGACTCATCGAGTTGTTTCTTTAGCTCAGCTAATTCTAGTGGTGCCATCTTATAAGGTCTCCTAGAGATTGGGACCGTTCCAGGGATAAGATCTATCACGAACTCGACATCTCTGTCAGGTGGAATTCCTGGCAGTTCTTCTGGAAAAACATCCGGGAAGTCACGGACTACCGGGATATCTTCGAGTTCTGGCATTAAGGGAGTAGAGCTGACGCTCAGCCATTCGAGTCAAGACATTGACTATCTTGCCGGATGGATGTGTAAGTTGAACGGTCCTAGTATAGCAATCAATCTTGGCGTAATGAGTTGTCATCCAATCCATACCCAAGATGATGTTTATGTCCGAGGACTTGAGAGCGATTAGGGAAGCTAGGAAAACAAGTCTATCGACAAGGATTTCATTTCCATGGCTTACCCTAGAGGTTTGCCACTTTGAACCAGGAGTTTGAATAACCATGGAAGTAGGCATGTCACAAAAAGTCATGTTGTGCAATCGAGCATAGCTCTCAGATATGAACGAATGGGATGCTCCTGTATCGAAAAGAACAGATGCCGGATGGCAGTTGACGAGAAGCGTACCAAGGATGACGTTAGGATCCTCATGAGCTTCTTCAGCAGAGACATAGTTGACATGACCACGTGCAGTGGGGATTGGCTTGACATAATTCACCTTGCCGGTTGGCTTGCCACGGCCTACGGTTTTTCCTGTCTGGTTTTGGGGACAATCACGCATGTAGTGTCCCGGTTCTCCACACTTGAAACATGTCACAGTGGTGGTGCATGGAGCGAAGTTGGAAGGTGGTCCTCCATAGGTCTTAGCAGGTGCAAACTGTTGAGTTGGGCGAGGCGCCTCATAAGATGTCCTCGGTGTGTACTTGGGTGGCAGAGCAGTGTTAGGAACCCACACACGGCGCTTGTGAGAACCAGAGCCGGATGAGGAACCAAAATCTCGAGTATGCTTGCGGGTGGCCTCGAAGTCGGTCTGGCCTGTTTCAGCACTGATAGCCTTGTTTACCAACTTCTGGAAGGAAGTGCACTCGTGCAGACGTAGATCTCGACGGAGTTCAGGGCTGAGTCCCTTGCGGAACCTCGTCTGCTTCTTGGCATCGGTGGATACTTCCTCAGGTGCATAGCGTGCCAGGTTACCAAACTCGCGACTATAGCCATCCACAGTTAAACGGCCCTGGGTGAAATTGCAGAATTCCTCCCACTTGCGATCCATGAGACCTTCCGGGATGTGGTGTTCACGGAATGCCTCACTGAACTCAACCCATGTAGTGACTTGGCCAGCAGGACGCATAGCTTCAAAGTTTTCCCACCAAAGACTGGCAGGGCCCTCAAGATGGTAGGCGGCGTAGATAACCTTGTCAGCTTCGGCCACACGGGCAGAGTGTAGCTTGTGGGTGATACTACGTAGCCAGTCATCAGCATCCATAGGTTCAGTGGAGTGATGGAACTTCGGTGGACACATCTTTATAAAATCGTGGATTGACACCACGTCATTCCTCTGACGGAACCCAGTGTTCTGCTCTATGTGTTCCAGCAGACGGTTGGTCTCTCTCTTGTTCCGTTCTGCTTCAAGCATAACTTCCGCCAAGGAGGGTGGCTGGGGCAGATTCCCATCTCTAGCCCCACTAGCCTCACCCTGCTCCTGAGCAGCAGGAGTGCTACGAGTGTTGACCATCATAGGAAAACAAAACAACGGTTTAGACAAGGATGGCAAAAATTTGACATAGAAGTGCAGAATGTAATGGATGACCCGGAATGCAAGGATGTTCATCCGTACGACATGGTAATATAGAAACTGCTATATATACACCAGTGGTCATACACACCATACAAAGTTTAGTACAAGCCAAGGCTAAAGTACAACTGCGGTGAAAGACGATACATCCCATCAGAGGCATTCCAAGCTCCTATACATTATTTAACTACACCTCCGGAACTCAGTACACACTAAGTCATATTCCACAAGACGCGCAGGACTGTGGAAATACAACTACTACAATACTACTACGACTACGGCCTAGCTCAGACATTCGCATAGTAATCCTCGTAAATATTACCACTGTAGCCTGGAAGTGGAACAGATGGATCTTGAAACTCGCGAGCACTCGAAGGCTGTGGACCATAGGGACATGGATGTGGCCTCGGTCCCGATGCTGGTGGTAACCAACGCCCACGTGGAGGTGTAATACCCCCAACGTCACGCCAATCCATGCGATCAGGCAGACGAGTCCGCACGGGGTACAAATCCCGCATGTCCAGATATCCGGTGTGCACAGCAGGTGCAAGCCGTGTCAAAGTAGTCCAGTGGGCGGCTCGAGTGTTATACAACTCCATTCGGAGAGCACGGACCTCACGGTCCCTATCCTCCAACATCTGAACAGTAGTCTGAAGCAGTGGCTCTTCATGAGCACCATCAGTATACGGACCAGTGTAGTAGCCTTCCTCTCCGGGAAGTGAGGCTGGCATGTAACAGAACTCAGTGTTCAGCAACAGGGCATGCCTAGCACGGAGAATGGTCATCATCGAATAAGCGGCATCCTGTACTGCCATCTCGATGGTAACCCCGAGTCCATAAGACCAATGGATGGGGTCATTAGCTCCAGGATATGAGGGGTATATCCGGACTGTGCAGAAATACTGACTCTGATTGAAATCCTGGTACTGTTCCTCCACGGTGTATTCAGGATATCAGCGATAACCGGTCTCAGTCAGCACACGGACTAGCATGGCCGTGTGACCGGGCACATTAATGCACCGAGTCAAACGAACCACTTGGTGAGGGATACGGCCAGACATCTGAAACACGGAATAATGCAAAGGCATTAGTGTTTCTGGAAGAAATCGGGCAGCATAACAACTGTAAATGCTCAAACAAAGATTTGAGACATCATACAAATGATAGCATAGCCACTCAACAATCCATATCAAGGTTCCGGTCCAACAATCATCATACTAAAAGGATAGAAACTGAACTGAGGCTTGAAACCAACAATCCTAAGAGTTTACGGATTAGTAACACGTGAACCTAGAAAGGATAAGAGGCCTAGTCCTAATTCCCCGTAGAAAGAATAGACTGACTCAGATCAGAAGGGCATAAGGTAAAGGAGTAAAAAGAGCCTTACGTTCCCTTCCACAATTAATTCCCCTACATATAGCTAAGAATTTTTCTAGACTCAACATCGACCAGTTTGGCCTGAGAAACCTACAGGCAACCTGGCTCTGATGCCAACGCTGTCAGGACCCCGATCCTAAGTCACACCGATCTAGCTGTAACACGTCATATCACTTTGCGGCCTCACGCACAGTAACCCCACGGGTGCCACCTTACCTGGCCCGGGACCGTTTGCGCATTTTGGCACACGTATATGACAGTGTCGCTAGCATCCATATGACAGAGAACCCGGGTCGACATGGCTAGTTATAAATGAAAAGTGGCACTAAATTACAGAGACAGGCATCCATGACCCAGCAACGAACGTGTCGGTCATCAACGTATGAACCCAAGTCGTAGCAAGCTACATGGACTTAAAGGAACAACGCGTGACATTTCCCCTAAGGGACAGACACAGGAACGAAGAAGGACACATGCCGGCCAGCCTACGTGTTCCGAGCAGTAGCAAGCTACCAAGGCTCATTGGAGACACTAGGAGGCATTTCCCTGTAAGATAGGCTACCAAAGGAAAACAACTAGGTGTCAGATCCCACACATACTAAGCATTTCAATCATACACGCAATATGCTCAATATGTGCAAATACAACATTGCATCACAACAAAACTCTATGACTCAAAGTACTTTATTTAAAAGGCTCCAAGAGCCATACATAACATATCCATACAGGTAGGGGTCACATGACCCAACACTCAAGTCATACAGGCATACAAGCACAAGCGGAAGCTACATGTCTGAGTACAGACAACTTAGAAAATAAAACAGGCTTGGTGTAGCCTGACTCTCTACAAGGCCCTTCACAAGATCCAGATCTCCGTCTGGGTGTCAAGCTACTCGTCGACGTCAACGTCTATGTAGAACCCATCAGCAGGGGCAGGGTTCTCCTCTACAACAGTTATAAAGCAAACATGAGTACAAAGGTACTCAGCAAGTCTTACCACAGAACCTATCATACATGCAACATTATCAAAGGGGGGTAGTGGAGTTCATAGCAGAATGCCAGCTTTGACCTTGGCTAACCTATACTACAACTCTCAACGGATTGCAAGATGTTATTACGAACACGAGTCCTCTACTCACCACATCAATACACTACCGAGGATCCTCTTCTGTCATCCTATGGAAGGGCCATCCACGGCACTCACACTTATCTTGAGGCTTTTAATAGTAACCATCAACTTGTCTATGAACTGTAAGAGTAACCAAGTAGTCCGTACCGCGAACAAAGGCTATTCGAATAGTTTGATAACCCTGCAGGGGTGTACCTCTTCACACACGCTTTCACCACTTATCGCCATTTACTCGGCGTGTACTCGGCAACCTTCAAGCGGAAGCCCAGCGGGGGTGTCGGCCACGACCTGACTAACTACTCAAGTCTCTCGTCCAGGTTTATCGCCTATTTGGGTTCCATCCGTGCGGAGATCCGGCCGGGGTGTCGCTCACGGCCCCAAACGATGTGTACAGGGTTCCCGAGTAACCAAACGGGCAACCGGTACACCGTGCCACGTACCTGTCACATCACAACCCACCCCGAGGGTCAGCGTTGTGCACGACCTTTAGTAAGCTATAAACACCAGAAACTAGTTGCAACTCCTGGACAGAGATCAAGGGTAATTAATAAGCCGAGAGGGTCAATTAAGGATCCCAATGTGTGGTAGTAGCTGTAACTTGAACCACACATACAGATCTCAGGTCCTATGGACGATTCCAATGAAACAACCCACCATGTACTCCTACATGGCCTTTCATCGATACCTTTACCAAGCGTATTCCACACTTCCTTCTCTTTATCGGTATGATCATTTCACTCTGATCCATCACCCAGATGAACCAGACCAGACACAACTCTAAGCATAGCAGGCAACATAAACAAATAGCATGGTGGATCACACATCACATGGCTCAATCAACTCCTACACATGCTAGTGGGTTTCAACTATTTACTATGGCAATGACAGGTCATGCAAGGGATAGGATTCAACTACCGCAGCAAGTAGCAGTTCACACGCTATTGCCTTAATGCAGTAAAAGAGAGCAGGAGCGAGAAGATTGGGTTTGTATCGGAATGATCAATGATTGCTTGCCTGACAAGGTGGTTGTCGGGTACTGCTCTTCAACTGGATACGCAGCAGTATCCTCAGGAGCAGGACCTAACACAGAGAATAATAGCGATACAATCATTAAGAAACAAATGCAGCAATATGATGCATGGTCATGGCATGGCAAGATGCATGTGTGTTGGCTAATGCAACTAAAACCAGAAGGGTTTGAGCTTATTTGAATCAAAGATTCAAATTGAAGTTCAAACTATTATTTAAATAAGTGCATTATCATGTTTTTGATGTATACAGCAAGTTAACTTGTTCAAACATGCATGAAACCAGTGCCATTGGAAAGATTGGATTTTTCTGATCATTTTTCATATATAAATCTTTTCCATCTGAGCTATGGTTGATTTTATATGATTTTTAGAAGTTTTGGGTATTTTCTGGAATTTCCTGAATCATTTTTAAATCTAAAAATCCCAGAAAAACCTTTACTGCGTCAGCATGACATCATGCTGACGTCAGTCAGTCAACAGGATCTAGTCCAAGTCAAACATGACATGTGGGCCCTGCATGTCAGTGTGACAGCTAATTAACTAAGTTAACTATAGTTAAACTAAAACTAATTAGCTGTCAGTGGGGCCTGGGCCCATGGGTCAGTGACTAAACTAATTAACTAATTAAATTAACAGAAACTTAATTAAACTAAATAATTAGCAAAAGGTGGCCCACACGTCATTGACCCAGGGGTAGTCAACCCCCTGGTCAAACAGGTCAAACCCGCCGGCGACGTGACGCCGGCGAGGCCAAGTGCGGCGGCGTGCTTCGGAAATCGTCTACGGGGCACGGCTCGAGCTGCGGCTAGGCGCGTTGGAAAGCTCTTGTCATCGCGCGTCGAATGGTGGTGGTCGCCGGACCTGGGGTGGCCGGAGACGACGGCAACAACCGGCGTCGGGCGTTTGTGGAGATGCGGCTGCAGGGGCCTAGGCGATGCGTGCGTAGCACCTACCGCATCTACGCGCTGCGGTGAGTGTGATGGACGGGTGCCAGTGACCAAATGGTCACCGGAGCATCACCGGCGGCGAGCACGGCGGCGGTGCGTGCAGGTGAGCTTCGTGCGGTGCGTTCCAGGGCAGAATAGAGCCAACGGAGAGGGGGAGGACGAAGCTGGGCTCACAGGGATTGCAGCAGGCGCCGGAGCGAGCTCGGGGGTGGTCGGAGCTGAGCGGGACGGCGAGAGGGATCTCCGCGGCCGGAGTTGGGGAAGAAGAGGTCGGGGGCGTCTCCAGGGCGGGCGAGCGCTCGGGGCTCGGCCTGTTCGAAGTAGTCGAGGACGGCGGAGACGACGGACACCAAGGCGGGGCTCAGGGACGACGGCGGGCGCGGCTTCTACGACGGTGCGAGCACGACGGCGTCGGCCATGGCGCGGGGAGAGCGAGGGAGAGGAGCTGGGGAGAGGGGGAGGTGTTTGCGAGGTCAGGGGCGACGTGTGTGACCGAACCAGGCTTCCAGGACGGCGAGGGGAGGAAGCAGGGCGGCGGGCAGCTGTGTGGCGCGCGGTGCGGTCGCCGTCGAGCACCTGCCTGCCTGCCTGGCCGAGCCAAGCAGCTCGCTGGAGCGGTAGCTGGGCTGGGCCGGCAGGTGGGCCGGGTGGGGCGCCAGGTAAGCTTCTTCTCTCTCTTTTTCCCTATTTTCTTTTCTGTTTCATTTCTTTTGCAGCTTTGTTCAATTAATAAAAATGCCAAAACATTTTTATAACTCATCAAACTTGTCATGCCCACTGTATATAATATGAACAGTAGGAAACATTATAGTTCATGATTATTTGAGCATTTAAAATATTTTAAAGTATTTAAATGCACAAATACAAATACCATATGATTTAATCCAAAGCCCTTGAGTGTCCTAGAAAAATGTGCACCATTTTTGGCAGAGGTTTAAGACCAAGGCAGAAGTGATGAACATTTTTGAAGGGCATTTTGGGTACATTGGAAAATATTTTATCAAACCCTAGTTGTTAGAAGAGGCGTGCTGGGGTTTCTGTTAATCCCATTTCAAGTTTCTTTGAAAAGTAAACATGATGCACACACCAACTAACCCTAATGCAAGTGCTAACTAGGGATGTGACAATGATGCAGATGCAAAGGAAGATAACACCTTCTCGGATTTCACCTTGGCGAGGCCAAGAGGACGAAATCTGGATGATCAACCGAGAGACATTTAGCACTCCGCTTCTAACGTTCTCCTTGATGTGCTAGCGTAACCCATTTATTAAAATGGTTTTGTACCTAGAACGTCAAGTAAAAGGTCGGACTTCAGGAGCACAAAAATCAATAAGGAACAACTAAGGAGTGAATCCTACGAAATCCTTATGGGGAGGTGGCCAACTTCTTCAATCAAGATTCTACAACAATAGGTCTTCCGGCTGGGTGTGTTGGCCACGACATCCACTTTACCGGTTATCGAGAGACCAATATTATAGTTCTTGGGAAAGGCTCCAACCATCATATCTGCCTGAGATTCAGTTCTGGTTGGTGTCAGGATATTCCAGACTTAACGAGTCTAGAAAGAATGAATGTTTGCAACACAATTCGACGAGACGGCGTTGCGAGATTCTCGAGAATGAACTACGATAGCAGCTCCAAAACATGAGCTAGTTCTGCTACGTACCGGTGAACACGTTGTCCAAGAGAAGCATGACCACATAGCAGTTTTATGATAAAACACTACCGAGTTCTGGTTGGGAACCATCGTCTAGGATATCGAAGTCCTTACATAAGTCATATGATTAGCTCTTATGATGGAACTTTTCTCCTTGAACAAATCAATCAATGGCTTGGTGTGCTAGGGATACATATAGAGTGAAGGTTGCAAGTCTCCAAACCACAGAATACTTCGCACGTATGCATGACTGACTTGGAATGATTCCACAGGAAGCAAAACAAACTTTCTCGAACTCACGGCAGCAACTTGCACCAAATGCACATGAATTGGAGGAAGTCACTTCTCTCATCCAACATATACCTCATGAACGGGACACGAAGGCCATGCTTGAGAAGTTTCCAATACCAACTTAATGTTTCAGCATGAATCGTGGTCAAGATAAACGATGTTGATGCGCTCAACAACGGGTCATCGAGATATCCATGAAGACGGAATTCCACAATTTATATGAACAAGGTGGTAGCATTGGTCAGACCAAGAGATATAATGAGGTATGCTCGTGGGACACCCACGAGTGAGACAACATTATGAATATCATTGATTGTGATTCGATTTGATGATAGCCCATACTCAGATCAATGTTTTGATATGACAATAGGTCCAACAACTGATCACGGGGACCAATTGATGAAGATGTCATCTATCTTCAACACACGCAAACATACCCCTTGAGATGAACTAAGCTGGCAAGCTTTTATCTTCCAACTCTTCAAGTTATTGTTTTAGCTTAACCAACCAGTTCAGGGTATCCAACACAAATTCTTGGAGAAATGGTGGTTTATAAGGAATCAACTTGATCACGAACTCAACATAGCGGTCAGGTGACAACCTGGTAATACTTCCGAGAAGATATTCGGAAAATCACGAACCACCGATATGTTGCTAAGTCCGAAAACAATCCCGCTTTTCAGGGCAAGATGATGTGATCAAATAAGCAAGGGATTGAATAATCCTAACTCATTGGTCAAGGAGTGCACCAGGAAGGATGGACTAGTAGCACGATCGATCTTAGAATGGTGATTTGGTGACCAACACACTAAGAATGAGATTATCGTCCATTTGCTACCAAGCAACAAAGTTGCTAGGAGTATTGATTTCACACATCACGATTCACTTGTCAGTATTCCGGTTACAACGACACGGAGACCGAGGAATGAACGATGATGGTGAGAAGTATCACTGTATCAAGAGTTCATAGGAGGTTGTGCAATTCTCATGACATTCTTGACATAAAGACGGTAATATTCCAAGATAGAACAGATTAGAAGCTGGATTAACATTCTTCATCTGCGAAGTACAACTTCTTTGACCCAATCCTGGATATGGGTAAGGTACTGGAGTTTGATTCTCCTAGTCATTCCAGAATAGAATGACTTGACGGACCACAAGAGTAGAAGGCATCGATGAACACGAGTGCACAACTACTCCTGACTATCAACTGATAGACGAGGGTCATAATACAACTAGAAAGGGGCAACTCAAAGGAACATAAATCTTTCTGAGTTGTAGGTGCATACATTAGCATGTCGAACTAGTTCAACATATTTCTCCCGGATAACCTATGCAGAAAGGTAGAATTGACAGAGTCACAATATGAATGGAGTACTACTCAGGAGCACCCTGGTTGTGATCTTTTGGTTCGGGAGAACTTCTGCCAGGGATGGTTCATGGTATTTGGAAGAATGATAAACCACGGACCTCGAGGACTATCACAAGGTTACTAGTATCCTAAAGGGACGAGCAAATACTACCAACATGAAGTAGGTAGAAAGAATCTTGGGTTCAAGAACCCAGGAGTAGAATGCCTACTAACTAAATGGCATCACGGGATGCTTTCGAGAATGATGGCTGGAATCATCACACTGGGAATATGAAGCATTGCTAGATTACTGGGTGATCTTCTAAGACAGCTAGGGTCATAATAATAAGTCCAACATATATGTCGAGGTAACAGAGTGCCTCAACACACCGACTAGTGTGGTTAATCTGGCCAAAAAAGGAACATTGGGAACAGGAAGAAAGGATTTGCAAATGCATCAAATTATTTAGAAACCTGGGATGACTCGGATAGCATAACGGCTGTAAATGCTCAAAAATACTTTTGAGACTCATGCACAAAGATAGCATAACCACTCAACATCATAATGTCAAGGTTCTGAGATCAACAATTGAACACACAAAAGTAGAATAAACTGAACTGAGAGTTGAATCCACAATTAACGTGATCCTGATAGACAAAAGAGAAAGCCTAGTTCTTAATCCCCATGGAATAGAAGAAGGTGACTCAGATAAGAAGGTCATAGGGTAAAGGAGTAAAAGAGCCTTACGTTCCCTTCCACAATCAATTCCCTTATATAACTAAGGAGTTTCTAGACACGACTTTGACCAGTTTGGCTTGCTAATCCTACAGGCAGTCAGGCTCTGATACCAACGCTGTTAGGACCCCGATCCTAAATCACACAAGTCTAGCCTGTAACACATCATATCACTTTGCGGCCTCACGCACGGTATCCCCACAGGTGCCACCTTACCTGGCCTGGGACCGTTTGCGCATTTTGGCACACGTATATGATAGTGTCGCTAGCATCCGTATGACAGACAACCCGGGCCGACAAGACTAGTTATAAACCAAAAGTGGTACTAAATTACAGAGACATGCATACATGACCCAGCAACGAACGTTTCGGTCATCAACGTATGAACCCAAGTCGTAGCAAGCTACAAGGACTTAAGGAACAACGCGTGACATTTCCCCTAAGGGACAGACACAGGAACGAAGAAGGACACATGCCGGCCAGCCTAAGTGTTCCGAAGCAGTAGCGAGCTACCAAGGCTCGGTGGAAGCACTAGGAGACATTTCCCTGTAAGATAGGCTACCAAAGGTAAACAACTAGGTGTCGGATCCCACACATAGCAATACACATTACACATACGCATAACATGCAAGTATGTGTTGTACAACATGGCATCACAACATAACTCAACAAGTCATATAGATAAGGCCCAGAAGAGCCATCATAGCATTTATTACAAACAGAGGTCACATGACCCAACATACAGAGCATACAGGCAACGGAATCATAACATGTCTGAGTACAGACAACTACAAATGAAAAAGGCTGAGAAGCCTGACTATCTACAAGATCCTACAAGGGTACAAGATCGTAGCTGAGGTAACAAGCTAAACGTCGAAGTCCACGCGGAACCACTAGCGAGACTGAAGTCTCTCTGCAAAACATAAATTAAGCAAACGTGAGTACAAAGTTACTCAGCAAGACTTACATCAGAACTAGCTACATATGCATCAGTATCAACAAAGGGGTGGTGGAGTTTGACTGCAGCAAGCCAGCTTTGACTCGGTGGCTATCCTAAACACCGGTTGCAAGTAACTCTTTTGAGGTGGCGCACACGAGTCCACATATTCGCCAAACAATACACCACTATGGATCCGCTCCCATCTCCCTACGAGAAGGCCATCCATAGCACTCACGCTTATCTTGCGCGTTTTAGAGTATCCACTTCCAATTGTCTATGAACTGTTATAGGCAACCCAGAAGTCCATTTGCGCGGACACGACTATTCGAATAGATTATATATAACCCTGCAAGGGTGTACTTCTTCACACACGCTCTCGCCACTTACCGCCATGTACACGTCATGTATCTCGGCAACCTTCAAGAGGAAGCCTAGCGAGGGTGTCGGCCACGACCTGACTAACCACACAAGTCTCTCGTCCAGGTTTATCGCCTATTTGGGTTCCATCCGTGGGGAGATCCGGCCGGGGTGTCGCTCACGGCCCCAAACGATGTGTACAGGGTTCCCGCATCACCAAACGGGCGACCGGTACACTGTGCCACGTACCTGCCGCGTCACAGCCCACCCCGAGGGTCAGCGCTGCGCACGACCTCCAGTAAACTACAAACACCAGAAACTAGTTGCAACTCCTGGACAGAGATCATGTTGATTAATAAGTCGAGAGAGTCAATTAAGGATCCCAATGTGTGGTAGTAGCTGTTTCATGGACCAACCAACACAGAACTCAGTTCCTGAGGACGGCTGCAATGAGACAACCCACCATGTACTCCTACATGGCCTCTCATCGCTACCTTTACCAAATCGTGTTCACACACTTAGCTCACACACGTTAGGACATGTTCATCACCCTTCCAATTCATCCCCGATGAATCAGACCTGACACAACTCTAAGAAATAGCAGGCATAACCAGAAAGCATGAATGAGTAGGCACAACATGGCTCAAAAAACTCCTACTCATACTAGTGGGTTTCAACTATTTACTGTAGCAATGACAGGTCATGCAGTGGAAAAGGGGTTCAACTACCGTAGCATGTAATAGTTGAAGTGTTGTTGTCCTAATGCAGTAAAAGAGAGCAAGAGCGAGAGAGTTGGATTGTATCGGAATGCTCAATGGGTTTTTGCTTGCCTGGCTCTTCTGAAGATAACAATGGGTCTTCATCGGTGTCATCGATCACATCGTCGGAACACGTCTACTGAAAGGGGACAAGCACCGGCAAACAAGAGAGAACACAATCAATGCAATGCGACAATATGATGCATGATCATGAGTTGATAATATGCTGTTGATTGAGCTAATGCAACTAGCAACACAATTAAATGAAGTTGGTTTGAACCCAAGGTTCAAATTCAAACTCCATATGTGGTTATTTAATTTATTTGACCTGATCAGCAGGTTTAACTTTTTCAAACATGCATGAAAATGCCATAAACAGATTCCTTGAATTTTTTTGATCATTTTTCATATATAAATTATTTTCATCTGAGCTACGGTTGATTTTATATGATTTTTAGAAGCTTTGAATATTTTCTGAAATAAATAAATCATTTCTAATTTATTTAAAATTCCTGAAAACACTTATTGCGTCAGCACTAGGTCATGCTGACATCAGCAAGTCAACAGGGGCTGGTCCAGTCAAACCTGACCAGTGGGTCCCACTGGTCAGTCTCTCAGCACTAACTAAAAGTTTAAAACTAAACTAAACACACACGGGGCCCACATGTCAGTGTCTCAACTAATTAACTAAATTAGATAACACTAATTTAAACCTAACTCTAATTAGTCAAGGGCCTGGGCCCACACGTCAGTGAGCCAGGGCTAACCCTATTTTAAATAAACCTAAACTAGGTAGTTAGCAGTGGGGCCCGTATGTCAGTGGCCCGGAGGGGGTTAGTTAGGGCGTCATTAGGCTAATAGCCGGCGCCATGTCAGCAGGTGACGCCGGCGACCACAACAGCGGCGGGAGCTCGCCGGAGTTGGTCGGGGCGGCGCTGCAGGCCGCGGCTTCGCGTGCTGAGGGCACCAGAAGGAAGCCCTCACTCACCCGCATCCATCCACGCAAGTGGTAGGAGCTGGGGTGGCCGGAGCTCGCCGGAAACGAGCTCGCGGCGGCGCCGGAGTTCGGGCACCGTCGAGTTAGGTGCTGTGGGGCACGGGGACGTGAGCTGGTGGGTGCGTTTGGCTCCTGAGAGCTCGGTGACCTCGTTGGGATGCACAACCGCGGGCGGTGGCAAATATGGCCACGGCGGCGCCATGGCCGGCGGGGCGAAGTTCTCGGGCGCGGTGGCTAGGCTAGCTGGGGGAGGTAAACAAGTTTGAGGAGAGGGAAAACTGAAGCGGGGCTCACGGTGATTGCAGAGGCGTCGACGTGGGCTCGAGGAAGGCTCGGAGCAGAGCAGGGCGTCGAGGGGGATCTCCGGCGACAACGGTCGGGGATAAGGTCGGTGAGGGCGGTGCAGGGCAATCGAGCGCTTGCGGCTCGGACTTCTCGATGAAGCAGTTGACGGCGGAGCTCTCGGGCATGGCCCTGCAGCGAGGGGGCGACGGTGGCCGCGGTGGTGACGAGCGGCGGCGACGGCTTCGTTCGGTCGAGCTCGAAAGCGAGCGGGGAGAAAGGGGATGAGACCAGAGAAGGAGGGAATCGCTGCGGGTCTTCGTCCACGTCTCTTGGCGCCTGGCTTGGGTCGAAGGGGAGCGCGACACAGCGAAGCAGGAGGTGGCGCGGTCGGCGCGTGCGCTGGCTGCCAGTGGGCACAAGGTTGAAGACAACCTTGCCCCTGGTGGGCTGGGTCTAAACAGGAGCTGGGCCTCCTCATGGGCCAGCCAGGTAAGAAGGCCCAGGTACTTCTCTCCCTCTCTGCTTTCTATTTAAATTACTGTTTTCTATTTGTTTTGCTCTATTTTGATTTTGTACTTATATTAAACCATTTTTGTTGCTTCTGAAATTATTTGTGGAAGCAAAATGGATTATTCCAGAATTCCACAAAAATGTTTTCAGAATAATTGGAGCATTAAAAATAATTATAGAATTTATTTGCTCCAACCCAAATACACTAGTGAATTAAATCAAAGCCCAAACAATTCCCCATAAATGTTCCATATTTTTGGTTTGGACCAAAACCCTTGCCAAAATTATCAAACATTACTGAAGGCAATTTTTGGGTTTATTGAAAATATTTTTAGGTTAAACCTAATTGCTTTGATTTTGTACTAGGGTTTAGTTAATCCCCATTTCAAGTTTAACAAAAATTAAACATGATGACATGATGATCAGGCAAGGACCATAGGGGTTGATCTAGGGATGTGACACAGCTCCCGAGCGGGGGTGAGCCACAGAGATCTGCTGAGAGCGCCGAGCGCGAGTTAGAGCACCAAAGCCTGAGCCGGCTTGGTAGGATAGGTTACGCGGACTGAGAAGCCCGGCGCCCGAGCCTGAGCAGGCTTGGCCAGGCGAGGTCACGGGGCCAAGGCAGACGAGGGCCGTTGACCGACCGTGCCCCGGCCCTTATGCGCGAGGAACGCGAAGGAGAGCGAGTGGTGCAGCTGAACTTAAAACCGGCGAGAAAGATCCCAAACAAAACTTTCAACCAAATGCAGGAAGCGCGAGAAACACGAGAACTTCATAGCATGGGGTAGAGGAAGGGCTGATAGCCAAGGAAGTAGAAAAGGCTGGCAGCCAAACACCTAGCAAAAAGGAAAAAAGGCCGCGTCCGAACCGTACACTACGTCTTCATCCCAGCGCGGAGCTAAGGACTGCCACTGGGGCGTGGGTGGGAGCCCCGTCTGAGGGCCCGTAGGCAACGCACAGGAGACTCCGAGGCGTGTACAGCCCCAACTCATTATTACGTGAGAGTGTCACGGACGAAGACCTTCACGAGCACGGATCCTTGATTACGGATAGAACCTCCTGAGGTGTTCGATGTTCCAGGAATTATGGATAGGTATCCCATCCTGCATCACCAGGCGCACACCACCAGGCCTAGAAACACGTGCGATTCTGAACGGGCCCTTCCACATGGGCGAGAGCTTGTGCAACCCCTCACAGGAGGGCCCCCGCCTCAGGACCAAGTCACCAACTTCAAGTGTCCTTGCACGGACGCCGTGGCAGTGGTACCACCGCAGCGCCTGCTGATAATGTGCCGCCCTGAGGGAAGCTCGGCGGCGGCCCTCCTCGCCGAGCACGAGGTCCATCCGCCAGGCGGCATCCCTGGCATTCCTCATTGAAGGCCAAGACCAGTGGGGAGCGATGCTTGACCTCATGAGGGAGGATGGCCTCTGCCCCATAGACGAGAAAGAAAGGGGTTTCCCCCATAGGTTTGGTGGCAGTGGTTCGGATTGACCAGAGCATGGACTGGAGTTCGTCGATCCAGCCCCTGCCGCAAGCCTCAAGCTTCTTCTTAAAGCTGCACGTCTTGAGGACACACAAGGCTTCCGCGCTTGCGCGTTCGGCCTGGCCATTGCTATTGGGGTGAGCTACCGAAGCATAGCAGATCTGTGTTCCAAGGTTAGCATGTGCTGACTTGAAGAGATTACTTGTGAACTGCGCACCATTATCCGTGATGATGCGGCTGGGGACCCCAAATCGCCTCACGATGCCCTGGATGAACATGACAGCCGACCCGGCTGGGGTCGCACGAACAGGCTCCACCTCCGCCCACTTGGTGAATTTGTCGATGGCAATGTAAAGGAAGCGGTTGCCCCCTGCTGCCTGAGGAAATGGACCCAGGATGTCCAACCCCCAGACCGCGAAGGGCCAGGAGAGCGGGATCGTCTAGAGGCCTTGCGCCGGCTGGTGTATCTGCTTGGCATGAAACTGGCATGCCTCACAAGCCCGCACGAGTTCTGTGGCGTCGTTGAGCGCCGTGGGCTAGTAGAAGCCGCTGCGGAAGGCCTTGCCCACGAGGGTGCGGGAAGACGAGTGATGGCCGCAGTCCTCACCGTGGATATCAGCCAGCAGCTCGCGCCCTTGTCTCCTCGAGATGCATTTTAGCGAGACGTCGTTGGGGCGCCTCCTGTAGAGTTCACCGTCTTGGATGAAGTAAGTTGAGGCCTGTCGGACCACACGCTCTGCGTCTTCTTCCTTGTCCGGCAGGGTATCGTGTTGTAGGTACATCTTAAGTTCCTGGGTCCAGCAACCCTCCTCGGGCTCCGCGGCGAGCAGCAGGCGGGCTCCGGAGGGTGGTCCGCAGGGCGGGGCACCATCCGGAGGTGCCGCTGGTAACCCCTGCTGAGGGGAGGCCGGCTCAAGAGCCGGCTGTGCTGCCGACGTCTTGAGTAGCCGCTCCTCGAAGACTCTCGGCCTCTGAGGCTCTCGCCTGGAGGCTCGTTTGGCGATATCATCCACTTCTTTATTGGTGCCTCTTGGTACGTGTTGCACCTCCAACCCTCGGAATTGCTTCTCCATCTTACGCACCTCCTCCAAATATGCCTCCATGTGCTCGTCCATGGGCTTGTATTTCTTGTTGGAGAAGTCGACGAGGAGTTCTAAATCGCCCCTAACGGTGAGACGCTTGACCCCCAGCGCAGCGGCGGCCTTGAGCCCTGCAATTAGGCCCTCGTACTCTGCGATGTTGTTGGAGTCCTTCTCGCCTTGCTGGAAGCAGAGCTGCACAACGTAGTACAACTTATCCTGAGTGGGAGATATTAACACGGCGCCAGCCCCCGCACCGAGGCGAGAGAAGGCGCCGTCGAAGTATACTACCCATCCGTCTGGTGCTTCATCGCCGGGGGCCAGTGAGCGGTCTTTGCTGGCCCCCCGCTCTGGCGCGTCCGTCCACTCCACCACAAAGTCTGCCAGAGCTGCTCCCTTGATCACCCGCGTGGTGCTGAACTCCAACTGGAATGCTTGAAGCTCGATGTTCCACTCGGCGACCCTCCCGACGACATTTGGGGCCCGCAGTACCTTCTCGAGAGGATATGACGAAACAACCTTGATGGGATGTCCTTGGAAGTAGTGGCGCAACTTCCTGGATGCGACTCCTGGAAGGAGGTATCGGCCTCCGGAGTCCACTCAAAGGGCCCCTTCTTCTTCATGAGCTTGAAGAATGGAAGGGCGCGTTCCCCAAGCTTAGAGATGAAGCGCCCCAGGGATGTCACACATCCGACGAGCTTCTGCATTTCCTTCAGGTTTGTGGGCGGCCTCATTCTCTCGATGGCCTTGATCTTCTCCGGATTAGCTTCGATGCCCCGGTGTGAAACCAAGAACCCTAGCAACTTGCCGGAGGTTACGCCGAACACGCACTTCTCCGGGTTGAGGCAAAGCTTCACCTTGCGCAGGTTGGCGAACGTTTCTTCTAGGTCCTGGATGAGGGTCGTGGCCTCCCTGGTCTAAACCACGATGTCGTCGACGAGGCTTCCGCATTCCTTCCGAGCTGAGGGCCGAGGGTGATGTGCATCAGGCGCTGGAAGGTGGCACCCGCGTTCCTCAGCCCAAAAGGCATGCAGGTATAGCAGTAGACCCCGCATGGGGGTCAGGAACGCTGATTTCTCCACGTCTTCCACCGCCATCTTGATTTCGTGGTAGCCCGAGAAAGCATAAAGGAAGCAGAGTAAGTCGCACTCAACCGTCGAATCCACGATTTGGTCGATACGCAGAAGAGGGAAAGGGTCCTGAGGGCAGAACTTGTTGAGGCTCGTGAAGTCGATGCACATGTGCTCCTTGCCTCCTTTATTTGCAACTATGATGGGATTTGCCTGCCACTCGGGGTGCCGTACTTCCCATACGATGTCTGCTTCCTCCAGCTTCGTAACCTCCTGAACAATGAAGGCCTGCTTCTCCGGGGCTTGTCTGCGCGCCTTCTGCTTGATAGGGCGCGCATTGGGGCACACCGTGAGGTGATGCTCGATGACATGCCTAGGCACCCCGACCAAATCTGCGGCC
This sequence comes from Secale cereale, assembly GCA_902687465.1. Classification (NCBI taxonomy): domain Eukaryota; kingdom Viridiplantae; phylum Streptophyta; class Magnoliopsida; order Poales; family Poaceae; genus Secale; species Secale cereale. The sequence goes on from LR738714.1 coordinate 240,795,264, forward strand.
TTCCAGGCGAACACGTCCTTGTTGGCCTTTAGGAAGCTGACCAGCGCCGCCTCTTGCTCTGGATCCATGCTCGTATCGATGGTGAAGGTGGCTCCTGAGCCTTCTTCATCTGCGGGCACTTGCTTCGTCTCGGCGGGGTCCTGAGAAAATAGCTGCTTCTTCTTGGTAGGCGCGGCCTCCGGAGCCTCCGGAGCCTCCGGAGCCCCCTTCGCCCCTGGGTAAGCTGCGGCAGCAGCCCTATAAGCGCGCCCGAGGACCTGAAGGGCAGCCTTGGGGTCCCCTTTGACGGTGATGACGCCACTGATCCCGGGCATCTTGATGTGTTGTAGCCCGGGTGAGTCGCCGCCATGAACTTTGCCAAGGCTGGGAAACCGAGGACGGCGTTGTAGGGCAGCTGGATGGGCGCATCATCAAAGTCGATGAGCTCAGTATGGTAGTTAGCCGGTGTGCCGAAGGTGACCGAGAGGTAGATCTTGCCGAGTGGAACGGCCGAGCCCGCGACCCCTAAGAAGGGCTTGGTGGGAAGGAGCTGCATGTAGGAGACAGGCAGATGACCGAAGGCCTCGGGGGAAAGGATGTTGAGGCCGGCGCCGCCGTCGATGAGGGTACTCATCACGGCCACCCCACAGATGGAGGGCGTGCACACTGTGGGGAGAGCGCTAGTGCCGGCCGCTTCTGAGGCGAGGTCGCCGGGGGCAAAGGTGATGGCGGGCCCCCGCTCGCTCTAGGCCCGCAAGGCCTCTGTCAGGACCAGTCCTTCAGTAAAATAATTACCGGAAGGCCGACCATTTTATTAAACCAGCGAGGAATATCATTCCCTCCTGGCAGACAATTCCTTGATACAGAATTCCAGGACACTGAATATTATACAAAGTTGAGCTGAGGTTGCTCAACACTTTTATTACAAGCGCGCCAATATATTACATAAAGGCGGATATGACACATAGGTAGGGTGGCATACTACTAACTCGTAATAAAAGGTGGTGGATATGTCACAAAGAAGTGGGTGACGTGACTCCAATATATTACAGTTAATCGAGTGTCGGAGTGAGACCCGATGAATTTATTTAGTGGTAGGCGGAAGCGGTTATATCACAGTGATCAACTCCAGGATCGCAAGGGACTGACTGGGACTCCACTAGACGTCGGACTCGCTATCGAACTCTTCATCCATGAGATCGCCTTCGTCCACACCTGGCCAAATCAACAAGCCAGGTGAGTACATTGAATGTACTCGCAAGACAGTTCAGACTTAAGATATGACAAATGCCAACATGATGCATATGAGTATTCCAGCAAAAATGCGACCGGAATAAAATATTAATGTGCTGTATGCAACGATAGAAGTCGGGCGGTAATCCTCCCGAAATCCATAAGATAAATAGAAGGAGACCAACGAGTGTCTGAGAGACGCCTCGCAAGAAAAAAAATGATAGCAGGCCACAGTCGGGCGTCTGAGCGACACCACATAAAGGGCTTATAGTAAAATTAAATAACAAGAATGCCTCAGTCGGACGTCTGAGCGACATCGCAAAAAGGGCTTATAAATAAAAAGAATCCCACAGTCGGACGTCTGAGCGACATCACATAAAGGGCTTATAAATAAAAAGAATGCCACAGTCGGACGTCTGAGCGACATCACATAAAGGGCTTATAAATAAAAAGAATGCCACAGTCGGACGTCTGAGCGACATCACATAAAGGGCTTATAAATAAAAAGAATGCCACAGTCGGACGTCTGAGCGACATCACATAAAGGCCTTATAAATAGCAATAGTATAATGATGAAATTTTTCTGGAAGTAAATCAATACAGAGATATTTGGTGAGTTCATCTACCAAATGAACTTGACGAAAACACTACTCTGGTTACCAACAAGAATTTACTAGAGACGGTCACCGGGTTGACATGAAGATTGACCCTAGGCCACAAACATGGCTACTGGAGGAATTTAACTCTGCAGAGCTTGTACTACTAACTCATAGCCAATGGATTCTACTAGCCACGGGGACTAGTTCCATCTACGGTGTTTTAGTAGAAACCCAACTAACTAGTAGACACCCATTTTACATACTGTTGTCCGGAATCACCCGCGACAACATTCACGAAAAACATTAAGACGGGGAGGCTACAACCTCGAATAGCATGGGATCAAATTTATATATGCGCGCTATAAGGGGTGCCCCCCTCTCGGTCCCAACCAGAAACACCCATGCCCCCTGACCGGATGACGGGCTTTAATCCAGGGCCATGGAACCCTCATCCCGGCCCCTCTACTTGGTGTGTACTCGGGAAGTGGTTTACAACTGACTAGACCGTAATCTCAACAGACGGCCTATGATAGTACCAAAAAGGAGATGAACGGAATCACGATATGATCTCCATTGATACTGCGTTAACCAACGACTGGCATGCTCCAACAATACCAGCATTCCACCCATCATGTCACCACATGATCGAGGTGGTTCAAACATTATCATTCGGGGCTCACCCGAAGCTTGCTTGCATGAAATATAACCATACACATATGCTTATATGACCATGCTTATGAGAAGAACTACTCGAGCAAACATGCAACACACTCATCATATCAAAGGTTCAAACATGCTTGCCTGGTTCTGAGAAGTCGGAGTCTAACTCGGTGTGGTTCGCGGCTCCGTCACGTCCTTCGGTATCTACGTATTCAAACAAATGGATACTAACATAAATACCGCGCGTGCAAATAAAGCTGCTCCAAAAAAATTCACATAAGTATGACAAAAAACTAGACAGAAAACTAAAGAGGACAGAAAAAGAATCAACTCAAAATCATCTTTAGTCAAAAAGATATTAGAGTTTCAGTCCAGGGACTCATCTGTGATGAAACAGAAAAGTCCCAGGGGCTAGAACAGAAAACAGCAAAGTGAACCGGTTTCAGCAGTACGTCAACTGAAGGATAAAATGTACTTTGCCCGAAGGCGCTTACAGAAAAACGGTTCGGGGGAGAGGTGTGAGGCTGACAAGAGGCCCCACTTGTCGGTTTTGAACTCTGAGACAGAGTCGCGCCGGCGCCGGTGTTGCGGTGGTCACCGGCGCCGATCCACGGCGAGTTAGGGGAGGGGAGTGATACGTATGGCTTCTCGGTGATCTTCCGCGTCGAATGGTGGTGGAGTTGAGCGTCGGCGAGCCCCACGTCGACGGCGACCCTTTCTCCGGCGGACGGCGGCTCGGGTGATCGTGGGCCTCGTCGGGAAGTGTTCCTGGGGTCGAATTGAAGTGGGGGTAAGGTTTAGGTGGGTGCTAGGGTGCTACGCTCGAGTCCACGGCGGCGGAGGAGCTCTCACCGAAGAGAATGCTGCTGGAGCTCGAGGCGGAGGGAGTTGGCCGGAGTTAGAGAAGAAGAGCCCCTCGAGGCTCTTCCAGAGGCTGGGCGTGGTCTAGGGATGTGGTGGAGGTGTGCGGGCTCGAGAACGAGCTTGGTGGTGCCTTATATAGCCGGCCCGAGGCGGTTGCCGTGAACGGGATAAGTCCGGCGAGTGATTACGGCGAGGCAGTGGCGTGACGACGGGTTTAGGGGCTTGAGCATCGACTAGGAGGTGTAGTGGTTCCATTCCCGTGCCAAACTCAGCAGGGGAGAGAGAGTTACGGGCTGTCCTCGACGGAACGGCCGTGCGGCACGTCGGCGGCAGAAAACGCGATGTGCTTGCGCCAGGCCACGGCGACGGTGCGGCAGGCGTGCGCTGGCACTGGAGGTGGCCACGCGGAGCGCTGGGGTGATTTGGGCGGCACCAAACGGCGTTGAGCCGCGGGGTGACTTTTGTCAGCCGCCACGGGCGGTGCTGTTGCCGTGGCAGTCGCTGGCGTGGTCGGGCCAGGGCGCCACCGACGCCCAGAAGGAGCCAAGCAACCGTGCGGCGCTCTGGATAAGAAGATGGTGCAGTGCAGCATCGAGACAAGGCGGGTACTGTTGAGATTGTCGAAGCTGCCTGACGAAACTGACGAACTGTCGAACTGTCTGTCGACAGTTTCAGTTCACAGTTTCTGAACCTGACAGCACAGTGCATGCAATGTGTTCGATGAAATGATTCTGGTATGTGTGCAATGTTTCTGGGGCTGATATTTGGTGGAGTGGCCTCTTGAGGCATCTAGAGGCTGCCTGATTTTTCACAGATTTTTGGAAAAAGCTAAATATGAATTTCACCAAATTTTGCAAATCTGGTCCAAACTTACAGCAGGTGAAATTTGAAAATTTTGAACTGTGGACCAGTGAAACAAGATGGATCTAGGTTGTGGGTACTAAGGTCTATATGGGGAAGTTTGTTTGGAGTCAAATAACAAGCTAGGCATGGTGGTTCCTTTGTAAATCAGCAAGGTCCACTATAAAAGACAAAAATAGTTTTTGGAATAAAATAAATTGAGGAAAAATCCCAATAAGGTCAAAACTTACTGGAATTGATGAGAGACTTGTCCTAAGGTGTGAAGAGGGTCTTGGAGAGAAATATTTCTGTTGGGGTCATGGCAAGATGAAGGTTGGAGGGGAGGATAAGTCCAAGATCAAACTTGAGAGGCATAATTCAAGTAGGGGAGAATTCAAACAACCTCTTTGAAACTCAACTTGGGCTTGAGCCAACACAAGAGAAGATCTTCAAGGACAAAAACCAAGCTTGAGAAATCACCAAAAACTTTGGCCAGAAAAGATTTTAGAAGGGGCTTAAGAAAAGATCAAACAACCCACTTCCAAAAAGCCAAAAGTTTGGAAGAAAACCAACACAAAAATTTGGGGTGTTACAACACCTACCCCCTTAGGAAAAATCTCGTCCCCGAGATTTCAACTGATCCACAAATAGGTGTGGGTGTTCTGTCCGAAGGAAATCTTCCCTTTCCCATGTGGCCTCATCCTCTGTGTGATTACTCCACTGAACCTTGAGAAATTTAATAGTTTTATGACAGGTCCTCCTTTCAGACTCCTCCAAAATCTTTACTGGGTGTTCTCGGTAGGTGAGATCTGGTTGCACGTCAAGGTTTTCATGTGACACATGTTTTTCTGGGTTGCTTACACATTTCCGGAGTTGTGAGACGTGGAACACGTCGTGGACGTCTGACAGTTCCTTGGGAAGATCCAACTGAAAAGCTACTGTGCCTCTCCGTGCAATTATACGGAAGGGTCCGATGAATCGGGGTGCTAGTTTCCCTTTGACTTTGAATCGTTGCAGTCCTATCATAGGTGATACACGTAAGTATACGTCTTCACCGGGCTCAAAACTTATTTCCCGATGTTTTTGATCGTAATAGCTCTTTTGTCGGCTTTGGGCTGTTTTGAGTCGATCCCGTATTATTTTTACTTTTTCCTCAGCTTCCTTCAACATATCTGGGCCGAATATACGACTGTCCCCTGTTTCTGACCAGTTTAATGGAGTACGGCATCTTCGTCCATACAAGGCTTCGAAAGGTGCCATCTGCAGGCTGGCTTGGTAACTATTGTTGTATGCAAACTCGGCATATGGTAAGCTTGCCTCCCAACTGGTCCCATATGTGAGGACACTTGCCCTTAACATGTCTTCAAGTATTTGATTTACTCGTTCTGTTTGTCCTCCAATCTGGGGGTGATAAGCTGTACTGAACGTCAGTTGCATTCCGAGGGCTTGTTGCAACTGGTCCCAAAATTTGGAGACGAACTGAGTGCCTCTGTCGGATATTATAGTCTTGGGAACCCCATGTAGGCATACTATACGGGCGAGGTAAAGCTTGCCAAGCTTTTGGGTGGTGTGGGTTGTCTTGACTAGTATGAAGTGTGCTACCTTGGTCATTCTATCTGTGATGACCCATATGGCATCATTACCGTGTTGTGATCGTGGTAGTCCAACAATAAAATCCATTCCAATATCGTCTCATTTCCATTCTGGTATCTTGTTTGGCAGTAATAGCCCTGCGGGTTTTTGGTGCTCGGCTTTAATGCGTTGACATGAATCGCAGCATGCAGTAAATGTGGCTATATCCCTCATCATGCCGTGCCACCAAAACCTTTCCTGAACAACCTTGTACATTTTCGTCCCTCCCGGGTGGATTGAGTATGGAGCTGTGTGGCTTTCTGCTAGAATTTGTTGTTTAAGGTCATTGTTATTTGGTACGCAAAGTCTGCCTCCGAACCATAATATTCCTTCACTGTCTATGGTGAATTCTGAGGCCTTGCCCTGACTTAATTTTCTTTTTATCCCTTCGATGCCGGGGTGTCCATGCTGAGCCTTCTTTATTTGTTCTATTAGCGTAGGCTGTAATTCCAGCTTTGACACTTCGCCTTCAGTGACCATCATTAGGTTGAGTCTGGCGAATTCTTGCTGAAATTCGGGTCTCAGGTTCTGTATGCTGCCGCTGTTCGGGCTGGGGTTACGGCTGAGAGCATCTGCTACCACGTTTGCTTTTCCTGGGTGATAGTGTATACCGATGTCATAATCTTTTACTAGTTCCAGCCAGCGTCGTTGTCGTAAATTGAGCTCTGGCTGCATGAAAATATATTTGAGGCTCTTATGGTCCATATATATTTCACAGCGATTCCATAGCAAAAAGTGCCTCCACTCCTTTAGTGCATGAATGACTGCTGCCAACTCCAAATCGTGAGTAGGATAGTTTTCTTCATGTTTTCGCAGTTGCCGGGAAGCGTAGGCGACTACATTGCCTTCTTGCATTAGTACACATCCGAGGCCTTTTTGGGATGCGTCGTAATATACTTCAAAACTCTTGTGTATGTCTGGTACAATTAATACTGGGGCTGTTGTTAACTTCTTTTTGAGTTCTTGAAAGCTTTTCTCACATGCTTCGGTCCATACGAACTTCTTATCCTTCTTGAGTAACTGTGTCATTGGTTTGTCTATGGTGGAAAATCCTTCAATAACCCTTCTGTAATATCCGGCCATACCGAGGAAACTTCGTATATCCGTTACACTGGCTGGTGACTTCCAGCCAAGTACAGCCTTGACTTTATCTGGGTCCACAGCAACTCCTTGTGTTAATACGTGTCCTAGGAAACCAACTTGCCTCAACCAAAATTCACATTTGCTGAATTTGGCGTAAAGTTGGTGTTTCCTTAATTCTCCTAGTACAATGCGGAGGTGTTCAGCATGTTCTTCCGGTGTCTTGGAATATACCAACATATCATCAATAAATACCACCACAAATTTGTCCATGAATTTCATAAATACTTTGTTCATGAGGTGGACGAAATATGCGGGGGCGTTGGTCAGTCCAGACGGCATTACTGTAAATTCATAAAGTCTGTATCTGGAGGTGAACGCTGTTTTCGGGAGATCTTCCATTCGTACTTTCAGTTGATGATAACCTAACCTTAAGTCAACTTTTGAGAAGACCTTGGCTTGCGCGAGCTGGTCAAATAAATCATTTATCTGTGGCATCGGATATTTTTTCTTGATTGTGACCATGTTGAGCGCTCGGTAGTCTATACACAATCTCATGGTCCCATCCTTCTTTTTGGAAAATAATACCGGCGAACCCCAAGGTGAGGAGCTGGCCCGTATAAATCCTTTGTCTAGCAGTTCCTTTATTTGCTTCTTTAGTTCAACCAACTCGGATGGTGCCATTCTGTACGGTTTCTTGTATATGGGGGTGGTTCCAGGTGCTAGTTTAATAATGAATTCTATTTCTCTGTCTGGTGGCATGCCTGGTAGTTCTTCGGGAAATACGTCCGGAAATTCACATACAACTGGCACTTTGCTTAACTCAGAAGTACCAACCTTGTTTAATTTTGGTTGCCGCGATACTGGCCTTTCTTGAGCTGCGACTCTTATTATCTTTCCGTGATGATGAGTAAGAATCACTGTCCTGTTGAAGCAATCAATAAATCATTTATTGGTGGTTAGCCAATCCATACCTAGGATAACATCCAGTCCCTTGTTTTCCAACACGATGAGGTTCGCGTGAAATTTTAATCCTTCAATTTCAATGGTCAAACCTTGGCAGTAATTCTAAGTGATCTGCTTACTTCCAGGGGACTTGATGGTCATTGATTTTCCCAAGGGAAGCATTGAAAAACCATGTTGCAAAGCAAAACTCTTCGAAATGAACGAATGAGAAGCTCCAGAATCAAACAAAACCATGGCAGGTATTGTGTTGACAGGGAACGTATCGAGTACTCTTCCCCACCGACATGTCTGGCGCCATCGTCTTCATGTCGATCGGTCATCTCTTCGTCTAGCCCCATGTCGTTATTCCCTGCCATGTGGACGTCCTCCTCCTCATCATCATCTTCTTCACTTATCCACTAAGTATATCCATCCATGAAAGCATTCATCAGCAGGTGCGCCTTCAAAGTGCCACGATCAAAAGGGTACAAAAGGACTCCTTCCTTGCGTCTTGCACACGGACATCTAATCCTAGTCCGATTATTTGCATACATCTCCATCACCGCGGATTGCATGTACCGCTCCACCTTCCATCAACTCACCTTCATGACCGACTGCACGGTATAACAAGCAAAAGGGTTATAAAATAAATAATGCATGCTTCAAATTCATATATACAAAATTTTGGCATGACCATGCCTAAAAATAGGACATATTGAGTTTGCTCGAAATTCACCGAAACGGAAATAAATCGACATTTCGACAAAACATAAGCAACACGAGGGCATGTCACTCACACAAATCTCTCCATATATATATCCCAAACACACATATTCTCATTCATAAACATATTCCCATTCTTGAAATGAACAACTTTTTACTCACCTATATATATCTCCCGAGAGAGACTGAGAGCACGCGGTTAATTAGATGATGAGAGAGAACGATCGAGAGAGCACATGTGGTGAGGAGAGGTGAATCTAGCAAGCTAAATAATGGAGAGGGGTTATGGTGGAGGGGGCATTAATGGGGGGAGAGAAGAGAGGAGTAGGAGAAAGAGAGAGGCCATTTATGGAGGAGAGTGCCATTAATGAGGAGAGAAGAGAGGTAGGAGGAAGAGATAAGAAGAGCAACAATGGTGGAGAGTGGAGAGTGGAGTGGAGAGGGGAAAGGAGGGGGAGAGAGGGCAAAGTAGGGGGAGGAGGGGGAGGGGGTGGAAAAAAGGTGGCACCAGCCGCAACTAGCAGCAGCGCTGCTTTGAAAAAAGCGCTGCTGCTACGCGAATTAGTAGTAGCGCTGTTGAGGAAAAATGCTACTACTATGTGGGGCCCACTAGTAGTAGCGGAGCTGTAAAACTAAGCGCTGCTACTAAAGAGTTAGTAGTACCGCTTTTTCCTGTACACCGCTACAACTCCGGCTACTGTCGGTGGCCTCGTCTGGTCCCACATAGTAGTAGCGCTTTTTTTCATACCAGCGCTACTACTACGGAGTTACTAGTAGCGCTTTCCAAAAAATCGCTACTGCTAAATAGGAGCAGCGTTTACTATTATGCAGCGCTACTACTACGCTACTGTGTATAAGCATTTTCCTAGTAGTGTAATATCTTCAGCTTTAATACCTTTTTCTTTCGTAGATTTCTTTGCCTCTTGCATATATTCAGGACTGAGAAATAGAATACCTCTTTTCTTCGGAGTTGGCTTTGGAGATGGTTCAGGAAGATTCCAATCATTATCATTGCTCAATATATTATTCGATAGTTTTTCAGATTGCTCAATAGTTTGTTCCCGGAAACGAAACCAGCACAACTATCTAGGTGGTCCCTAGAAGCATCGGTTAGTCCATTATAAAAGATATCAAGTATTTCATTTTTCTTGAGAGGATGATCAGGCAAAGAATTAAGTAATTGGAGAAGCCTCCCCAAGCTTTTGGGAGACTCTCTTCATCAATTTTCACAAAGTTAAATATTTCTTTTAAGGCAGCTTGTTTCTTATGAGCAGGAAAATATTTTGCTGAGAAGTAGTATATCATATCCTGGGGACTACGCACACAACCAGGAGCAAGAGAATTGAACCATAACTTAGCATCACCCTTTAATGAGAAAGGAAACAACTTAAGAATATAGTAATAGCGGATTTTTTCCTCATGAGCAAATAGGGTGGCTATACCATTCAATTTACTAAGATGTGCCACAACAGTTTCATATTCATAACCATGGAAAGGATCAGATTCAACTAAAGTAATTAACTCAGGATCGACAGAGCATTCATAATCCTTATCAGTAACACGGATATGTGAAGTAGCAAACTCCCGATCATATTGCATTCTAGCATTCGAGGAATTTTCTTTCCACTTGCATAATAATTTCTTAAGATCATTCCTATCCTTTCAAGCAAGAAAGTCTCTAGAAACCTCTCTTTCCATAACATATCCCCAAGCATAACAGGCAATTCATATCTAGGAGAGCTAGGTCTAATAGGTCTTTCAAAGTTTCCAGTTTCAATAATTTCATAAGTTTCAGAAATATCATCATCATCAACATATTCAGTAGTTCTTACTCTCTAGCAAGATGATTATCAAGTAATTCACAAAGTGGACATTTTTATAAAGCATAGTAGTAGCATCATACGCATCATTGATAGTAGAAGTGGCATCACCAATGACATGCGACATATCAGAATCAACAGCAGGTGTAGGTGTCCCAAGCTTACTCAAAATAGATGGTGAATCAAGTGCAGAGCTAGATGGTAGTTCTGTACCTCCCCTCATTCTAGAGGGAACGATCTTGGTTATATCATCCTTTAGTGGCCTCATAGTGATCAAAAGATATAAATCCCAAGTAACTCAGAAAATAGAGCTATGCTGCCCAGTAACGGCGCTAGAAAAAGGTCTTGACAACCCACAAGTATAGGGGATCACAACAGTTTTTGAGGGTATAGTATTCAACCCAAATTTATTGATTCGACACAAGGGGAGCCAAAGAATATTCTCAAGTATTAGCAGCTGAGTTGTAAATTCAACCACACCTGAAAGACTTAATATCTGCAGCAAAGTATTTAGTAGCAAAGTAGTATGGAAGTAAGGACAATGGTGGCCAAAGTAACAGTAGAAGTTTTTTAGTGATGGTGACAGCAGCAATAACGGAAGTAATGAAGCAAGTATCAATATGAAACAAACTCGTAGGCAATGGATCGGTAATGATAGGTATCAGATATAATCATCATGGAGCAGTTATAACCTAGGGAGACACAGAACTAGCTCCAATTCATCAATATAGTGTAGGCATGTATTCCGTATATAGTCATACGTGCTTAGGGAAAAGAACTTGCATGACATCTTTTGTCCTACCCACCCGTGGCAGCGGGGTCCTAATGGAAACTAAGGGATATTGAGGCCTCCTTTCAATAGAGAACCTGAACAAAGCATTAGCACATAGTGAATACATGGACTCCTCAACCTACGACAATCACCCGAAAGAATCCCAATTATTGACACCTTGGGGTATGGGGATCATAACACATAGTAGGTGTCTAAAACTTGCGAGATCGGACCAAGAACACATGTATATTCATGAAAACATAATAGGTTGAAATCTTAAATCATGGCACTTGGGACCTAGTGACAAGCATTAAGCATAGAAAAGTCATAGCAACATCAATCCCAGAACATAGTGGATACTTGGGATTAAACCCTAACAGAACTAACCCGATTACATGATAAATCTCATCCAACCCATCACCGTCCAGCAAGCCTACGATGGAATTACTCACACACGGCGGTGAGCATCATGAAATTGGTGATGGTGGAAAGTTGATGATGGCGACGATGATGATCTCCACTCTCCGGAGCCCTAAACATACTCCAGATCTGGCCTCCCAAGGAAGAACAGGGGGTGACGGCGGCTTCGTACCGTAAAACACGATGAATCCTTCTATCTGTTTTATTTCTCCCTGAACGTGAATATATGGAGTTGGAGTTGAGGTCGCTGGAGCTGTGGGCGACCCATAAGGCAGGGGGCGCGCCCAGGGGGGTAGGACGTGCCCCCACCCTTGTGGATAGCCGGTGGGTCCCATCTGGTAGATTATTTCACCAATATTTTTTATATTTTCAAAAAAATCTCCGTGGATTTCCAGGTCATTTTGAGAACTTTTATTTCTACACAAAAATAACACCAAGGCAATTCTGCTGAAAACATCGTCAGTCGGTGTTAGTTCCATTTAAATCATGCCAATTAGAGTCCAAAACAAGGGCAAAAGAGTTTGGAAAAAGTAGATACGATGGAGACGTATCTGGATTCATTGTGATTTACAATGCGGAGATGCCGCCACCTCCTGTTCTTCATTGGGAGGGCTGATTTGGAGTCCTTCAGAGCTCCGGAGAGTGGAATCCGTCGCCGCCGTCATCATCAACCATCCTCCATCACCAATTTCATGATGTTCACCGCCGTGCGTGAGTAATTCCATTGTTGGCTTGCTAGACAGTGATAGGTTGGACGGGATTTACCATGTAGTCGAGTTAGTTTTGTTAGGGTTTGATGCCTAGTATCCACTATGTTTTGAGATTGATGTTGCTATGACATTGCTATGCTTAATGCTTGTCACTAGGGCCTGAGTGCCATGATTTTAGATATGAACCTATTATGTTTTCATGAATATATATGTGTTCTTGATCCGATCTTGCAAGTTGTAGAGACCTACTATGTGTTATGAACCGGATACCCCAAGGTGACAATAATTGGGATTCTTTCTGGTGATTGCCGTACTTTGAGGAGTTCATGTATTCACTAAGTGCTAATGCTTTGTTCCGGTTCTCTATTAAAAGGAGGCCTTAATATCCCTTAGTTTCCATTTGGACGCCGCTGCCACGGGAGGTTAGAAAAAAGATGTCATGTAAGTTCTTTTCCATAAGCATGTGTGACTATATACAGAATGCATGCCCACATTATATTGATGAATTGGAGCTACTTTGTCGTTTCACTAGGTTATAGCTTATACATGATGAATATCATCCAACACATATCATCACTGATCCATTGCCTACGAGTTCGTCTCATAATGATCTTCGCTAAATTACTTTCATTACTGCTATTGGTACAATCACAACAAAACTGCTACTGTTACTTTTGCCACCGTTACCATTACTTCCATATTACTTTGCTACTAAATACTTTGTTGCAGATATTAAATCTTTCAGGTGTGGTCGAATTGACAACTCAACTTCTAATACTCGTGAATATTCTTTGGCTCCCCTTGTGTTGAATCAATAAATTTGGGTTGAATACTCTACCCTCAAAAACTGTTGCGATCCCCTATACTTGTGGGTCATCAAGACTATTTCCTGGCGCCGTTCCCAGGGAGTATAGCAATATTTGCTGAGTCACTTGGGATTTATATTTGTTCATCACTATGAAGAATCTGAAGGATGATGTCGGTTTACGGGCTCCGCAAACCCAAGCAGTTCGAACACAGGGGCGTGAACGAGGATCTCTCCCACTCACGTCTACCTAGCGTCTCACCCTCGTCCAGTGAAGAGATTCAAGCGAACAACAAGTAAAGCACACAAGAGTTTACCCAGGTTCGGGCCACCTTGCGGTGTAAAACCCTACTTCTTCCTTTGGTGGATTAGCCTCGGGAGGTCTTGAATATGGATGAGTACAGTGGTTCCTGAGCTCAGGAGGCGAGCTCAGGAGGGTCAGCAGGAAAGGGTTCTTGCTCCTTTGTGCGAGGGCCGAGTTTCTGGATCTGATCGACTTACGTCCCCTCCATCGTGGGGATCCTAGCTACTTATATAGGCGGCTAGGGTCCTCATCCCCCGAAATGTTTAGGTGTGAAGGGATCCGACAATGGCTATTTTGAGCGGGAACACAAGGACGTTCTTGTCGTGACCAAAGCAGTCTTCACCTACAAAAGGAACAGGCGGTGACGCGGTGGTGGGCTCGGTTGTGACATCCTCCCTGTCGTCCTTGTGGTCTTCGGTCTTGTTGCATCGAAGGGGGAACCTTTGTCCCGCTCCTCGGGAACCTGTGCCTGTGCTGTCTCCTTTGCACTAAAATGGCAACTGCGCCACTGGCATGCGCTCGCACACGCCAGCGCGGTACGTCACTACTTGCGTCACTGCCCCCTCTAGAGGCAGGCTTGGCCTTGGATTCTTCGCCCTCCGGAGCTACCTAGCCGAGGCCGCTCCTGAGGGAGTCTCGATGTCGTTCTCCACGCGAGGCCTAGCCCCCTCACGGGGGTCATGGGCAGCTGGTCTATCAGCTGGGCCGTACCGGGCCGTGATAGGGGTGCGTCGCGGCCCGTAGATAGGCAAGTCTGGGTACCCTGGTTCCCAGGACGCCGATAGTAGCCCCCGGGCCCAAGGCGCGCGCGGAGTTGGCTTCCGGGCGAGGCCTTAGCCGAGGACGGAGCGCCGCGAGCCCCAAAAAAGGCTGCGGGCCAGGCTGGCGCGTGACGGTTGGATGGGACATGGGCGACTCCGCTTCCCACGCAGTCTCGGCAATCATGTAACTTGACAAAAGGGGTTGTCTTTGCTGCAGAGGAGTTATCACCTTCCTCCTGCTTAGATCCCCTTCTCCTTCGCCTCCGGCCTTCCTAATTCGCCTGCATCCTCTGGCACCTCAGCAATGTCGAAGAAAAACAAGGGTGCCGCACAGGCGTCCGTATCTGCTTCTTCCCTTGAGGCGGTGCTCGAGGAGTCCACCATTACCGAGGAGGGGGACTCCTCGGAGGTCCGGTCTTTCTTGTCGAGCTTCCACAATGAGCAGGGCCGGATGGGGAATTGGGTCGGCTCCGCCGCGGCGCGGATCTTGCCGAAGTCCTGCTACCCCTTATTCCTCCACAGCATCTCCGCCGGGCTCATGCCGCCCTTCTCGGAGTTCTTTTACGCCATCCTGGACCATTACCAGGTGCACGCTCTCCACATCCAACCACGTTCCATATTCTTCATGTCGGTCTTCGCCTTTTATTGCGAAGCGCTTGTGGGGGTGAAGCCGACTGTCGCCCTCGTCCGCCACTTTTGCTCCATGCAGCGGTACGACGAGGGTCCGTGCTCGGGCTGGGTCTCCTTCGTCTTCCAGCGCCAGGGCTGCCGGCTGATGACAGCCGGGAAGAAGATAGACTCCCACCGGAAGAGGTGGGTCTATCTGGATGCCCAGCGCGTTCATCCGCTACTGGCGCTGCCTACCGCCCGTCCGACGAAACGCGGCGGCTGGAGGTACGCGAAGCTCACCGACCCCCTTGCCGAGCCTGTCTTGGCAAGGATCGAAGCCGACCAGGGCTCGAGGCTTGAAGGGGCCCAAATCGTGAAGGAGTTCCTGAGGCAGCGTCTGGCGCCGCTGCAGGCACACTCGCGCCCCATGTGGGAGCTGATGGGGAATGACGACAAGCTCCGACTGCGCTCGAGGACGTTGGCCGAGGCAGACCTGGACTTTGCCTCAGTCACTCTCCTGGGGATGGTTCCTGAGGACCTCTCGGGGCCCACCTGCTGCTGTACAGCCTTCCTGACAACGCCGAGCTGCTGAAGGCCATGTCAGGTTTCGGGGTGCCCGTGGCTGCTCCACCCACGGTTGACATGTCTTCTGGTACCGACGATGGGAGCGGCGAGGAGGACTCCGAAGAGACCCTGGGCGGCGAGGGCCGGGTTGACGAGGGGGACTCCTTTGAAGCGTCCATTGGAGAAGTGGCGTCAGGCGTGGGTGCTGCCGGACGGCCTCAGGCGACCACTCCGCGTCGATCCAGATGCGCTGCATCCGTGGGAAGCAATGCGGTGACCCCGCCGAGGAGCACCGTGCCAGCGAAACTGGTGACCACGGCTGCGCCCAAGTCCGTGGCCTCGCGCCTTGCCCAGATCCGGACTGCCGGCACGCCCGTAGCGCCAGCGGCCGCGGCCGACCTACTAATGAAGAGGAGGGCGCGGCTCTCCTCCGATGAGTAAGTGTGCAATCTCCTGTTATCCCTCGGTCGATGTATTCCTGACGTACTTTTCTTGGCGCAGCAGCCTGGGTGGCGTGATGAAGAAGGTGAAGGGGGAGGTCACGTCACGGTACCCCGCTCCTCCTGCCGCTGCTGTGTCCGCGGAGAAGGGTGCCACAGCTTTGCACGCCTCGGCCAGCTGGGCCACCGAGCACGTGGCGGCAGCCTTGCCTGAGGGCGTCGTTGCTGTTTGCGAGGCCACGGCGGCTCCCGCTCCAGCTGCTCCAGCGAGGGGAGCCGGAGCCCTTGATCCCCTGGTCGAGCAGCCGGTCTCGTTAGCGCCCATCCGCCAGCCGATTTAGCCTGGCCCTCAGAACTTGGAGGCCGCCTCCGTTGCGCTGGGTCGGCTCTGTGCCAAACATCAGGGTGGTGATGGCCGCGCGATGGAAGGACGCCTGGGCTTGATCTCTGGGTAGCTCCGGGAAGACGAGTCTGCATGGGCCTCCTGGAGCCAGGCCTTAGCGGTTGCTGCTAAGGGTCAAGAGGAAGCTATGGCAGCCATGTGGGCACGCAACGCCGCGTGAGACGACACTGTGTCCTTCGAGAAGCGCTGCCACAAGGCGGAGGGCGAGCTGGAAGCCCTTCGTGAGGAAGGCTCCAAGCGCGCCCTGGAGCTTGAAAGGTTGGAGAAGGAGCTCAAGGCGCAGAAGGCTGAGATGTCCCGGCTGCAGCAGGAGCAGCTCGCTGATCGCGTGAGCCTAGAGAAGCTGAAGGCTGAGGCCGAGCAGGCCAGGGCGACCCAAACTGCACGCGAGAAGGATGACGCCCTTGCTGCCTCGGCGGTGGTGAGTTGCGAGGCCCTCGCCGCGTTCGAGCTCAAGGCCCATACAGCACTACGGGCTGCTTATGGGGAAGGGTTCGAGAAGCCACTGGCCGCCCCGGAGGGTGGCCCCGTTGGGCTCCTTGCCACGCTTGTGAAGTCCCTGCACGAGGTTGCGGTCGCGATTGGCCAGTTAGCAGGCGTCGAAAGCCTCATGCTCCTTACCTTCGCCCTGACGCAGGTGTGCGGCAACCTAAGTCTCCGTGATCCCGCTCTTGACCTGGCCTCGCTGTCCAAGACCTTAACCGCGAGTATAGAGAGCGCGGATGCTAAGGCCCTGGAGGCGAAGGTCACGGAACTGGTGGAGGCGTTCCTCCGGGTTGCTGCTGCCGCGGCCGAGGAGGCGGAGACTGGTGATGACACGCTTGGTGATGCCTGACCTGTTCCTGTTCGGATGAGAGAGATGCAAGTGCCTCGGGGAGGCATAAGAACTCGTTTGAATTTGAAGGACTTGGTATTATTGTAGGAATTAGATTGAACTTGATGAGTTCCGTGCTTGCTTCCTTTCTTGTTTGCTTAGGTGCTCTGTGTCGGCAGGACCAAACCCCGCGCATACCTCGATCGCCATTAAGCCCACCGGGTGAGCGGGGTTATCGTAATAACTAGACTCAAGGAATGAGGGGCTACGTGGCTAGTGAGGCCCCTGGGTCGCGATGCCCAGGGGTCCCCCTTGACGTTCAAGCGACCCCGCTTGCGTTCTGCATCGACAGGGCCTAGCCCCGCGCATACCTCGACCGCTGCTGAGCACCGGGCTCAAGGAGTGAGGGGCTACGTGACTAGTGAGGCCACTAGGTTGTGATGCCCAGGGGTCCCCCTTCATCTACGAACAGCTCTCATGAGGTCGAGCGAACACCATACCTTGCTCACGAGCCTTCGCCTAGGATGGGGCGCGAGAAAGCCAGGTGTCTGGGCACCTGGTAGGGTGGCGTCTACCAGGCGTGGCCTGAGCATAGCCCCCGTGCCTAGCCCCCCTCGTGACACCCATCCAAGGAGAAGCTGTGAGCGTCGTGAGCTGAAAAGCTCCCTGAGGTTGGTGCGACCGCTAGGCCCCGCCCTTAGTTGTTTATAACTAGTGCGGAGCATAGAGCTACCACACTTGCGCGGAGTGTGGGCATGATCGCGCCTCGGTCGTAGCGGCCAGCGCAGAGCTTGGTGCTTCCACTGGTTCGTGGGCATAACTGCTCCTCCGTTGGTTCTGCCAGCGCGGAGCATGGCACTTCCACTGGACCGTGGGAGGGATCCTCCCATCGGTAGAGACTCCGGGGCGTGTACAGCCTCGTCCTGACATGTGGCTTGCATGACATGACAGCCAAGGTGTATATGGGCCCTCCTCAGGACGAGCTGAACAACTCTGAGGAAGTTCTCGTGAACTTATGCATCACTCACGAGACCCTAACTTGAGGCGGGTTGCGCTCGAGTCTTCTTCTGCAAAATGTGAAAAGAGAGGTGTTGTGTCGACCTGTGCCGAGTGCATCTCTAGAGGGAATCGCATGAGAAGGCCGCAGCACCAACGACCCCCCAGAAGGTGACGTTAGCGGGACCGGCCTATAAGACAGAGCTCAGCCGCTGGATTTATCGACGCTGCAGGGACGGACCCGAGCACAGACGCAGTGCCCAGTCTTCTCATGCAACAGTCCGAAAGAAAAACAACCGGCGTGCGGTTCCCGCGTGAGCGAGGCACCTACCAAGGGCCCCTACTTACTTATCCACGATTAGCCCATGCAAGAACAAGGCACCAAGGACCACGGGAGGTGACATCACGGGAATGGCTTGTGAGACAGAGCTCAGCCCTTGGGTTTAGCGACGCTGCAGGGACAGACCCGAGCACAGACACCATGCCAGTACTTAATCATGGGGCGGTCCCGAGTGGGCTCGCAAGGGTTCATGACCTTAGTGGCGGGGAGAATGCCAAGCATATAGATAATGCAAATAGGAAGAAGCAACTAGCCTTGATTCATGCGCAAAAAGAGACAGCTGCAGGGGGATAACCCCCAACAGCTCGAGGATGATGCAGCCCGGGGGGCGCCCTCGATTGAATACCTGAAATGTCACCTGACACTTGTCGGAGAAGAGTTGGGGTAGCTGAAGACGCGAGCCGTGCGGGTTTCCCCTGAGGATCGTCGGGCTCCTGAGGCCCAGGTGCTTCGGAGGCCCTCAGTGGTCGCGGGGGTCCGGTTCTCGCTCCAGCTGGACCACCTGCCATTGAGCCTCCCGAGCCCCCAAAGCCTGCCGCGCGAGGCGCTGGAACGTGGCAGCTGCGTTGCCGAAGCCGAAGAGTGTGCAGACGTAGCTGCAGGGGAGGGCCCTTCTCCGGCCGACCGTCACTGGCCAGAAGGGTTCCAAAGAAGCGGCTCGGTTGAGACCCGCGACGTCGATGGAAACGCGGAAGTGGTCGCTCGGGTTACGGGTAGTTGACCTTGCCAGCGTGCGGTTACGCCCACCGCGTATGAGCCTTGCGTACTGAAGTTCCTTGGTAACCTGGTCGATGAAGTCCTGAGCCCCCAGTGTTGTACGGCTCACGCTGGGCTCACAAAAACGTGCGTCGAGACACGCCTGCAGGTGGTGCCCGAACACCTCCCTTGGGATGCTGGTCAGGCCGGAGACACTCCAGAGGAGAGCCCCCGAGCCCGTCCTGAGAGGGGCGTCGGGCATGCCTCCCTATGCGAGGGTGGAGGGCGCCTCGTCGGCAGGCGCGAGTCCTGAGGCGGAACCGTCAGGAGCCCCTGTGTCGTGAGGTTCGTTGGAGGGCAGGTTCTTCTTCTTCTTCTTGGGGGCGGTCTGTAGGGTGAAGCCGACTCCATCCTCGTCGGAGCTCTCGACCGCCGCGGTCTGGTAGGCATGCTCAAAGGAATGCACTGCTTCCTTCTCGTCGGAGGCGATCGTGATGACTCCGCCACTCCCGGCCATCTTGAGGATGTTGTAGCCGTGATGGGTCGCCGCCATGAACTTGGCGAGGGTAGGATACCCAAGGATGGCGTTGTACGGGATGTGGATGTTGGCGACATTGAAGTCGATTAGCTTGGTGTGATAGTTGTCGTGGTCACCAAAGGTGACGGGGAGGCTGACCTGCCCCATCGGGAGTGTGGAGCCATCCGTGAATCCGTAGAATGGCTTGGTCGGGTAGAGCTGATCGTAGGAGAACTGGAGCCTCTCGAAGGTCTGGACAGAGAGGATGTTGAGCCCTGATCCGCTATCGATGAGGGTCTTGGTCACGAGGACGTTGCTGATGGTCGGGGTGCAGAGCATCGGGAGAGCGCCTGGGGCTGCAGTGCACTTGAACTGGTCCTTGGGGTCGAAGGTTATGATCTGCTTGGTCCACCTGAGGTTGCGCGTGGCGTCCGGCCTGGGAAGTGCCGCGTTCACCTCACGAGCGAACTGCTTGAAGACGCGATGGGAAGCCGGAGCATGGGATCCTCCCAAGATGCATGCAACCGCACGTGGCTCCTGAAGGCCCCCTGTTCCATCTCCCTGGCGGTCATCGCCGTTCCTCCTTGGCGGTGGTGGCAGCGAAGGCAGACCTCCGTTGCCCTGAGGGTGACCCTCACGAGGCTGGTCGTGCCAGGGGGTGTCAAAAGGCTACTCCTGCCAATGGTCTTCACGAGGCTGTTCGCGCCACCCATGGCGCGAGTTCCTGCCGTCCCAGCGTCCTCCACCATGGCCTCCTCCGCGGCCATAGCCGCGGTTGTCGCGCTCAGGGCGCTGCCCGCTGCGTCCGCAGCGCATCTCCCTGAGCTCCTGGCAGTCGTTGGTGTTGTGGCTATGGACATCATGGAAGACGCAGTACAGACGGTTGTCTCTGGAGGAGTCATTGTAGTCGCAGCCATGCTTCACTTCTGGCTCCGCTGCCAGCACGGTGGGTCCTTTGCGCTTCGCTTCCTTGGCCTTGGCCTTCTTGTCGTCCGCATCCGCTTCAGGCAGCTCCTGGAGGGAGAGGCGTCCTTCCTCAGTCCTGGTGCACTTTGCTGCGAGCTTGAACATCTCGAGGGCTGTGCACAGGTCCTCGTGGATGGCGATCTCCTCCCTCATCCTGGCGTCGCGGACACCGTCAGAGAATGCTGAGATGATGGCCTCATCCGAGACCCTGGGGATCCGGAGGCGCATGGTGTTTAAACGTTGGATGTACTTTTGTAGGGTCTCCCCCGGCTGCTGCTTCATGCGGCGCAGATCCGCGGCCGTCGGGGCTCGGTCGCGGGTGCCCTGGAAGTTGGCAACAAAACGCTCACGAAGCTCCCCCCAGGAGGAGATGGATCCCATGGGAAGGTTCAGGAGCCAGGAGTGTGCGCCGTCCTTGAGAGCCATGGGGAACCAGTTCGCCATGACCTGCTCGGTGCCGTTGGACTCCTCGATGCTCAGCTCGTTGAGTTGGAGGAACTCCGTGGGGTCGGTGGTACCGCCGTAGCGCGGAGGCAGATCTGGCTTGAACTTGTCGGGCCAGACGAGGCCCCGTAGCTCGGGAGCTAAGGCGCGACATCCAGCCACGCTCATGATTGCAGGCGCCCCCTGCGCCTGCCGTGCTGGTTTTTGGGGCGCTGGCGCCACCACCTCCTGTGGTGCGCGGTCTTGGTGCTACGGGGCAGGGGGGCGGCGAGCTCCTGCCTGGGGTTGCGGGATCACCTGGCAGCTCTCCTCGTCGCGCGCATGGGCCCTGCGGGGCGGCTCACGCCGCGGAGCCTCGCGCCTGACCTCCTGGTCGGCGCCGTAGAGTGGAGGTGGAGCCGGGACACCGTGGCCCTCGTTCCCCGCCATGGGCGACGGGGGACGGGAGGAGTGAGTTGGTGCAGGTGCCTCCCCGGCGGTGTTGACGAGCTCGGTGATGCGGTGGAGCCACTCGTCGTAGAGGTCGTCCGCCGGGCGGTAGCACAGGAGCTCCCGCGCCATCAATAGCGCGGGCTGCTGGTAGACCGGCCCACGGCGGATCAGCGAGGAAGACGCCGCGGCCGGCGAGGGTGACGGAGTCACCGTGTGGCCATCGCGCCGCACAGACAGCGGCAGCGACGAGTCCTGCTGCTCATGGACGGCCGGGTCGGTGCCGGCGTTGGCGACCGGCGAGTTGGGGCGGAGCTGCACACTGTTGCCCGCGGGCGCCGTGTGAGCGACGTTCGCGGCGCAGCGGGCGGCGCGTGCTCAGCATGTGTCCACCATGGCAGTGGAGCGAAGTCGACAACGAGAGCGGAACAAGGTCGTCGAAGAGGCGAGATCTCGACACGCCCCCTACCTGGCGCTCCAAATGTCGGATTATGGGCTCCGCAAACCCAAGAAGTTCGAACACAGGGGCGTGAACAAAGATCTCTCTTACTCACGTCAACCTAGCGTCTCGACCTCGTCCAGTGAAGAGACTTAAGAAAACAACAAGTAAAGCACACAAGAGTTTACCCAGGTTTTGGCCACCTTGCGGTGTAAAACCCTACTTCCTGCTTTGGTAGATTGGCCTTGGGAGGGCTTGAATATGGATGAGTACAGTGGTTCCTGAGCTCAGGAGGAGAGCTCAGGAGGGTCAGGAGGCAAGGGTTCTTGCTCCTTTGTGCGAGGGCAAAGTTTCTGGATCTGATCGACTTCTGTCCCCTCCATAGTGGGGAAACTAGCTACTTATATAGGCGGCCAGGGTCCTCTTCCCCCGAAATGTTTAGGCGGGAAGGGATCCCACAACGGCCATTTTGAGTGGGAACACAAGGACATTCTTGTCCTGACAAAAGCGGTCTTCGCCTGCAAAAGGAACAGGCGGTGACGCGGTGGTGAGCTCGATGGTGACATCCTCTCTATCGTCCTTGCGGTGTTCGGTCTTGTTGCACCGAAGGGGAAACCTTTGTCCCGCTCCTCGGGAACCTGCGCCTGCGCGGTCTCCTTTGCACAAAAATGGCAACTACGCCGCTGGAACGCGTGGGCACCCGCTGGCGCGGTGCGTCACTGCTCGTGTCACTGCCCCCTCCTGAGGGAGGCTTGGCCTTGGATTCTCCGCCCCTCCGGAGCTACCCAGCCGAGGCCGCTCCTGAGGGAGTCTTAATGTCGTTATCCTTGCGAGGCCTAGCCCCCTCGTGAGGGTCTTGGACAGCTGGTCTATCAGCTGGGCCGTGACGGGCCGTGGTAGGAGCGCGTCGCGGCCCGCAGACAAGCAAGTCTGGGTACGCTGGTTCCCAGGACGCCGACATATGATAGAACCGGGATCATTACCTCTAGAACGAGGGGAGGTAAGGAACTGCCATCTAGCTCTACACTTGATTGACCTTCTATTTTGAGTAAGCTTGCAACACCACCACGTGCTATTAATCCCGATATGTCGCAAGTAATTGATGATGCTACTTTTGCTATGAATGCACTACTACAGTATGCTGCTAACATGACACTATGATCAGAGACCCTTTGACGAAACTGTGTGCGATGCATTAATCACAAACGGGGATATAAAAAACCGTCAAAAAGGTTCAAAATGTTTGCGATGAATGATACATCAAACACGGTTCAGATTATAGTTGCGTGTGTGAGCCAGGGCACACGGTTGACCCGTTCAAACTGGTTGCGATGATGCAGAACAACAGAAACGACCAGCCAGATCAATGTGTGTGCGATATACGACATACAGTTCGCTCTGATGAACTATTTTCTATTAAGGAGTGCAACAGAAACATTTAGATAGATCGAGGCGTGTATGATATAGGGCATACGGTTCACTCGGATGAACTATTTTTTATTAGCAAACACAGCAGAAACGGTTCAACTTAACAAGATGTGTGTGATATGTGGAAAACAGCCTACTCAATGGCGAGCAACCACATGGTCAACCTTCTCCCATCAATAAATTTTGACCTTTTTTCTCATCACATTGCAGATTACAATGCAAAAAGTAATTGCAAATCTGTTCACACCTATCAAACTAATATGTGTGCACACTTAGCACCGGGCTATAAAAGCTACCCACTCAAAATTACTTCACAGTTCTTCTCAGCATCACCCAAAAAATTGGTCTTTCTCGTCAAGTTGTTCCGCCATTACCGGTAGGAGGAGTTTAGGGTGGACATATAACCAGGCAGCAAAGACCAAGGCCGCGGAAGCACTAGAGAGGTCCCTCCGCGAAGCCACAGTCACAGTAGAGATGTCCCGGCGCGCTGCGGAGCCCTCGAATGAGATCTCACGGGCATGCGAGGGCTCTCACAAGGGCCTTCGCGACGTCGGCCATCGCGACGAGTCGGCGTTCAGTCCTTCGCTGACGACGACAACATTCTCGCTGGCGTCACTACACAGCAGGAGCTGGTCGACGGCTTGATGAAGCTGCTCAAGATCAGCGATGCCTCGGTTGACAAGGTGACCGGCCTCGTCGAGAAACTTATGGGTGACAATGCGAAGCTCCTCAAGGCACTCGCCGAGAAGGAGGAGGAGGCCGACGGCTAGAAGATGCTGCATGAGCAGAGCAGTGCCTCGGGGATGACACTGACAGTGGTCGTCGAAGATCTAATGGGTGACTTGAGGAAGCTCCGGATCGAGCGTGAGCAGGAGGAGGAGGAATCCGTGGCTGCTTTCAAGCAAAGTCGTGATGAATTGAAGAAGGAGCTGGAGGATGTCGTTTCCCGGTGATCCATCGACGAGTAAAGATAGTAGCGACCTACATCGTTGTCTGCAATTTCCTTCTTCTCTTGCCCCCGTGTCTTCTGAGCTTTGCCGCATGTGGCATTTTAAATTATCCGGAATATGTAAGACAATTATTATATGTGCCATTGTAAATTTGTCGTCATATTATCCATTGCCATTTTATTTATGGTCGTATTATCCGTTGCCCTATGTGGCAATTTAAATTAGGGTGAAATACGAGTTGAAAACCTGAACAAAGGAAATGCTGCCATGGGATCACAAGCAAACACCCTCCATCCAGGTGCTTTAATTTACCGATTAATGGAGAAGTTGTGAGTGAGGCGGGCGATGGCTGGTGCATGGAGGTCAAAGAGTTTGCTTCCCAGTGAGCATGGGCGGCCTTGCTGCTTGCACATGTCCCGTCGAGCCTGCGACTGTGAGGTGGACAGGATGCACGCGTCCCGTCGAGCCTGCACGGCGGATTTCTCGCTCGTCCCGTATAATCAAACAGCTACACGCACGGCACCGAGTATGGTTAAATTTCGACACGGTTAATATAATACAATTGTTTGCGATATTAACGTGTCAGCCTTTTGTTTCAAAAAGGACTTCGTTGGCTACTAATGTGTGTGCCTCTTCTCAAACTAGACATTTTTTTACCACGACATATATGTGCCATGTCATGAAACCATGCCAAGTTTCATGTTTTTTGGGTGAGTTTTTTATTTACTGGGATTTAAAAACCGAGATTCTCAATGTTTCAGGATGAAGACAAGTTTGTATTTGATTCCCATTCCTTAAATGAGACATAAACATGCACCCAATGACTCATACGTCCCCAACGTATCTATAATTTTTTATTGTTCCATACTATTATATATTCTGTTTTGATGTTTAATGGGCTTTGTTATAAACTTTTATATTATTTTTGGGACTAACCTATTAACCCAAGGCCCAGTGCAAATTGATGTTTTTTTTGCCTATTTCATTGTTTCCTGAAAAGGAATATCAAACGGAGTCCAAACGGAATGAAATCTTCAGGAGAGTTATTTTTGGAACGATATCTTCATGAGAGACTTGGAATACAAGTTAGAGAAGAAACGAGGTGCCCACGAGGGGGCAGGGCGTGCCCAGGGGGGTAGGCGCGCCCCCCACCCTTGTGGGCCCCACATTGCTCCACTGACGTACTTTTTCCTCCAATATATACCCATATCACTACTGGAAACAGGGAATTTGCCATCAGCCAGCTCTTTGCCATCTGCTAGCAGATGGCAAAGAATGTCTTTGCCATCTGCTTATAAAAAACCCTCTCTCCCAAGCACCCTGTCGCCGCCAGTGAATTGTAACGGCGTACCCGCCGCCGCCCAAGCACCCCGCCGCCCCACCACCCCACCACCCCGCCGCAGCTCCACCACCCCACCACCCCACGCCCACGCCCCTGCCGACACTGTGGGGCTTCTAGATCCGCCCGCGTCCCCGTCGTGCTGGGCAGCGACGGTCGGCTTCTCCTTCTCCACAACCACGCACAGGGATAGGAGGGGGAGCCCCGTGCATGCACTTGTTCTCGATCGGGATGTCGCCATGGAGCGAGATCCAACCCCACCGCCACCGCCATGGACCGGCCCTTTCAAGGTTTCTTCTCCTCCCTCTCGCTTTCGTTTTGATTCAGTATCCTCGGTTCCTTGATTGATTCATGACTAATATACACGCACAAGTAAAGAAGTTGGGTCTTTTGCCTCTCGATGAACATCTCCTACCTCTGTTTGTTTCACGACTGCCATTGATGAAAAAAATTGTTGCTTCTGTGATTGATTGAATTATAATACTCGGTGTCTCTGTTTTAGTGGATGTTGCACTCAGATGCATGACTTGTTGATGAGCAGTTCTCTCCCCGTGCAATGGCAGTGACTTCACCACGCAACAGCCACATCTATTTCTACCGTGGTTCAGTTTACTCTACCCCATGCTATAGTTGACTCGGCTGACAGTGAGATTTTTCATACATATGCTCCAGGTTCTATCTTTGGTAAATTAAACTTGAAACAAACTAGCTAGGTTCACAATTGAGATAAATATCATCAGCAAGTCTACTTTATTTCTTCTCATTTCTTTCATCTTGACACATATGCATTTTTCTCTTTATAGTAGTTGCGTCATTCATTCCCTGCTATGCGTAGATGGTGTCGGCGAACATGGCAGCAATTTCTTGATGCTTCCTACAGTTCAGACCGCATGACACGGACTATGAGAATCATGTATTTCATTCATTAGACAAGTAGTACTGATTCTATTTGCATGTTTGCAGCAGCCATGTATAAAAAACATCAGTTTTGGATTGTTGATTTAGCAACATAAAAAATCATTTATTAGTCTGCTATGTTCTTAACCATTTATTGCAGTAGCCACGCCACCGTGCGGTGATTATTCTTCCAATCCGACGGCTCCCCCTCCCCCTCCAGCCGGTCTTCTTCCGCTCTGGCAACCAGCCGTACTCTGCTCTGCTCTTTGTTGCACTCATGCTCTATGCTTGTCCACAGCCATCGAGCGCTTGTTTTGCTGCTTCTAATCTTCAAATGTGCTATAATTATTCTTGTCCTTGTTTTGATTTCCTTGCTGTCAAATTCATCCTTGAGTCCTAGTACAAGTCAAACATGTGCATCACCTTAGATGACTGAAACTACACTGGTTCATGTGCTTATTTATATCATCATTGTCACGTTTTGTTTTTGTTCTTGGTTGGTTATATTCTCTAGTTTCGTTTACTCTTTGTCATTCCAGGTGTTGATAGATGGTGGGCGCGGGTCAAGAGCGCTCCGAGGCTCCTACCTCGGCGCGTGGTGGGAGGGGTAGTTCCATTCCCCCCCATAGCCTCCGGAGAGCGCTAGATCTCAGTTTGCAGAGTCCAGTGACGGTCGCTTCTTCTTCTTCGGCCGGGAGAGGTCGGGGGGGGGAGAAGAAGGAGAAGGCTGCTAGAGGTGGACGTGGCGGCGGGAGAGGTAGGAAGGCTGCTACGCCTTCCTCGCCGGCACCCCCAGCTGAGTCACCCGACCACATGACTGCTCCGTCTGAGATGGAGCCATCTGAGGTGGAACTGTCTCGGACTCCACTCCACGAGCCTCCGGCCAACGAGCCTATGGCAAACGCACCTACGGCCGACGAGCCTCGGGCCGACGACGAGCCTTGGGCCGCCGAGCCTCGGGTCGCCGAGTCTTTGCCCCACGAGACTCCGGAGCTCAGACGGGGTCACGCTGAGTCGGAGCCGAGCCCATGGGAGGACTGGACGGAGTCGAGTGCACATGGTCGTGTTCAGGGTGCAGACTATAGTTCTGATAGCTATAGCGAGGGTGAGTGGGTTGAGGGGCGCAAAGTCTACCAGCGTGGTGGTACAAAGCTCCCGCCCACCCCGGCGACCCCCGACCAGAGGTGGTTGATTGCGCCTAACGGGGAGAAGTAAGTGCATTTACTCTTTTTTAACCTTTTCCTTGACGGTTCTTCGAATATCTAATGCGTTGGCCTTGTCATACTGCAGTTCTTGGACACACGAAGATCGTGTCTGCAGGCCCAACACTGTCCTTGGTGTGATTTGTCGCCAGTGCTTCCCGGGGTGGGTCACGTTGCCCGGTGAGGGCCGGGTTCCAGAGCTAGGAATGACCTGGGAGCACTACTTGGCTGCCCCAGCCCCGCCGGAGCATAGGGTCGGCGATGTCCAGTGTGACACGGTGGCCGACATTGTGATCGCCACATTTTGGGTAATTTCTCCTTTGCCATTTATGTTGTGTTTTCTTCTTTGATTGTATACCTTCTACATGTGTTTTCTTGTTTCATTGCAGACCTTCTAATTCGTGTTTTCTTGTTTGATTGCAGACCTTCTACAGGTGTGCTGAGGGACAGGAGGAGGCCACGTCTCGGGTTATCGACGCCGAGTGCAGGCGCCTACTTGGCAACTTTCGGCACGAGGCTTGGACGCAGGCTGTTCGAGACTACTTAGCACAGACTGGTATTAGGAGGAGAAAAGAGAAGTGCTGAAACAAGTATCTGAGTAAGGAGAAGTACATGAAGGTAATTACCTATTCTTAAGGCCATGTACTTAGTTTCCTTGATTTGATTGGTAGGCGTAGCGCTCAAATTTCTCTTGCTTAACTTAGGTGCCCCCGAGATGGTGTGTGGACAAGATGGACTGCTAGAAGGTGTTGGTGGATGAGTGGTGCTCTCCCCAATGGCGCGTCGCCCACAACATTACAAAGGAGAAGCGTCTCAAAATGAAAGGTGTGCCACACCATCTAGGCAGCGTCAACCTACATGGGTACGGGAAAAAACTGGGTATGTGTGGTTTGCTTCATGATTCATGCAAATTCATTCTTTGTGCTAGCTTGAGTCCTTAACTAATACTTTGTTCCTCTCTTTTAGTCAAAACACAACAAGGCTCTAGTGCCAGAGCTGTTCGACCTCTATGGCATGTCCAATATGGCACCGTACAAGAAGGCCAAGGCATTCTCTGAGTCTGACCTCGAAAATGCAAAGAACTTCAGCAACGAGGCCTCCCACCACAAGATGGTGTAGTACGTTAAGCAGGGGAAGGCGAGGAAAGGGCCGGACTTTAACCTGAGCCGGCCTCTTGATCCAGAGCTGGTGATGATATCTGGTGGCGGGAGGTCCCATGGCTCGTTTGCCATTGGTAATGGACTGATACGTTGTAGTAGCAATCTCCCGCAGATCAAGAAGCACCAGACCAGCTCTGATCCTGAGATACTGCCTCGTTTACGACCAGTGGAAATTGAATTCCAGGTTTGTTATACGGACTCAGTAGCCTTTCCTCCATTACATTGTGTTTGCGGCCGTCGATGATTACAATGCTAACGAGTGGTGTTGCAGGCTGCTGTTGAGGCAGAGAGAGCGAAGACCCAGGCTGCTTTTGAGGAGAAGGATCGGCAGTTGGCGGAGAGGGACCGGCAGGCGGCGGAGAGGGAGAGGCAGAATGAGGAGAGGACGGCTAGGCTATTGGAGGAGGAGAGGAACCAGAATGACTCAGCTAACCGGGCCATGTATGATCTCTTCGTGTTAAGTTTCTTCTGCATATTAGCTAAATCATGCACGCAATGTTCCTTTCATTAGTAACTAATATGACTGACTCATCAAAACCAAATGTGCAGTCCATGTGCGAGAAGAACGGCCAGACCACTCCGTCGATGCCAGACCACGGTGACGACTTCACGCGGGCCATGTCACAGATTAAGTGGTCCATCCCCAACCACTCTGGTTCAACCGATGTTGATCTCTTCGACAGCTCTGCCGCTCATCTCATCCGCCAAGCGGTCAAGGATTTGCGAGCTTTATACGCCATCGAGCCAATTTTTTCATTTCTGAAGGACATGTTCTACGGCGGCAGCTTGGGATCCTCAATTGCCAAGTCAGCTCTCATCGACCATGACCACAACCATGAGGAGGGCACCCACAAAGGTTCTTTCAAGGTGAAATAGCCCATCTGTGACATCGGAGAGCGCACCATGGGTCTGTGCTCTTCCAACTGGAAGGATCCCATCCATGAAATGTGAGGCAACATTCTATCAGCAAATCTTACCTTTTCTAGCTTGCCAACCCGTACCCTTTGTTGTAGTAGCATTTGCCGTGCAGTGCTTTAACTGTTTCGTGTTTAATTATTTTAGTTATGCAAAAATGTATTGTTCAATAGGGCTATGTGATGTTTAAGTATGAATTGTCCATTTCAGTTTCTTGAATGGCTATATTTGGTTGTTTATAGTGAGTAGATGCCTTATTTATCTGTATTTGGTTGTTAGGTTGGTTGGAGTGAGCATTTTTTCCAGTTATCGAGCAGATGCCTTGTTTATATGTATTTGATTCTTAGTTTGGTCGCAGTGAGCATTTGTCCAGTTATCAAGAAGATGCCTTGTTTATATGTATTTGGTTGTTAGGTTGCTTTTTAGCATTTGTCTAGTTATCACGCAGATACATTGTTTATCTGTATTTGGTTGTTATCTTGCTTTTTTTTATCATTTTTCCAGTTATCAAGCAGATGCCTTGTTTATCTTTATCTGCTTGTTAACTTGGTTGTAGTGAGCATTTGTAAAGTTTTCAAGCATGTGCCCTGTTTATCTGTATTAGCTTGTTAGGTTGGTTGCAGTGAGACTCTGTCCAGTTTTGTGGGGACCCCGACTTAGAAGTCGAGATCACCGAATGCACGTGTACAGTGATCCCAGAGATCAATGCTCACTGAACACACAGAAGCTGAATAACAAGAGTCTTACATCCATACATACCGTCTTACACAAATTAAGGCCATTATGGCCAAGTCTTACATAGATAAAGCCTCACGGGCTGAATAGCAAATAACTCTAATAGCGGAAGTCTTCGATGATAGGTAGAACCCATGTCATCTGCCTTAACCCTACAGGCATTCTGACTGGGATAGCGTCCTAGTTCGCATGCTCGTCTCCAAAGAACTCTTCTTCATATTCCTGTTCCTCCATGCCTGGCCAATTAAATAACAAGTGGCAAGCCAATGAGTACTTTGAATGTACTCGCAAGCAACCCATGATTTGGTTCAAAGTAATAATGCAATTGTACAACAATGAGCAATCTAGCAACGGGCTAGAATATATATTCTACCATCAAGTATATGCATCAATAAACTCACGTAACCTCGAAGACAGGTTACCGATATCAACATAAGTATGATTCAACTCATCGAGTCAAGTCACCACCTTGACTCATCATACACACACACATACTTTCACCGATGAAGTAAAATTCTGGACATAGTTTAAGTAGCACCACCCAACTGTCCATGACCGTGGACACGGCTATTCGAATAGTTTTACACTCTGCAGAGGTTGCACACTTTACCCACAAGATCCGGGAAGCTTTCGTGACACCCACGATCCCGCAGTACCTCAAGTACTTGGTGGAAGCACCTGGTCATTATCTTTCCTCAGACGACACTAACATAGAGTCCACTCGTTGGTACACGGCCCTCGAGTACAAACAATAGTTCGCGGGACTTGCCCTAATTTTAATGTGACGCTTACCCAAAGGGACCAACGGTGTGTCCGGTGCCCTGTAAAAACAGTCATGGTCGTCTATCCAAGCACGACCCCGTCCCGGGAAAGACCTCAAGTCTTCCCGTCACTAGTAATGCGGGCACCATGCTAGTATCGGCCTAAGTAATCAATAAAGCCCCGTCCCATAAGGGGTAGAGTGGTTGCACATGTTTGGTTGGGACGGTAGTCATACATAAATCTAATCCATCATTTCACCCATGCACAAGATTTTTACCGGCACATCACTTCTTCCTCAAGTGATGACCTAACTCAACATCACCCTCGGGCATTAGGGGCACCCGATGGGGTTTATGAAAAGATTTCAACCACGAAGGTTCATGTCACACATGCATCACTAAGCATCGCTACTAACCATTTGCATGACATCTAGCAAATAGCAAGATCATGAGTGAAACATGCATCATGTGGTGGTTCATAACTCGGTCACCACCATAACTCTTATTATCATGCGTTCGGAAACAAACGGTTCCGAAGAACACAAGTGTATCATGGTCAAAGGGCTGCTTGCCTGGATTGGCTTGGTCTTCAAACTCTTCAAATCCTTCTCCTTCTCCTTCTTCAGTAACTTCGTCAAATACGGGATCCAATCATCGCAAAATAACAACGGGAAAATAAGACCACAATGAAAACAGAAAAATCAAAGTGCTCAGAAAAATGTCAACTTATTTTTGTTAAATACTAGAGGGAAAACTAAGATGTCAAAAATTCTTAGTTGGAGTTTTGGAATGACAGAATGGAATCTAAGGATTTTAGAACAGGAGTTTTATTGTTCAAATTTGAATTTAAATTTGAACAGAACACAAAAGTTTCATGGATATGTGTGAAGGTGACACCATTAAATAGGTTGGAATATTACAGGATTTTAGGAGTTGGAATTAATTCATTTGGACTAATATTTATTTCTGTAAAATTATTTGAAATTTTACAGAAAAGAAAAAGAAGAAATGGCCCTGTGCTACTGGGCCAGAATGGCCACAGTGCACGGCCCAGGGCAACTAGCCCACCCGCACGGGTGCCAGCGCGCGCGCGTCAGGGTTTAAACCTAACGGGCGGGGCTCGGCGGTCAGTGACAGAGAGGGGTGCGGGAGGGAGGTGAGGATGACAGGCGGGGCCTGCCTGTCATCTTCAACCTCACGGTCAGAGCGACTGCGAGCTCACCGGCGACGATTCCGGGCACGGCGGGGCAAACGGAGGGCAGTGATGGGCTCAGCAGAGAGTCGCGGATGTAGTGGTGGTGGTGCGGCTCGCCGGGGAGGCCTGGTTCACCGGCGGCGAGGTGGGACGGCGGAGGAGCTTCGGGAAGTCGCTGCTTCGGCCGATTCCGACAGCTGCGGAGGGGAAAAAAGAGGGGAATGCATCAGTGAGGTGCAGCGGTTCCGAATCGAGCGAGAGTTGGAGCGGAGAGGGCCTGTACCACGAGATCCCCAGCTGCCCGACGCGGCGGGGCTCCGGTCGATCCCGAGCACAGAGGCTCTCTGGGGATGAACGAGTGGTGCTGGAGGGCTACTGGGGGTGAGGGGAGGCTGTTGGTGCCGTTGGAGAGGCTCGGGCGTGCTTATATAGCCGAGCCCACGGTCCACCGTGGACTCGTGCGCCGGCGAGGTCACGGGCGAGGCCA
The DNA here is from genome assembly GCA_902687465.1 of Secale cereale. Classification (NCBI taxonomy): domain Eukaryota; kingdom Viridiplantae; phylum Streptophyta; class Magnoliopsida; order Poales; family Poaceae; genus Secale; species Secale cereale. The sequence goes on from LR738714.1 coordinate 240,828,137, forward strand.
GAGGCCGTGCTGGTGCTTGTGTTTGAGTCGGGGAGGTTCGTGGACGAGCTCTACGCCTAGTAGAGGGGAGAGGAGGAGCGGGGAAAGCTCCAGACATCGCGCGCATGTGAGGCCGACGAGTGGAGGTCGCGGGCGGCCAGCGCGCTTGCGAAGGCGGCCACTGGAGGGCGGAGGACGAGGGGGACAGCGCCGGGGAGGGTCGCAGACGTCGAGGCGCGTTGGTAGGCGCGAGGGGAGAGCTCGAGGTGGTCGGCTGCGCTGGATTGGGCGAAGCTACAGTGCGGGTGCGCACTATAGCGCGCACTGGAGCGGCCTTATCGCATGCCATGGCATGCCATTGGCCCTCTGGGCGTGTCCGCCGTGTCTGGGGCGTCCATGGTGATGCAAGCAGCCCAGCTGTGACTTTGGATGCTCTGGATGATCAAGGAGAGAGAGGTGAAGTTGGTAACTAGGTAGAAATGGGCTGTCCAGCAAGGGGTTTTTGGGGTTTTCACCCCTCAATCATGGAGCTGTGGACATGGGCGAGTTACTGGAGGTAGATAGTAACTAGATGAAGCTGTGGTAGAAAGTTGAGGCAAAAGTAAATAGTAAAAGTGGTCAAGAAGATGGGTTTGATAAAAAGGCAGAAGGTGTTTGATCAAGTTTTGATCAAGCAAATGATTTCCACTTGCCATGACACTTAATAGGATTGAATGTCTTATGAAAATAGGGTGTTTCACCAAATTAGGGCTCATTTGAAGAAACTAGCCAATGTAACTTTGGTGAACCCTAGAATTCAACAAAAATGGCTTCATCTTGTTTAAGTCAAGCTAATCATCTCCCCTTGATGCACCACTTGGTGTAGTTTCATCATTTGGGGTATTGATCATGCCCACAAAGTTTGAATCTCCAGGTAAAAAGTTGGTAATGTAAAGTTGTTCAAATTTGCATTTGAACAGAAATGGTTTTGGGGTATTCTGATCAAATTGCCCTACTCCAAATCTTGTGCCATTTGGTCTAGCTGCCTTATTAGGCCATTCTAGCATGTGCACCAAGTTTGAGGGCATTTGGACAAGTTTGGCAATGTAAAGTTGCTCAAACTTCAAATATGGACAGAATGGTTATGAAGGGTTTTGAGGGTGTTATCTTGCTTCCCAAGGCATGGGGCTTGGCAAGATCATCAAATATGTCATATATGACATGATAGAATTTCCCTGGAATTTTTGGAGAATATTTCCTTTGTAAATATTTCAAAAGCTAGAAATATCCAGAAAGGGTTTTGGAGGGATTAGCCCATTATTTTGAACATGACCAAGTGTTGAAACTCTTATATATGGACAATATATGTCCTATGAGTCTCCCTGAATTTTGGCAAATATTTTTGAAATAGTTAAATAATTTTTCCCTATTAAAGACCATTTCTGGCTTTAAGAAAAAGCTTTTAAATAAAATAGGAAAATAACTTTTAAAATTATACTTTTGTGGTTTCTGGGAGTCCTATGACTACAAGGTCTCAAATATACTTTTTGAAATAATTTTCTCACCCTAAATCAAGCACTTGCAGTGCAAACCTCAATTCAGGGGTTTTTGGAATACTAAATTTTAAAAATACATTTTGGCCAAATTATTTTTTATAAGAAAATACCATACTGCTATATAACACTTGGCATGATCATTGGGTAGAAGTTTTTGGTATGGAGATGAATTCCTCAAGAGTTAATAGTTGACTTTAATGAGCACATGAAAAGCATATAAAGAAAAACTCAATTCCAAATAATAGCCAAATGATGCCAAAAAAATTTGCTGGTCCAAATTTTCATGCTTCATTGATGCAAATAACATGTTACAAAATGCAGGGTGTGACAAGTTTTCAATGGCTATATTTGGTTGTTATACTGGTCATTTATGCCTTGTTTATTTCAGTCATTCACAATGTGTTGTTCATTATTTGCAAGTCAGAACTGTGTCGCTTGACTACATCAATACCAGTTTGAACGGCTATATTTGGTTCCAGCTATTCCTGGTGTAGTTAACGCATGCCCTTTATTTCAGTTTTACACATTTATCAAGTGTGATGTTTAAGCATTACCTATGTTCTATTCATTTTCAACAATACCAGTTTGAATTGCAATATTTGATGGTTGTTAAGCCTGCTATCGGTAACATTGCCTTCCATTTTATATCTGCTTTAACAGCATGCTGAAACCAACACATTCAAGCTATCGTTTGGAGATGGTGTTGTTTACCTTTGCTATATTTGTTTGATGTTAAGGTTGTTGTACTTATCATGCCTTTCCACTACTTATGCAGGACAACAACGGGAGTGGTCACCATTTTCTGCCGAGGTTAGCTTCATCCCTCGGCTTGTACTTCCCCCGTCTTTCCATAATGTAGTGCATATAGATCCAGGCGTGGGTACTTGTTAGCTTCTAATATTGACTTGTTGCTTGTATGTACATATGCCCATGGAAAGGATCCACACATCGACCCTTTTTGCGTATGGGGCAATGAGATATTCAGGAACAAGCATCAAGTGAGGAAACTGATACGGATTATTAGCAAAAAGATAGGAATGGTGGCAAGCAAATTATTTGTTTATGCTCTATCCAACACAACAGTGAGCTGTAGGATGGTAACTACAAACTCTGCAGCCTTCTCTTTTTACTGCCCATAATGAGTTGTTAGACAACAATGTCTGAATCTTTTTCGTTCCGAGTGGTTCCCGAAGCAGTTTACTCAAGATTACCTTGCAAAGTACATGATTGGTGGACACGCGATGAAGGTTAAAGTATTTCATCCAGGCTACAATGAGCATCAAGAAGTCGTAATGAAGACAGTGAAGGATGGACGGTCATCCATCACAAGGGGTTGGCCAAGAGTCGTGCGCGCATTATGCATGGAGGAGGGCAAAATATGGGCATTCCGCTTCACCATCTCCAGCAACCAGAATGTCTTCCACTTCTCTCTTTACAATCTTTAGTACTACTCTGGTTCATCTTTCTTTACTTGGTGCTTCTGTAGTTCTTCAGTATAAGTACATGCGCATCGAATTATTCATTCGTGGTTGAACCTATATTTGTAATAAACATGGTTGGATATGAAATAAGTGACTTCCCACTTTCAAATTCAAAACATGTTTTTTAAATTAGGGATTACACTGCACACGGTTTGCGAAAGAGAAACGTCTGTGATGGACGTGGAGATCAGAAATGTTTCTAGGATTCACTACGTGTGCTATCAATCTCCATTGCACACAAGCCATCCTCTTGAAAACAGTTTGCGTTAGGCCACCTTGCGTAGACGTTTACCACATAAAAACTGTGTGTGATGGATAGGCTTTGGCACACAGTTTCTTCTACGCACCGTGTGTGATGCATTCAATAGCACAAACGATTAAATTGTTCATATCATGTGCAATGGCAACACTATCACAAATGATTTAACGGTAAAAATTGTGTGTGATGTACCTATGAACAAAAACGTTTTCCTTGGAGTGATTGTGTGGGATGTACATACGAACAGAAATGTTTAGCGGGGACTGATTGTGTGGGATGTACTTGCGATCGGAAACAATTTCGCCTGTATAATTGTATTTTTTAGCTATACTGTACGTATTTCCGTATTTGAGCACTCGCTGGTCCCACACGACCTCATTTTGCTGAGCGTGTCACTACTAGGAAAAGGGCTATAGATAATATAGACACTAATGGCGCAAAATGTATGTGGTGCGCCACTGCTATATAGCAGTGGCGCACCAGATATAGGTGTTCCATTAATATCATATTACTAATGGCGCACCCGGTGTGCGGTGCGCCATTACTAGTTATGAAAAAAAAACGAAAAAATGTTAGTTGTGGCGCACCAGGGTATAGTGCGCCATTACTAGTTTAACTATTAATGGCGCACCGCACCCACGGTGCGCCACTACTAACATTTTTTCCTTTTTTTTCAAAACTAGTAATGGCGCACCGCACACCAGGTGCGCCATTAGTATGTCAAACTTAGTAATGGCGCACCTATACTAAGTGCGCCATTACTAACTTTGACTGAGGATTGACCAAGTCATACACATAGTAATGGCGCACTTTGTAAAGGTGCGCCATTACTATGTCCAAATTTCACCAAATACACATAGTACTGGCGCACTTTGTAAAGATTGCACGTCAAGGTTTTCATGTGACACATGTTTTTCTGGGTTGCTTACACATTTCCGGAGTTGTGAGACGTGGAACACGTCGTGGACGTCTGACAGTTCCTTGGGAAGGTCCAACTGAAAAGCTACTGTGCCTCTCCGTGCAATTATACGGAAGGGTCCGATGAATCAGGGTGCTAGTTTCCCTTTGACTTTGAATCGTTGCAGTCCTATCATAGGTGATACACGTAAGTATACGTCTTCACCGGGCTCAAAACTTATTTCCCGATGGTTTTGATCGTAATAGCTCTTTTGTCGGCTTTGGGCTGTTTTGAGTCGATCCCGTATTATTTTTACTTTTTCCTCAGCTTCCTTCAACATATCTGGGCCGAATATACGACTGTCCCCTGTTTCTGACCAGTTTAATGGAGTACGGCATCTTCGTCTGTACAAGGCTTCGAAAGGTGCCATCTGCAGGCTGGCTTGGTAACTATTGTTGTATGCAAACTCGGCATATGGTAAGCTTGCCTCCCAACTGGTCCCATATGTGAGGACACTTGCCCTTAGCATGTCTTCAAGTATTTGATTTACTCGTTCTGTTTGTCCTCCAATCTGGGGGTGATAAGCTGTATTGAACGTCAGTTGCATTCCGAGGGCTTGTTGCAACTGGTCCCAAAATTTGGAGACGAACTGAGTGCCTCTGTCGGATATTATAGTCTTGGGAACCCCATGTAGGCATACTATACGGGCGAGGTAAAGCTTGCCAAGCTTTTGGGTGGTGTGGGTTGTCTTGACTAGTATGAAGTGTGCTACCTTGGTCATTCTATCTGTGATGACCCATATGGCATCATTACCGTGTTGTGACCGTGGTAGTCCAACAATAAAATCCATTCCAATATCGTCTCATTTCCATTCTGGTATCTTGTTTGGCAGTAATAGCCCTGCGGGTTTTTGGTGCTCGGCTTTAATGCGTTGACATGAATCGCAGCATGCAGTAAATGTGGCTATATCCCTCATCATGCCGTGCCACCAAAACCTTTCCTGAACAACCTTGTACATTTCCGTCCCTCCCGGGTGGATTGAGTATGGAGCTGTGTGGCTTTCTGCTAGAATTTGTTGTTTAAGGTCATTGTTATTTGGTACGCAAAGTCTGCCTCCGAACCATAATATTCCTTCACTGTCTATGGTGAATTCTGAGGCCTTGCCCTGACTTAATTTTCTTTTTATCCCTTCGATGCCGGGGTGTCCATGCTGAGCCTTCTTTATTTGTTCTATTAGCGTAGGCTGTAATTCCAGCTTTGACACTTCGCCTTCAATGACCATCATTAGGTTGAGTCTGGCGAATTCTTGCTGAAATTCGGGTCTCAGGTTCTGTATGCTGCCGCTGTTCGGGCTGGGGTTACGGCTGAGAGCATCTGCTACCACGTTTGCTTTTCCTGGGTGATAGTGTATACCGATGTCATAATCTTTTACTAGTTCCAGCCAGCGTCGTTGTCGTAAATTGAGCTCTGGCTGCATGAAAATATATCTGAGGCTCTTATGGTCCATATATATTTCACAGCGATTCCCAAGCAAAAAGTGCCTCCACTCCTTTAGTGCATGAATGACTGCTGCCAACTCCAAATCGTGAGTAGGATAGTTTTCTTCATGTTTTCGCAGTTGCCGGGAAGCGTAGGCGACTACATTGCCTTCTTGCATTAGTACACATCCGAGGCCTTTTTGGGATGCGTCGTAATATACTTCAAAACTCTTGTGTATGTCTGGTACAATTAATACTGGGGCTGTTGTTAACTTCTTTTTGAGTTCTTGAAAGCTTTTCTCACATGCTTCGGTCCATACGAACTTCTTATCCTTCTTGAGTAACTGTGTCATTGGTTTGTCTATGGTGGAAAATCCTTCAATAACCCTTCTGTAATATCCGGCCATACCGAGGAAACTTCGTATATCCGTTACACTGGCTGGTGACTTCCAGCCAAGTACAGCCTTGACTTTATCTGGGTCCACAGCAACTCCTTGTGTTAATACGTGTCCTAGGAAACCAACTTGCCTCAACCAAAATTCACATTTGCTGAATTTGGCGTAAAGTTGGTGTTTCCTTAATTCTCCTAGTACAATGCGGAGGTGTTCAGCATGTTCTTCCGGTGTCTTGGAATATACCAACATATCATCAATAAATACCACCACAAATTTGTCCATGAATTTCATAAATACTTTGTTCATGAGGTGGACGAAATATGCGGGGGCGTTGGTCAGTCCAAACGGCATTACTGTAAATTCATAAAGTCTGTATCTGGAGGTGAACGCTGTTTTCGGGATATCTTCCGTTCGTACTTTCAGTTGATGATAACCTAACCTTAAGTCAACTTTTGAGAAGACCTTGGCTTGCGCGAGCTGGTCAAATAAATCATTTATCTGTGGCATCGGATATTTTTTCTTGATTGTGACCATGTTGAGCGCTCGGTAGTCTATACACAATCTCATGGTCCCATCCTTCTTTTTGGAAAATAATACCGGCGAACCCCAAGGTGAGGAGCTGGCCCGTATAAATTCTTTGTCTAGCAGTTCCTTTATTTGCTTCTTTAGTTCAACCAACTCGGATGGTGCCATTCTGTACGGTTTCTTGTATATGGGGGTGGTTCCAGGTGCTAGTTTAATAATGAATTCTATTTCTCTGTCTGGTGGCATGCCTGGTAGTTCTTCGGGAAATACGTCCGGAAATTCCAATACAACTGGCACTTTGCTTAACTCAGAAGTACCAACCTTGTTTAATTTTGGTTGCCGCGATACTGGCCTTTCTTGAGCTGCGACTCTTATTCTCTTTCCGTGATGATGAGTAAGAATCACTGTCCTGTTGAAGCAATCAATAAATCATTTATTGGTGGTTAGCCAATCCATACCCAGGATAACATCCAGTCCCTTGTTTTCCAACACGATGAGGTTCGCGTGAAATTTTAATCCTTCAATTTCAATGGTCAAACCTTGGCAGTAATTCTAAGTGATCTGCTTACTTCCAGGGGACTTGATGGTCATTGATTTTCCCAAGGGAAGCATTGAAAAACCATGTTGCAAAGCAAAACTCTTCGAAATGAACGAATGAGAAGCTCCAGAATCAAACAAAACCGTGGCAGGTATTGTGTTGACAGGGAACGTATCGACATGAAGACTGGCAGGGCCCTCAAGATGGTAGGCGGCGTAGATAACCTTGTCAGCTTCGGCCACACGGGCAGAGTGTAGCTTGTGGGTGATACTACGTAGTCAGTCATCAGCATCCAGAGGTTCAGTGGAGTGATGGAACTTTGGTGGACACATCTTGATAAAGTGGTTGATTGACACCACGTCATTCCTCTGGCGGAACCCAGTGTTCTGCTCTATGCGTTCCAGCAGACGGTTGGTCTCTCTCTTGTTCCATTCTGCTTCGAGCATAACTTCCGCCAAGGAGGGTGGCCGGGGCAGATTCCTATCTCTAGCCCCACTAGCCTCACCCTGCTCCTGAGCAGCAGGAGTGTTGCGAGTGTTGACCATCCTAGGAAAAACAAAACAACGGTTTAGACAAGGATGGCAAAATTTGACATAGAAGTGCAGAATGTAATGGATGACACGGAATGCAAAGATGTTCATCCGTACGACATGGTAATATAGGAACTGCTATATATATACCAGTGGTCATACACAGCATACAAAGTTTAGTACAAGCCAAGGCTAAAGTACAACTGCGGTGAAAGACGATACATCCCATCAGAGGCATTCCAAGCTCCTATACATTATTTAACTACACCTCCGGAACTCAGTACACACTAAGTCATATTCCACATGACGCGCAGGACTGTGGAAATAGAACTACTACAATACTACTACAACCACGGCCTAGCTCAGACATTCGCGTAGTAATCCTCGTAAAGATTACCACCGTAGCCTGGAAGTGGAACAGATGGATCTTGGAACTCGCGAGCACTCGAAGGCTGTGGACCATAAGGACACGGATGTGGCCTCGGTCCCGATGCTGGTGGTAATCGACGCCCACGTGGAGGTGTAATACCCCCAACGTCACGCCAATCCATGCGATCAGGCAGACGAGTACGCACAGGGTACAAATCCCGCATGTCCAGATATCCGGCGTGCACAGCAGGTGCAAGCCGTGTCAAAGTAGTCCAATGAGCGGCTCGAGTGTTATACAACTCCATTCGGAGGGCACGGACCTCACGGTCCCTATCCTCCAACATCTGAACAGTAGTCTGAAGCAGTGGCTCTTCATGAGCAGCATCAGTATACAGACCAGTGTAGTAGCCTTCCTCCTCGGGAAGTGAGGCTGGCATGTAACAGAACTCAGTGTTCAGCAACAGGGCATGCCTAGCACGGAGAATGGTCATCATCGAATAAGCGGCATCCTGCCCTGCCATCTCGATGGTAACCCCGAGTCCATAAGACCAATGGATGGGGTCATTAGCTCCAGGATATGAGGGGTATATCCGGACTGTGCAGAAATACTGACTCTGATTAAAATCCTGGTACTGTTCCTCCACGGTGTACTCAGGATACCAGCGATAACCGGTCTCGGTCAGCACACGGACTAGCATGGCCGTGTGACCGGGCACATTAATGCACCGAGTCAAACGAACCACTTGGTGAGGGATGCGGCCAGACATCTGAAACACGGAATAATGCAAAGGCATTAGTGTTTCTGAAAGAAATCGGGCAGCATAACAACTGTAAATGCTCAAACAAAGATTTGAGACATCATACAAATGATAGCATAGCCACTCAACAATCCATATCAAGGTTCCGGTCCAACAATCATCATACTAAAAGGATAGAAACTGAACTGAGGCTTGAAACCAACAATCCTAAGAGTCTACGGATCAGTAACACGTGAACCTAGAAAGGATAAGAGGCCTAGTCCTAATTCCCCGTAGAAAGAATAGACTGACTCAGATCAGAAGGCATAAGGTAAAGGAGTAAAAAGAGCCTTACGTTCCCTTCCACAATCAATTCCCCTACATATAACTAAGAATTTTTCTAGACTCAACATCGACCAGTTTGGCTTGAGAAACCTATAGGCAGTCCAGCTCTGATGCCAACGCTGTCAGGACCCAGATCCTAAGTCACACCGATCTAGCTGTAACACGTCATATCACTTTGCGGCCTCACGCACGGTAACCCCACGGGTGCCACCTTACCTGGCCCGGGTTCTCTGTCATATGGATGCTAGCGACACTGTCATATACGTGTGCCAAAATGCGCAAACGGTCCCGGGCCAGGTAAGGTGGCACCCGTGGGGTTACCGTGCGTGAGGCCGCAAAGTGATATGACGTGTTATAGCTAGATCGGTGTGACTTAGGGTCGTGGTCCTGACACATATCCCCATTAAGCTAACCTAGTGTTATTCAAAAATTCTTCAATTTTATGTTATTCGAAAGAAGTTTGTTAATAAGACTTGATCAACCTTGTTAACAGATTCCTTTTGATGATCATGAGATGGATGAATTTAGAAAGCACAACTTTCTATACCCACTTTACTTTCTGTTACTTGGGTTATATAAAACAAAATAGTATTATCTGTGTGTTTTATGAATTATTCGTGCAATAAAAAATGTCCCAAAAATAAAAGTTCTCCAAATGCCCTGAAAATTTAGTATGCTTTTTATAGAATATTTTAGAATTTTTGGCACTGAGAATGCACCAAGGGGCTGCACCAGTGACCACAAGGGTGGAGGGCGCGCCCTACGCCCTGGGCACCCCCCTACCTTGTGGCTCCCACGTAGGCTACCTCCACCGACTTCCGCAACCATCCACTCCGTCTTCCTCCAGAAAAAATCATCCCACTGCTCAAACCCGTCTTCTAGCTCATCTTGCTACCATTTTTTATCTCCTTGCTCAAATCATTATTCGCAAAACTATTTTGGGGGATTTTTGTTCGGTATGTGACTCCTCCAATGGTCCAATTAGTTTTTGTTCTAGTTCTTTATTTATTGCAAATTTTTGTTGTTGTGGTGGCCATTTTCTTGAGCTTGCATGTCAAATTTATATGGTCCAAAGTAGTTTTGATCCATGATATAGCCTATAAGCAGTTATAGGAGTAGTTGCTATCAATTTTTTTGAGTTTGGTTCACTTTTATTTTGAGTCACTAAAAATTTCAGAACTTTTCAGAGGATAAAATGTTGAGGAGATTGTTGAGAGGCTCTTCAAGCCGGGTTCAAGGGAAAATGAAAATGAGAAGAAGAAGCCCACGTACAATTTTCCCCGCACTGCTGAGGTTCGGCCGTGTGAATGGCCAATTGATGAGTTCTTAAGGGCAGCCGTAATTTATGAGGATTTTTATTATTTGGCGGAGAATGCAGGCATCACCGACTTCCTCCACCATAAGTGTGATGAGCACCTCTTACTCACTAATACATTCATGCAAAACTTTTACTTTCATGCTAGGAAATCACCACTCTCGTTAGAATTTGATTTATATGATGAGCATAAGGATATGACGTTGTATGACTTCTATGAGGTTTGAAAAATACCTTATGAAGGCATCATCGATGAACCACGTCCTAGAGATGTAGAAGATTTCATTAGTGTAGTTACCGTAGGGGAAGGGAAAGAGGTGTCGAAGGCGAGAGTGGCCAGTTTACATTTTTCCCGTTTTACGTTATTACTCATTATTTGCTGGGAGATGTTTAATTGGTGGAGGTAAGAGTGGAGGTCTTAGTGCTTCTGACCTTGCCATTTTACGACATGCTTTACTTCGTGATGGAACTTTTAGGTTGGGTGATATGGTTGCTCAACGGTTGAGTTTAAACCGTTCGAAGGGTCCTATTTTTGGAGGTATCTATGCCTCCCGCCTTGCTAAACGCTTTGAGATACCCATTAGGCACGATGAGGAAGGAGAGATGACACTACCCACTAAATATTTAGATTATAATAGTATGGTAGCCCATGATTTTATTGAAAACGATAAGGATAAGAGACTCATCTATAACCTGGTATTTAGAGAGAAGACTTGTCAGAGTATTACCTTGCCTGCACCTTCCTTGTTCGATATTCATTCAAGCAGGTACACCATCATGCCTGTGGACATTTATCCATACTGGGCGGGCACGATCCCCAGTTCCTGAGCCAGCACCAGCACTTGATCCATATCGAGAATTCGTCTTTCAGTGGGATCCACAGGAGCTCGCCAACCAGTGAAACTCCCAGGGTCCACCTCGGTACCAAAGAGAGGGCTACTTTCAGCTGTGGCCATAGACCAACTTAGACAAAAGCTCAGGCTTCGGGGAGCACATATTTCTCACCGACATTATATTCATGTTCACACACTTATTCCAGTTGTCGATGTTCATACTTTTTCATTTGTATCATCCATGTTAGTGTATTTTTCTCGCCTTCTTCTTGTGTGTTTGAGAAACTTTGGAAAAACCAACAAATATTCCCCGCTTCTTTTTGTCTGTTCTGTCTTGTTCTTGTAGTAGTTTGTAGTATTAAAAAGAATGCCCAAAATGATTTCTCGTTCTTCTTTTGTTGTTTGGGAGTTTTCCCGTGTAAATAGTTTTTCCCTTTCTTGTTTTACCTTCTTTGGAAAAACAAAAACTCCAAAAACATTTCAGTGTGTTTCTTTGAAATTCTTCTTCTTTTTATTTAGGGGCCGAGAAGAGAAGACCACGATGACAAAGTTGAGTGGCCCTCATATGCATTATTGATGATCTAACAAAGAGCCCATATTGCCTTGTCTTCTCCTTTGAATAAATGCCTGCAGATTCCAGCTTAGTCCAACGCACATGCACTGTTATTATTATCCACGCCATTTGGTCGTGCAAGTGAAAGGCAATAATGTCGATATATGATGAAATGATTGAGATGGATAAAAGCTGGTATGAACTCGGCCTATTTTGTTTTTGTAAATATGAGTAGCTCATCATTCCTAATTCAGTTTGTTATGAATGAAACATGTTTACAATCACAATTAGAGATTATAGCTACTCATGCCATGCTTAATCATCTAGGAGTTTATAATGGTTTATCTTGCGTGCCAACATGCTTTTAAAATGGTTGTGATGTAGTATGATAGGTTGGTATCCTCCTTTGAGTGATTCAAGTGGCTTGATTTGGCACATGTTCACGCATGTAATTGAAACAAAATCAACATAGCCTTCATGATATTTATGTTCATGGTGATTTATATCCTACTCATGCTTGCACTCAATGTTGGTTAATCTAAATGCATGTTTATGACTCTTGTCGCTCTCTAGTTGGTCACTTCCCAGTCTCTTTCTAGCCTTCACCTGTACTAAGCGGGAATACTGCTTGTGCATCCACTTCCATAAACCCAAAGTTGTTCCATATGAGTCCACCATACCTACCTATATGCGGTATTTAGATACCGTTCCAAGTAAATTTGCATGTGCAAAACTCCAAACCTTCAAATAAATTATATTTTGCATGCTCAAATCCCTCATGTAGCGACTGGGGGTTATCCTTATATTCCATGCTATGTGGGTTATTCTCATGAAGAGTGGACTCCGCTTGTCACTCATGAGAAAATGGCTGGTAATCGGGATGCCCAGTCACATGCTCAAAATCAAATCAAAATATAAATAAACAAAGCTCCCATTGGACTGTTGTTGGTATGGACAGTACCCGTTGTTTTGGACAAGCCGTGGAGTGTGTTTGATGGTGAAGTGGGAGTAAAACTTTGCCATTCTATTTGGGAACCGCCTATAATGTATTGAGCATGGAAGATATTGAGAACTCTTGATCTTTGCGTTGACAACAAAGGCAAACGGCTCAAAATTATATTCATCTCTTTTGTAAAAACCCGAGCTCTGGCACCTCTGCAAATCCCTGCTTCCCTTCACGAAGGGCCTATCTATTACTTTTATTGTTGAGTCATCATCTTCTTATAAATAGCACCAGCTAGATAGCACCTATGTCATTTATATGCTTTGTTATTAGTTCATATTGAGTATGAGTGTGACCGGATCTCTATTATCATGAATTAAAATGTCTATTCAGTCCTTGATCTTCTCAGTTGCTCTGCATTTATGTTTTGCGGTCTCAGAAAGGGCTAGTGAGATACCACCTTTTCATATTATGTCATGATTGTTTCAAGAAAGTGTTGTCATCCGAGATTTATTATTATTTCTCGCTAGTTGATTGAATCATTGATATGAGTACATGTGAGCCCTAAATGTTATTGTGACTATGGTTAGTTCATAATCTTTGCTGAAAACTTGAATGTTGGCTTTACATATTTACAACAACAAGATCAAACAGAGTTTGTAAAAGTTTTTCTTTATCACTTTCAGTTTATCAACTGAATTGCTTGAGGACAAGCAATGTGTTAAGCTTGGGGGAGTTGATACGTCTCCATCGTATCTACTTTTCCAAACTCTTTTCCCTTGTTTTGGACTCTAATTTGCATGATTTGACTGGAACTAACCCAGACTGACGCTGTTTTTAGCAGAATTGCCTTGGTGTTATTTTTGTGCACAAATAGAAGTTCTTGGAATGACCTGAAAATCCACGAAGAATAATTTTGGAAAATATTAAAAATATTGGCGAAAGAATCTACTAGAGGGGACCCACCGGCTATCCACAAGGGTGGGGGCGCACCCCTGCCTTGTGGGTCCCCATCAGCTCCACCGACCTCAACTCCAACTCCATATATTCACGTTCGGGGAGAAAAAAATCAGAGAGAGGGATTCATCGTGTTTTATTATACGGATTCGCCGTCACCCCCTATTCTTCCTCGGGAGGCCAGATCTGGAGTCCGATCGGGTCTTCGGAGAGTGGAGATCGTCACTGTCGTCATCATCAACCTTCCTCCATCACCAATTTCATGATGCTCACCACCGTGTGTGAGTAATTCCATTGCAGGCTTGCTAGACGGTGATGGGTTCGGTGAGATTTATCATGTAATCGAGTTAGTTTTGTTAGGGTTTGATCCCTAGTATCCACTATGTTCTGAGATTGATGTTGCTATGACTTTGCTATGCTTAATGCTTGTCACTAGGGCTCGAGTGCCATGATTTAAGATCTGAACCTATTATGTTTTCATGAATATACATGTGTTCTTTATCCGATCTTGCATGTTGTAGACACCTACTATGTGTTATGATCCGCATACCCCAAGGTGACAGTAATTGGGATTCTTTCCGGTGATTGCCGTAGTTTGAGGAGTTCATGTATTCACTAAGTGCTAATGCTTTGTTCCGGTTGTCTATTAAAAGGTGGCCTTATTATCCTTTAGTTTCCATTAGGACCCCACTGCCACGGGAGGGTAGGACAAAAGTTGTCATGCAAGTTCTTTTCCCTAAGCACGTATGACTATATACGGAATGCATGCCTACATTATATTGATGAATTGGAGCTAGTTCTGTGTCACCCTAGGTTATAACTGCTACATGACGAATATTATCTGGTACCTATCATTGTCGATCCTTTCCCTACGAGTTTGTTTCATATTGATACTTGCTTCATTACTTTCGTTATTGTTGCTGTCACCATCACAACAACACTTTTACTGTTACATTGGTCACCGTTACCATTACTTCCATACTACTTTGCTACTAAATACTTTGTTGCAGATATTAAGTCTTTCAGGTGTGGTTGAATTGACAACTTAGCTGCTAATACTTCAAAATATTCTTTGGATCCCCTTGTGTAGAATCAATAAATTTGGGTTGAATACTCTACCGTCGAAAATTGTTGCGACCCCCTATACTTGTGGGTTATCAAATCCTTCTTCTCTATTTTTTTCTCCCCGAACGTCAAAATACAGAGTTGGAGTTAGGGTTTGAGGAGGCTCAGGGGGCCCACAAGCCTAGAAGGTGTGCCCCCAGGTTTTGTGGCCTCTGGGTGGACCCTTCTGAATAATTCATTCGTCAGTATTTTTTATATATTCCTTAAAAATTGTCCGTAAATTTTCAGGTAATTCTGAAAATTTGTTTTCTGCACAAAAATAACACCATGGAAAATAGGCTAAAAACAACGTCAATCCGGGTTTGTTCCATTCAAATAATGCAAATTAGAGTCCAAAACAAGGGCAAAGGAGTTTGGAAAGGTAAATATGATGGAGACGTATCAAGCTCAAGTGATGTGTGCTGATTAGGGTCGATCTGGTCCCCCTCTACAATGGGCACCGGTCCCTATTTATAGCGGCCTCGGTCCTCTTCCCGCACCATTTGGGCGGGAGGGGTTCCCACAACGACCAATTTTGAAGGGGGAAAAGCGGTACATCTTATCCTGACGAAAGGTGGTCTTCTCCTGCAAAGTCTCTGGCCGTGATGCAGTGGTGGGCTCGACGATGACATCCGTCGTACCGAGCTCGTGGTCTTGGCCTTGTTGCAACAGGATGGAAACCTTTGGGTGATTCTTCGGGAACACACGTACGTCCTTGCCTCCTTAGCACCAAAGAGGAAACTGCCTTCTCTGCGTCCGCTGGCACCCGCCTGGCCTTGGTCGTCATGGCTTACGTCACCCCTGCCTCAGGAGGAGGGGAACTTTCATAGGAATCTCCGCTCCTCGAGAGGCAGCTTGAGGAGCCGCTCCCGAGGAGGTCTTGGCGTAGCTCGCCTCGCGAGGGCAAGGCCCCTTGCAAGGGTTCTCCTTGAGCAGTCTTGAACCTAGGTCCTACTTGGCCGTTGATGGGCCCGCGTCTCGACCCACAGGCAGGTAGGTCTGGGTACCCCCGATCCCAGAACGCGAATCTTTGCGCTTTTCTATCAATTGCTCAGCAGTAATTTGTTTACCCATCGTATGCTTTCTTTGAGAGAGAAGCCTCTAGTGAAACCTATGGCCCTCGGGTCTATTTTCCATCATATATTGTCATATCTATAAAACAAAAAACCCAAAATACCTGGCTACAATTATTTTGCGTTTACATTATTTTTATTTTTAATTTTGTTCTAAATCTATCTCTATCAGATCTCAATCTTATTTGTGACCGTGAAGGGATTGACAGCCCCTTTTCCGTGCTGTGTGCAATTGTTATTTAGTTTGTGCAGGTGCATAAATTGTAGACTTGCTTGTGCCTCCTACTGGATTGATACCTTTGTTCTCAACTGAGGGAAATAGTTATCTCTACTTTGTTGCATCACCCTTTTCTCTTCCAGCAAAAAATCAACGCAAGCTCAAGAAGTAGCAAGGCCCTAGTGCCTGAAGTTGATGTTGCTGATATGCCACTAGTGCTAAGGAAATTGAATCCCAAGATACCAGATCATGACAATGCACATCCAGTAGTTGAAAACATGATGTTAAGAGAGATCAAAGGCCTGCGTGAGTGGAGATTGTCTGATCCTAGGAGGAGAACAACATGTGACAATCATTTCCACACCAGAGAGCAACATGATTTCTATGAAACTATGCTGCTAGATAAGAAGCCTATTGTCAGTGACAAGAGATGGGTGGATTGGCAGTACATTTATGCCAATGAAGACAACTTTCCCCTTGTTCATGAGAGCTTCAGACTTGCTGCTGTTCATGCTTTATTTGGGAAGAAGCTTACCAAGTGGAATGATGAGATGATCATGCAATTCTACTCTACTACTCATTTCAATCCAGATGGGAGAATAGTATGGATGATTGGAGGAAACAGATACCAGTCCACCATCTCTGAGTGGGCTGATCTTCTTGGTGCTCCAAAAGAAGAAGAGAATGACATTCATGTATATGCCAAGCCCAAGATGGACCAAAATTCTATGGCTAACATGCACAAAGCTATTGTAGAGAAAGATGTCGAGGATCACAAGCTAGGGTCTGTGAAGCATTTGCTGCCTGGTTTGGCCACCACAAACAGAATTTTGAGGCACACTCCTTTGCCCAAATCTGGAGATGACAAGATGATTCGTGGCCATTCCATCAACTTGATGTACCTCTTTGATACACCTCAGAAATTCAAGGTGATGTGCTTGATTGTTGAAACCATCAAGACGACAGCTGCTGACCAAAAGAGATCATGTGGTTTTTCTCCGCATATTCAATTGCTCATCAACTCCAAGGTTGGAAGGAGAACATATCTTCTGGATCATGAACATATCCCACTGTTGCCAGAGTTTGACGATAATGTAGTGGTGATGGATTCTGCTCACCCTACTTCTACTAAGGCACGGGAAAGGATCCAAGGAGCTGCTGTAGCCAAAGCAGCACAGGAGGCATCTGTAGGTAGTTCATCAATTGCTCACCTCATGTCCAAGAATGATCAAATAACTCACCTTCTAGAAGCTACCTTGAGGATTGGTCGAACTCTGGCCAACATCACCAAGAACCAGGAGAGCTTAGAGTAGGTAGTCGAGGCTAAGATATATGATCTTGATGTAAAGATCACAGAGGTATAGACCATAGTGACAAGATGAGGGATGATGTTGATACAGCTAGACCTGCTACAGAGGACAACAGAGATGATACTCCAACTACTGACAGACTGCAGGCAGTGGCTAGGGCATCCAAGTCTACTGTTGTACCTGCTTCAGATATAATGACTACCGTTTCTGCACCTAGTGCTACTTCATCAGTGCCACCACCAGTATGTACTCCACCAGCCCAACAAACATCAGCCAAAGCCTTCGCAGATGCACCCATCTGAACACCATCTATGTACACGGCAGCTGCTAGCCAGATATCTCCACCAGGAGCTACCAAGGATCGTGCCTAGATTGACACATAACTCAATACCTATTCGAGCTTTTTGGTATTTGTTGCCAAAGGGGGAGAATTTGTATAGATCATTAGGATTCGAGAGAAAGTGTCTTGCTTTTGCTCATTGGTTTTCTCGAGTTTTTGCTACTATTTGGTTTATGCTACTTTGTTCATTATGCTTGTGAGATATTGTGTTGGTTGTGATTGATCATACTATGCTTCATGTCATGTTCATTGCTTATCATTATCATTACCCTTGTATGATCATTCACTTGTGTTTCGGTGATGCATTCTTAGAGCATCTCTACTTGCGCCCCCAATAGCCTCCCCAGCGCGAGTTTTTAAACATCCGTGGCAAAAAAAATTGTCGGTCCCCCGGGACGCCGAATTCCGCCGGCTAGGTCCATTCTTTGGCCTGGTGATCCCAGACTAAACCCATCGCATTGGGGGCGCTTGGGGCTCCGGTGGAAGGAAAACGGTGCATGGGCCACCACTGTCAAGCGAAAATGATTTTTGCGCGTCCAGCTTTGCCCCCCCCCACCCCCCGCGCGCACTACCCCTTCCGCCGACATGCCGATCCCAGAGAAGACCACCCGCCCACCGCCGCTAGGAAGGCCATTTTCAAGCTGGAAAAGAGAGTGTTCACTGCGCATCCTCCATCCCGCTCCTAGGCAAGTTTTTGGGCGCTCTGGCCACACAGGCGGGGATACTGGCGGCTGCGTACCTACCACCCGCCGCTAGGTGTTCGCTGGTTTGTCTGCTCGGCGATGGACTCGGACGACGAGGAAGCATTCGTGACACTACTGGAGGAGCAAGCCGAGGCTGACGCCTAGGACAAAGAGCACCTCATTGTCCTTGCCTCTCCCGTTAGCCTGTTCACGAGCAATGGAAAGCCGCGGTGAGGTGGTTCGGCGCCAGGCCGCCTTAAGAGCAAGCAAAGGCATCGTTTGGAGGGCTATTGTTTGCTCTACGCTGGCTACTTCACCGATGCTCCACTGCACAGCGAGAAAATATTCCGGCGCCGTTATTGGACGAGCTGAAAGCTCTTCCTCGGGATTGTGAATTCCTGCTGGGAGTTTGATAGCTACTTCAAGTGCAAGAAGGATTGCACCGGCACACTTGGATTCACCTCACTCCAAAAGTGCACACCAACTATGAGGATGCTTGCATACAGAGCTCCCTATGATATACTAGAAGACTATGGACGCATGGCCCAGTCGACCACCATTGAATGTTTGTACAAGTTCTGCAGGGCAGTGGTGGCAGTGTTTGGACCACAATACTTGCGATCACCCAATACTGAAGACACTGCTTAGAACCTAGCACACAATGCAGCAAGAAGATTTCTTGGGATGCTTAGAATCATCGACTGCATGCACTGGGCATGGAAAAACTGTCCATTTGCTTGGCAGGGGATGTACAAAAGCGCCAAGGAGCTTGTAGAATGGTACTTGATGAAGTGGCCACACAGGATCTCTGGATTTGGCACTCCTTCTTTGGTATGCTAGGAACCCACAATGACATGAACGTTCTGCAACGCTCGAATGTCTTTGCCAAGCTTGTTGAAGGTCATGCTCCTCTGGTGAACTTCGAGGTCAATGGGCACCACTACAACAAGGGATACTACCTAGCAGATGGGATCTATCCAAGATGGTCAACATTTGTGAAGCCTATCTCAAACCCTGTACCAGGAGGCAAGAACTCCTACTTTTCCAAGTGTTAGGAGGCTTGCAGGAAGGATGTTGAGCAGGCATTTTGCGTGCTCCAATCTCGATTTGCTGTTGTCCGGTACCTCGCTCTAACTTGGCGAAAGATCAAATGTGAGAAGTCATGACTTGTTGTGTCATCTTGCACAACATGATCATTGAGAGTGAGAAGGAAGAGCTAGTATTTGACACTCAACCATATTATAGGCAGGGTCCTCTTGCCCAAGTTGATCACCAGCTACCAGCAACCTGGTCGGCCTTCCTCAATATGCGTCAGGAGATCCGAGACCCACAGGTGCATCAAAAACTGCAGCATGATGATTACTTGCTAGAACTACATCGGTATTTCCCCAATGAGGAAGGGATGATGCAGCACGGCAATGGTGGGTATTTCCCTGAGTGATGAGACCAAGGTTATCGAACCTGTAGGAGAACCAAGCAACACAACGTAAACGGCACCTGCACACAAATAAAAAATACTCTCAACCCGACGTGTAAAAGGGGTTGTCAATCCCTTTCGGGTAACGGCGCCTAGAGATAGGCAAACGGATGTGAGAGAGTTGTAAATATTAATACATCAAACGCCAAATAAGATAAATTGCAGCAAGGTATTTTTGTATTTTTTGTTGAATAGATCAGAATATAAAAGCAAAGGAAAAGTAGATCGCAAAGGCAAATAATATGAGAAAGAGACGGGGGGCCGTAGATTTCACTAGTGGCTTCTCTCGAGAAAATAGCAAACAGTGCGTGAACGAATTACTATTGGGCAATTGATAGAACTTCAAATAGTCATGACAATATCTAGGCAATGATCATTATATATGCATCACGTCCAAGATTACTAGACCGACTCCTACATGCATCTACTACTATTACTCCACACATCGCCTGCTATCCAGCATGCATCTAGTGTAATTAAGTTCATGGAAAATGGAGTAATGCAATAAGAACGATGACATGATGTAGACAAGATCTATTTATGTAGAAATAGACCCCATCGTTTTATCCTTAGTAGCAATGATACATACGTGTCGGTTCCACTTATGTCACTGGGATCAAGCACCGTAAGATCGAACCCTTCAAAGCACCTCTTCCCATTGCAAGATAAATAGATCAAGTTGGTTAAACAAAACACAAACATCGGAGAAGAAACGAGTCTATAAGCAATCATGAATATATGAGATCAAAGAAGACTCAAATAAATTTCATGGATATAAAAAGATAGATCTGATCATAAACTCATAGTTCATCGGATCCCAACAAACACACCGCAAGAGGAGTTACATCATATAGATCTCCAAGAGACCATTATATTCATAATCAAATGAGAGAGAGGAAGCCATCTATCTACTAAGTATGGACCATAGGTCTACAAAGAACTAGTCACACATCATCGGAGAGGCACCAATGGAAGTGGTGAACCCCTCTGCGATGGTGTCTAGATTGGATCTGGTGGTTCTGGAACTTGCGGCGGCTGGAATTGATTTTCGTCAACTCCCCTAGGGTTTCTAGAATATTTGGGAATTTATAGAGCAAAGAGGTGTTCCGACGGGCACCGAGGTGGGCACAACCCACCAGGGCGCGCCTGGGCCTCCTGGCGCGCCCTGGTGGATTATGCTCCCCTCAGAGTACCCCCAAGGTGCTTCTCCGACCCACTAGATGTCTTATGGTCCAAAAAAATACACAAAATGTTTCGCTGCATTTGTACTCGGCTTAGTATTGATTTCCTGCGATGTAAAAAACATGCAGAAAACAGCAACTGGAACTTGGCATTAAGTCAATAGGTTAATACCAAAAAATGATATGAAATGACTATAAACTGATTATAAAACATCCAAGAATGATAATATAACAGCATGGAACAATCAAAAATTATAGATACGTTGGAGACATATCAGCATCCCCAAGCTTAATTCCTGCTCGTCCTAGAGTAGGTAAATGACAAAAACAGAATTTTTTATGTGGAATGCTGCCTAACATGTCATATCATATTGTTTTCTTTATAGCATGGACGTTTGCACTTTTAGATGGTTCAAAGCAATAGTCTAGTTTTGACATGAGATTTAAATAATCAAGCATATCAACAAGCAACCATGTTTTCCAAAATATCAATGCTAATATAAGTTATCCCTAGCCCATCATGCTTAACCATTGATCCATTCATGAAAAACACTCGCATATTAACTACACCCAATACTCAAGTACGATTATAGTGCCTCCTAGTTGGTGCTTTATAAGAGAAGATGTAGATTCAAATTCAAAATGAAAATTGCATAAAGTAAAAGAAAGGCCCTGCGCAGAGGGATGTAGGGATTTTTATAGGTGTGAGAGCTCGAAGCTTAAATTGAGAGATAAAATTATTTTGGGTGGCATACTTTTCCCACCAATGAAAACAACTTATGGTTCACAACACTTTCCATGCTAGATATATCATAGGAGGTTCCTAAACATAAAATAAAGTTTATTCCTTTTTCCACCAAACTTTCACATGCCATGGCTAACCGTATCCACGGGTGCCTTCTATCGGTGTTCTTGGAACTAGGGTACCCAGACTTGCCTGCCTGCGGCCCATGACTTGGCACCGTTTAGGCCTGGTATGGCCCATCTTGAGCATCGACACTCAAGACCCTTGCAAGGGACCAAACCTCGCGGGGTGGACGACACCAAGACCTCCAGAAGGGGCAGCCTCGGCTGGCTGGCCCCCGAGGAGCATAAAACCCTATGCAACCACCCACCTTGCCAGGTCTGCATGATGCAAGCCATGACGACCAAGTCTAGGCGGGCGCCAGCGGGCATAGTACAACAGTTTCCTCTTTGGTGCTAAGGAAGCATGCTGAGACGTGGAGTCCCGAGGAATATGCCAAAGGTTTCCATTCGAGTGCAACAAGACCAAGGACGCCAGGACGGCAGGACGGAGGTGATAACCGAGCCCACCATGGCTTCTGGATCACATGCTTTGTAGGCCAAGACCACCTTTAGTCAGGATAAGATATACTAGTTGTCCCCCTTCAAGATTGGCCGTTGTGGGATCCCTTCCCGCCAAACATTTCGGGGAAGAGGACCAAGGCCACTATATAAGTAGGATAGCCACCACCCAGCAAGGGGATCAGATCCATCCAACACTAACAAGCTTCCTAGCTCATCCGAGCCCAATAACACCTCTCCTACGGAGGTCGTTCACCCATTGTACTAGTTCATCCACATCCCATCCCGAGGCTAATCCACCACACTGCTAGAATAGGGCCACTCACCGCAAGGTGGCCTGAACTAGGATAATCTGCCTCGCGACATCGTTCTAGTTGGTGAGATGGTGAGTAGATAGATAGGTGAGATTTAAATCTTTGCACACAACCCAGTGTTCAAACCTAGTAGGGTTTTGCGGAGCGCTGAATCCGACATTTGACGCGCCAGGTAGGGGTGCGTGTTGAAGATATACTTCCTTCATCGTCGTGCTCCAGCCATGCCATACAGCTCCAAGCATGGCAGGCGTCGTTCTGCCCGTCGAGCCGCGCGCGACAATCAGGGACAGAGTGGGCATCCGAGCCCTCTCCCCCGCTTTCCAGCAAGTGCAGTGGCCGCCAAGGTTCTGGCCGGCGCTACCGCTGTTAGTGTTCTGGGAACGGGGGTACCCAGACTTGCCTGCCTACGGCCCAGGGCGTTGCTCACAAGGCGGCCTGGTGCGGCTCAGCATCTTCAGCAACCACTCAAGACCCTCGCGAGGTGGATGACGCAAGGCATCCCTTGTGGCAGCCTCACCAGGCCGGCTCGTGAGGATCGGAGATATCCAGGCGACGGAAAACTTGCTAGTTCCTCATGACGTGAGCAGTGATGACCAATGCTAGGCGGGCGCCAGCGGGCGCAGAGTGCCAGTTTCCTCTTTGGTGCTAAAGGAGCAGGTGCAGGCGCGGAGTGCGGAGGCATCAGGCAAAGGTTTCCATATCGGTGCAACGAGAGCCTTTGGCAGGCGAAGACCACCTTTTATCTGGATAGCTCGTACTAGCTGTCCCCCTTCAAATTTGGCCGTTGTGGGATTCCTTCCCGCTCAATATTTGGGAAGACGACCTGGGCCACTATAAATAGGACCTAATCACCATCATAGAGGGGATAGGATCATCAAGACCTCTCATACACCCCAAGCTTACTCGAGCGCAAGAACACCTCTCCTCAGGAGGCAGTTCATCCATGTACTAGTTCTTCCTCAGCCTACAAGGCAATCCACCACACCACGCTGGATTAGGGTATTACACCACAACGGTGGCCCGAACCAGTATAAATCTTGTGTCTCTTGTTCATCAGATCTGACGAGCTAGGCCTAGGGCTGTTGAGTAGATGAGCTAGGGCGGAAGGAGAGATCTTCGTGCGCACCCTAGAGTTCGAACCTTAAGGGTTTTGCCGGAACCCTAGATCCGACATTTGGCGTGCCAGGTAGGGGTGCACCGGATCTATTCCTCCATCGTCCACACAGTCACCACCCCACGATCCCGATGGCCAATGACCAGGGGGCTCATGACAACCGCTGGGCGACCTAGCCTGCGCAGGCGGCACCGCCCGACCACGGACACCTCAACCCTGCACTCCAGGCTGCCCCAGCACCACCCGACGCCGCCGGCCATGGGGGGCGCGGGCCGACGGCCACCACCTCGGCATCCCAACACGCGCGCTCCGCGGCGTGCTGTGCTAACCACGCCGCGGCCACATCACCTTACACCCGACGGGAGCAGGCGAACACAAGGGCCACGCTCATCGTGGCGCGGGAACTGTTATGATGCAGGCTAGCCGAGAGCAGACGCGACGTGTTGCTAGAACGCGTCGCTGAACTACTGGGCTGCGCTTGCGGAGGCGCACCACCGTTCTCCTCCTCACCCCCGCCCTATGTCGTAGGTGGGGCGCTGGTAAGGCCCCGACCGGTGTTGCCATCCTCTGGAACGATTGGAAGACCCGGTGACACAAGCAGGCGCGCTAGTGCCCTCCATACGACTGCAGCCACCTCGTCACCAGCAAGAGCAGACACCGGTGGCCCTTCGAGGTGGTGCGTCGGGGTTCAACCCAGCGGGCGCCAAAACTAGATCTTGCAACCAGGGGCTCAAGGCGTGGGGCACGGAGGTTGTGCCCTTGGTGGGGCTGCCAACGAAGCTTACGTTCCCCGCTTGGTGGGCTTGGCATATGTGTTCGGAGAGGGCCCCAATACTTTCCACGGGCCGGGATGGAACAGCGAGGCTCACGAGGAAGAAGATTACCGCGGGTCACCCGAGAACGCCATCAACCCCTTCGGCGACGACGACAGGGCACGGAAGGTATCATAGCGACATGCGTACGCTAACAATGTACTATAGGTGAATCAGACCACGACGATGGTCGACGACCCGAGAGCGACCGCTCCACCCTCAACCGGAGCGGAACGCTGGGGGCTGCGCGTAGAAGGCCTAGAGCCGCGGCCTCCCCAACGGCGTGAGGAGCAGGGAAGTATGAGAAAGTAGGTCCTCTATCAGGGCGAGATTCGTCGAGCTTCGCCCCCCCCCCCCCGGCAGAGGGCCAGTGGTCGCCGAGGGCGCCGCTGGCTTCACCCTTCTACCTCCTTGGTCCTGTCCTGGTTTCCGGTCACCCCAACAGAAGTCAGGGGTGGCGCAAGGCAGGGCCCTCGTCTGGCGATATGAAGTAAGGCTCAGGCCTGTGAAGAACTCTGCTCGTGACACTCTCACACAATAATGACTGGGGCTGTACATGGCCCGGAGTCTCCGGAGAGGCACGCTCGGGCCTCGGGGGCTCCCTCCCACGTCCTAGTGGCAGCACTTAGCTCCGCGCTGGTGAGAAGACTGAAGACTAGATAAGAGCCGGACACAGCCATTTGCTTTCCTCGCCTTCCTTTTTTGTAATTGGATTCGCCGTGCCTTTCGAGTTGAATTTGAAATCTCACTTGTGGCCAAAATGGGGGGGAGTTTTCTTTGATTACTACTGGATTTTGCCGCTTCTCGCTGTCTCGAAAATCTTACCACGGGCCCTCAGGCCCGGGGACTGGAAGGCCAATCCCACTTGGCATGTCATTACAACCTCGGCTGGGCCCTCTCGGGACAATAGCCTACTCGTCGCAATGGTGCCGTGTAGGCATCCTGCCATGGCTAGCGGAGCGCCCCTCGCCCTATTCCCCGGAGCAGGGCCAGGCATTGCTCGGGAGGCCCACGGCACGGACCGACAGCAGTCCACCTCAGGAGGGAGGCGGTCCCACGGCCTCGTAACCCTCACGAAAACATGGAAGATCTAGATGAGGTGCTACAACAACTAAGCTAGAAAGGCTCAGGGGCACACGCCTCAGGTTCGGGTTCAATCGCTAAACAAAAGGGAAAAAAAGGAATACCGATTTACACACATAGGGGGCTTCCCCCATCAAAATGCTCTCATACCCCACGGGGTCCTTTGTGAGTTTACGGGTGCAGGATCAGGTCAGAAGAATGCGAGATCAACCAGACATATCGCTCGCCGAGCCATCCGAGCCACCCTCATATGCACCGCCAATGCTGTCGCTAGACACATCTCCAGCGTCTTCAACTGCGCCTCCTTCATCTGCCACGACCACGACATCGTCATCATCGGTGGCGAAGGCTTGGACTAGGGCATCCACATGGTCATCCACCCAGTGCGTTGGGTTGTGTCAGACAGCTCCGGGCACGGGTGCGATGGGAGCATCGAAATCAAAGTCAGGATCAATGCTCTGGATGTAGGTGAAGACCTGGGAGAACGTGCAACCCAGGAGGCTTCGGCTTTTCTCCTCAACGAGGCGGCGGGCCCTCACGGCCCGGTTCTCCAGGTGCGTCACGATCTCGGTGAGTAAAGCAAGATGACCAGCGTAGTCCTCCACGTGGGGGTCGGGGCGTTCTCCTCACAGGTAGCTCCCAGCGCCCGGTTCGCCCTCGCCGGAAGGGTCCGCAACATGTGGCCATGCTCGTGATGCAGCACGAGTCGACGGCCAGCCTCGTCCTCGCTCTGTCATGCATGGACCGCGGCCTCATCAAACTCTACCTACGCGGAGGCCAACTCGGCCTAGGCAGAAGACTGGGCCACCGCGGCGGCCCTCTCATGCTGCTCTGCTTCTCTCAGCCTCGTCCTGAGGGAACCAGTCCTCCCGCCGGCCTCCGCTTGCTGGAACTCCAACTTCAAGTTATACCCCTCGGCGAGGTCCACACGAGCCTTTGCCACCCTCCGATCGATTTCCTCCTGGACCCTGGACTCGCGAGCGGAGACGGCGTCCTCAGCCATGGTCATGTGGCGCTCCCTGGCCTCCAGCCGCTCAAGCTCCAGGATGTCCTCTGTGGCCTCCAGCATCAGCGCCTCCTCGCGCATCAAGACTTCCACCTGCTTGAGGGGCATCCCCCGCATCGACGCTAGGGCGGCCCTGCGCACCTCAGTGAAGTCCTCCAAGTCGGCATTCAAGACCTGAAGCTCCAAGAGGTGCCTCTCCGCGGCCTCGTGATGGGCATCGGCTTCCCGGGCCTCCTCCATGGCTTGGGCGCAGGCCTCTCGCGAGGCAGCGAGGGACGCGTCCGCCTTCGCGCTAGCACTCTCATGCTGGAGGCGCCCAAGGTTGATGGCCACCCTTAGCCTGCGCCACTCGTCTAGCAGTTGATGACCTTCAGCCCCAAGACAAGCGTCGGCCCCATCAAGCTCCTTCCCAGGCCTGCCCAACGCACCCACCGCCTCCCGGAGAAGCTCGCAGCGGGAAGCTCCATGCCTGCGCACTGACTCGAGCAAGAGGCCAGGGCCCTCCTTAGAACCAGGAGTAGTTGAAGAAGTCTGAAGGGGCAGAACCGGGGTCTCCTCCGCCCTAGATGTCTCTCGGGCCTCGGCTGTGGCCCAGAGGGGTTGGGACCCACCGCCTGAACAAGACGCCAGAGCCGAAGTAGCCCCGGCGCGTTCAACGACCATGAGGGGAGCCTTTGGCACACTCCCCAGCCCCTAGGCGGGGTCGCGGAGAAGGAACGGCAAGAACGCGGGGTCGAGGGGCCAAGCTGGCGCACCTGGCCTCGTGGACGGCCTCACGGCCAGGGAGGCAGATCGACCAAGGGTGCCCCGGGCAGGCTAAAGGCTTGGGGCTGCAGGGGCCCGCTACTCGGTGGGCGTAGTAGTCTTGGCAGGCGGGTTCCTAAGGAATCATGGTCAGGAAGGAAGGAAACTCACAAGGGGTCACAAGGGCAAGCTACTCACTTGTTTATGATGATGAACTTCCTCAGCTTCAGCGGTCGGGAAGCGACATCACCATCACCAGGGACCCTCCTCCTCTTGTGGAGAACTTCGAAGTTCGGTCGGAGCCGGCCGAAGCCCCGGAAGCGGTCGGCAACATCGGGCGCAGCCAAGGCATATCCAGGCGATGCGCCCTCGAAGGCACCAACACCCTCCTCAGGACGATGCGAAGGGTCCATGGGGGCTCCAGCCTCAGGAGCATCCGGCAGCACTTGCACTCCAGCCACTCCTTTCGGGCGACTCTCTTGAGCTCCGGAGGGCGGTACTTCAGGAACTTCTGGAGGTGCCAGTACAGAGTCCGCGGTACCACTAGCGCCCGGCACCAGCCGTCCCCCAGCACCCACTTCCGGGACGACCACCTCAACGGCAGCAAGCGAGGGAGCCACACAGACAGGGTTCTCGCGAGACCCAATAAGCCCGGGCGGCCGAAGCCCCCATTCATCTAAAGAGGGCATCTGCCTCACGAACTCCATCATGTTCGAGCAACAGTACAGGAGGCAGCCCTCCTTTGGTAGGTGAGCTGGCGACAGATCACCTGTCAGGATTTTAAGCACCGTGCGCCATGCCTCGCGAGGAAGGGCGGGCGCCTGGAGCTTCATGCGGTCCCCATGACCAGAGAAGGCCCACATCGGTCGAGAATGGCGCTAGGGTGTTATGCTGCACTGGATGAACTCCCTCACAACCATCGGCGCCGTCACACCAAGCCTCCGGAGCCAGGTAAACCAGAACCAAACAGGAGCTAGCTTTGTACTAGCAAGCCTCGCATGACCCCAACCGGAGGAAGGAGCGGCCGGGCTCCAAGGCGGGAGCAGCAGGGGGTTACGCACCCTGACAACGACAAACACCCACTGCTTCCTGAAGCCACCAACGATCGGCTCAAGGTCGAAGTCTATACCCGCACTGGCCGTCGCTGCGATGGTTTGGAAGGACGCGCATCCAGAGCATTGGAGCGCATCCGTCAGATGCAGCGAGAAGAAGTGGCGGAACAAGGCCACGGAGGGAGCAATGCCCACCATGGCCTCGCAGAAAAAAGCAAAAACAGCAAGGAGGACAATGGACTGAGGGTCAAGATGCAGCGCGCTAATATGATAGTGCGAAAGCACCGCGTTGAAGAAGTCAGAGAAGGGAGGAATCAGGCCAGTCCAAAGGGCGTGAAGATGAAGGGGGAACTCGGTGGCAGACCTGTCAATCGCGGCATGAGAAGCAGGCCAGGCCCCCATTGCCCCCCACTCGTTGGAGACGGCGGCGACCGTCGGGCGCACCTTCTCCATCATCTCTTCATTGATCACCACCGACCGCTCGGTGGCGGGCATGAAGACGGGTGGCGAGGAAGCCGAGGCACAGGGCTCCACTCCCTCTTCCCTCTCTATACCAGAAGCCATGGCGGTGGAGGGATTTGGTGTTGGATCAGTCCGGGGAAGGAGATTCTGAAGATGAAGAAAACCGCTGGCGCGCCACTGAGAGAGGAAGCAGAGTTGAGCAGGTAACAGTGGTCGCCCGGTCGGGCAAAAATCGAGGCTATATGGGGAAGTGGAGACGGCCACGTCCCGCCAATCGCCACGCGTCAGTCGAGACCTTAGGCTTTGGGGCCCGCGGCGCTCCGCAATTGGCCCTTGGCTTTGCCGCGAAGCCAAGCCCGAGTGCACCTTGGGCCCGAGGGCTACTCTCGGCATTCTGGGAACGGGGGTACCCAGACTTGCCTGCCTGCGGCCCAGGGCGTGGCTCACAAGGCGGCCTAGTACGGCCCAGCATCTTCAACAACCACTCAGGACCCTCGCGAGGGGCCAAGCCTCGCGAGGCGGACGACGCAAGGCATCCCTTGGGGCGGCCTCACCAGGCCAGCTTGTGAGGATCAGAGATATCGAGGCGAGGGGCACCTTGCGAGGTTCTCGTAACATGAGCAGTGACGATTAATGCCAGGCAGGCTCTAGCGGGCGCAGAGTGCCAGTTTCCTCTTTGGTCCTAAAGGAGTAGGTGCAGGCGGGGAGTCCCGATTCATCAGGTAAAGGTTTCCATATCAGTGCAACGAGACTAAGACCATCAGGATGGAGGTCACCGCGGAGCCCACGACGGCATCACCACCAGAGCCTTTGGCAGGCGAAGACCACCTTTTGTCAGGATAGCTCGTACTGGTTGTCCCCCTTCAAATTTGGCTGTTGTGGGATACCTTCCCGCTCAATATTTGGGAAGAGGACCCGAGCCACTATAAATAGGACCTAGCCACCATCATAGAGGGGATCGGATCATCAAGACCTCTCATACACCACAAGCTTACTCGAGCACAAGAACAACTCTCCTCAGGAGGTAGCTCATCCATGTAGTAGTTCTTCCTCAGCCTACAAGGCAATGCACCACACCACACTGGATAAGGGTATGACACCACAATGGTGGCCTGAACCAATATAAATCTTGTGTCTCTTGTTCATCGGATCTGATGAGCTAGGACTAGGGGTGTTGAGTAGACAAGCTAGGGCGGAAGGAGAGATCTTCGTGCGCACCCCAGAGTTCGAAGCTTAAGAGGTTTGCCAGAACCCTAGATCCGAAAGCCGCTGTCGGTGTCAAAACTGGCAGATCTCGGGTAGGGGGTCCCGAACTATGTGTCTGAGGATCGATGGTAACAGGAGGTAGGGGACACGATGTATACCCAGGTTCAGGCCCTCTCGATTGAGGTAAAACCCTACTTCTTGCTATATTAATATGGATGAATATGAATACAAGAGTTGATCTACCTCGAGATCGTAATGGCTATACCCTAAAGTCTAGCCTATGAGGATTTTAGATTCTCCGTTAGCCTCTACGGACAAAACCCTCCGGTTTATATACACACCGAAGGGGCCTAGGGTTTGTACATACCATCTTGTAGAGGAAGGAAAGATTACACCCGAACCTAAAACCTGCCTTTAAACGAATACAAGAGTCCTATCCGGATACGAGAGATGATCTTCAACTATGATCTTCACAGCCCACCAGTCCGGCCCACCAAGAGTTATCTGACCTCCCTAGGACCCCTCGATCCAGGACTCCCTTAGTAGCCCCTGAACCCAACTTCAATAATGATGAGTTCGGCTTCCGTATTGTCTTCGGCGTTTGCAAGGCGGGTTCCTTCGTCTGAATATATCTTCTGCAAAAAGGAGTATTGTGTTCGGCTCTGCATGGTTAGTTCAACCCTTAGCCTCGAAGGCAAGGCTCTTTAAAAGAAAAATGAATTGTGTGTCTTTACTGACAACTTTTGGGTGAAGCGTCACGTCCGACCCACTAACATATCGAATCGTTTTATTTGGTCCTGGTTTCGCATTTCGAGGTAAATCCTCATTAACACGACCCATCAGAATAGAGATTGTGCCCGCTTTTAGTGGGCTCCTTATTAGTATGACGTGAGCACCGACGTCGCGCATTACGCACGACCGCTTTGGAAACTGGCGTGGTTTATGGCTAAAGTAAGGGGGACACTCTGTATTCACAGCATTATGAAAGGATATATATCCCTTTCATCAGCCCCACGCCTTCCTCAAGCCCGGGCCCTCCAATCTCCCTTGCCCCCGTATTTTCATCTCCTGCTCCCACCGCTCCTCGTTCCTCAACCACTACTCCCCTTCCCAGCAATGACTGGATCCGGTGCCAGGGGTAAGTGGGAAGCTTCCATGGTCATTAAAAAGACCGTGGAGGATCTACAAAGCGCGGGCTATCTTGCCGCTAACATCGTGCACCGAGTCCCTGCCAAGGGCCAGGTGATTCCTGTCCCTGAGGCGGGTGAGAGGGTAGTATTCACTTCTCATTTTGTTTGGGGGCTAGGGTTTCCACTCCACCCCTTTGTTCGGGGCCTTTTATTCTTCTACGGGCTAGATTTCCACGATCTAGCCCCGAACTCAATCCTTCACATATCCGCTTTCATAGTGGTATGTGAAGCTTTCCTCCGCATCCCTCGACACTTCGGCCTATGGCTCAAAACCTTCAACGTAAAGCCGAAGGTGGTGGACAGACAGCACGCGGAGTGCGGGGGCGCCATGATTAGCAAGCTCCCGAACACAACTTGGCCCGAGGGCTCATTCATGGAGACGAATAAGGTCTGGCAGCAGGAGTGGTTCTACATCACCGAACCCCGCGACACCAAATGGGCGGCGGAGCCTGCTTTCAGATCCAGACCCCCAGAGTGGTTGATCTCCTGGACCAAAAAGCATCTGGACTAGGGGTCTACAACTGAAGTGATGACTCTCGTGAGCCGTGTGTCCAGCATGATCTCCAAGGGGCACCTGCTCTCCTCCGTGGTCCAGGTGATGCTGACCCGGCTTATTCTCCCTTGCCAAAGCCGGGACTCGTCCCTATGGGAGTTCGATCCAGCAGGAGACAAGCCACTGAAGCATCTCTTCGGCTTTATGAACAAGGAGATCTGGAAGCATCTCTTCAAGAGCCAGAAGGAGTGGCCGGCGGAAACCGAAAGACGCGGGTTTTAGCACCGCGCTCTCCGCCCCAGAGGTAATAGAAAACTTTGCCGAACATATATTTATTCCCTTATTTAATGATAACAGGAATTGGAGTTTTTGCGTGATATACAGGGCTGGATGAAGAAGGCTACCCGGATTAAGTGTCCAGCGCGTTTGCCCAAAGACCCAGAATCGCCTCGATTAGTGGCGATGCTGGTCCCGACACCGTACAAGGCACTAGTCAAGAAGCCCGGGAAGAAGGGCAAGGGGGCTGGAGACAGCCCCCGCCCTGCGGATAAGAAGTCCGAGGAAATCAATATCCTCTCCTCTAACGATGTGGAGGAAGATGATGAGGAGGAAGAGGAAGAGGAAGAGCCCCCTGTGCAAGGCAAGGGGACAAAGAGGGGGGCCGCCGCTAACGCAGGCACGGCCGCGCCCCGGAGGAAACTGAACCTTGCAGCTGGTTCGGATTCAGCCGAACATAGCTTCATGCTGAAACCAAGGGTGAAACCCCTGCCCGAATCGTAAGTTTGTCCGGATTGACTGTTGCACCTTTGTTTATTCAGTATTTTTGATACCTACTTAATATTTCTCCCCTGCTGACCTACAGCCCTACCGGAGGACACCCCGACGTCCCCTTATCGTAGGGGAACTCTCTAGCGCCTGGAGAGATGGAGCGTGACCCGCCAGTCCAGGCTCGATCGCCTGTGATCGCTGGGGACACCAAAGTGTCCTCCCAGCGGGTGCCCTTCGCCCAAAGAGATGACGGCGGGGAAGGTGACGGGGCGACCGGGGGTAATACCTCGGCCGCTACGGACCATGGGGAAACAACCCCCATGGAGACCGAAGACGGGGGGGGCGAACAATCCGGGGCCCTCCCGAACATTTACCCGGAGCCTAATGCGGCTCCAGGGTCCAAAGACCAAACTACCCAAGCGGGGGCGGATACGACGGCGCCCGGAGTCAATCTGGAGGCACCGGACTCTATGGAGGGAGTACTGCAAAGTGCTTCCATCGTGAAAGAACACCGCACCGTGATGGTTGCGTGATGAAGAAGATTCAGTCCATCAAGGGCGGACTGAATGAAGCCTTCAACAGCTTGCTAACAGGCTTTATAGAACTTTTATTTTTTATGCACATATATAGCTAGTAGCCCCTGATGCTTTGTGTGATTCTGAAAAGAATCGGACGAAGTATCCCGAATATAGCATACTTACAGAGCTGAACTGTTTGTGCAGGCTTCACTAGTTACGACAACTGCGCGAGATGCGGAAGTTGCTAAACTAAACCAGAAGCTCTTGTTGGCCAACGTTGTGACGCCCGAAGACCGACGTCCCAGAAGATCCCAGAAGATTCCAGAGATTCCAGATGTTCCGGGTTCTCCCGTGTGTTTCATTTGTGCTTGTGTTATTTATTTTTGCATTGCATCATGTCATCATGCCATCATGTCATATTTCTTTTGCATCTCAACTAAATAAATTGTGTGGGCCTTCGGTCCATTTAAACCGAGGGAAGGATGAATTCTCTTTATAACATATAAAAGCCTCTCAATATTATTAGGGAGCTATATTAAATATTCCATTTGTTTGGAATTAACCCAAGACACTTACATATTTTCCCAATGCCTTCTCTTTCTCAATTCCTAGCTTTCTAAACCTTGTCTATAATTCTTTTCCGTTGTATCGAGGCTCCTCCTAAAATCTAGACTCCTTTCAAACTCCTTAAGGCAAGCTAAATATTTTAGTTTGCACTTTCCTATTTTGTTGGAACCATTTTTGTTGGGTTGGTAATATTCCTTAAAGCCTTACAAAAATGTTCCATCATTTATTTTCTAGTTCATAGCCTCTTTTCTTTTTAAATGTTGAACTCTCTCTGTTTTATTTCTGCTAAAAATAAATAAAAAGAGTCCAGCCCAGCCTGCTCCCTGCACTCATGCCGGCCTTTTCTTTCCTCAGGCCCCTGGCCCCAGCCATTTGGCCAGGCCCAACTTCCATCTCCAGCCCATCTATCTCCTAACCCTAGCTCGCAGCAGCCTCTCCCTCGCTCTTTTCCTTCCTGCGCCGCCAGGAGGCTAGCGAGCCCGAGCCCCAGCCCCGATCCCCTCACTCCTCCTCATCCCCTCGCACCACGCCGCCAGAGACTCGAACCCCTCCTCCCATCGCCCCCTCTGCCCGATTCCCTCGTCCCCCTCGCCGTCTCCCTACCGAGCGCCCGCATCGCCAGACCGCGTCGGCCAGGCCCGCCTCCTCACGCCACCGCACCAGGCCGAGCGCTTCCGGTCGCCTCCTCCGCCTTGCCGTCGCTCAAGGCCCGCCGCCGCTCCTCTCCAGCGTCGAGCCCGACGCGCCCCGTCCACGCCAGGATCCCCAAGGCCGCGCTCGTCCTCGCCATCCCGTCGCCTGGCTCGCCGGAGCTCCTCTGCACCTCCACGCATCCCATGCAGCCGCTGGCCTCCTCGGCTCGCCTCCCTGCTACCGGCATCTTCATTCTCGTCTCCTCCGCTCCCTCAAGCCATGGCGCCCCGTGAAGCTTTTCGTCGCTGCTGCCCTGCTCTTCGGCGAGAAGACAAGGACGCCAAGTCCTGTGCACGCCGCTGCCTTCGCCTCGCGTGGTCATCTCGACCCTACAGCCGACCTCACCGTGGCCGTGTCCAAGACCTCCGCCATGTTTTGTTGCTGTTGCTTTTTGCCAAGTACACCACAGGCAAGACCCGGACTCCGAACGCCAAGTACCACTACGAACCCGAAAGAACAAGGTTGCGCCAAGTTCGTCTACCGCCGCCGTGGAACCGCCAAGACGACGTGAACAACTACCGTCGCCGGAAACACCAAGTACCCCTTCGTTTAACAAGAACGACAAGTTCGGAGACCTCAAGTACCACGACGAACGTTTTGAAGCGCCAAGTACGCGACGCCCGGAGCACTCGAAACCGTCAAGTACATCTACGAAACGAGAACGTCTACTTCCACTACCGTCGCCTAGGACCCGTGTTATGCAAGCGTCAAGTTCGACTACCGTCGCCGTGTACCACTGCTTCCTCTACGAACCGTGTACCACGACTCACGGAACGACTCCTTCCCTCGATGACTCGAACCACTTCGAGAACGAACGCTTCAAAGGTATAACCACGAGACGATGACCCGTGGATGAATGTTTGTTGTGTTGTATGAGATGTATCGAATGTTTGCTCGTGCCCGTTTTGGCTTTTGTCATGCTCCTCGGCTGCCTCGTCGCAGACCCGTGGGAACCCGGTGACGGGATCACTCCACTTTTCTTCTTGCTTGACACGCTCTCCGCCATCTTTCTTTTGCCCCGGTCTCCCGACGAGTTACCGGAACCGAGATGTTGCCGTTGCATCATTTTCGGATCGTTGCCGTGGTACCCTTTTCCTTCCACCACGGTGACAAACACTCCTTATCATCTTCATGTTAACTTTAATAAAAATTGCATAAACTTGATCATGTCATCCGCATCATGTTAACAACATTAAAATGTGTGAATTGTTGTTTGCTTAAAATTGCTAAACATGCATATGGGGATTTTCCGGAATTGTTGTTGTTATTTCCGGCCTCATTTAAACTTTCCTAGATAGGTAGTTTACTTTTGATTCACCTCTTGACATGTTAACAAACATTTAACCTTGTCTTGTAAATAAACGAGAGTCAACTAAATAAATAACATGTGGTGTTTCGTCAATATGCAACTCGTTGCATATTGAGCTCCACTTAACTTGTAGTCTTGTTTGTGCACTTTGCCATGACATGCATAATTAAACCGGACATGCATCATACTTGGATGTGCATCCTATGCCATGTTTATGCTTGTGTGTTTACCGTGTTGTTTGCTTCTTTCCGGTTGCTTCTCTTGTTAGCTTCGGTTTCGTTCCGGAGTTGTGAGGATTTGCTCGACTATGTTGCTCTGTCTACTTCATGGACTTGTTCTTCTCCCTCGCGGAATCCCAGGCAAGATGACCATACCTTGGATACCTTTACTACCATTGCCATGCTTAGTGTCTCGATGCTATCGTTACATGTCGCGCTACCCATCTTTTATGTCAGCCTCTCCTTGTTGCCATGAAACCTCTAACCTTTGACACCTTCCTAGCAAAACCATTGTTTGGCTATGTTACCCGCTTGCTCAGCCCCTCTTATAGCGTTGTTAGTTGCAGGTGAAGATGAAGATCGTTCCAGGAGGGAACTTGTTGTTGGAATATCACAATATCTATAATTATTATTAACACACCTATATACTGGGCATGGGTGGAAGGCTTGGCCTTTTGCTCGGTGTTTTGTTCCACTCATGCCACCTTAGGCGCCGATAAACCGGCATTATGTTCCTTGATTTTGCGTTCCTTACACGATGGGTGGATGGGGACCCCTTGAGAGTTCGACTTTGAATAAAACTCCTCCAACAAGGCCCAACATTGGTTTTAATTTGCTCATAATAACAACTTAATTAATTAATTAAATTGCATAGGGAGTTAGCGCTACCCGAGGATTCTTTCTACATAGCAGGGGGGGCCAGTGCTGATGGTGTTCGTCCCAAACGGGGAGCCTGCGGGGCCACCACGGGGAAACTCGAGGATTGGCTCCCGTAGCTTCGCCCATCCGGTCGTGGCCTGAGACGAGATACGCGCGGCTACTATCAGGGTGTCGACACACCGGGATGTCTTGCTGGACTTGTTTTACCATTGTCGAAATGTTTTGTGCACCGAGATACCGAGCCTGATCGGATTTCCCTAAGATAAGGGGTGATGATATTATATTTATCACTTCAGCTAATCGTGAGAGCTTGTGATGGGCTAAGTTGGGACACCCCTGCAGGGTTATAATCTTTCAAAAGCCATGCCCGCGGTTATGTAGCAGATTGGAATTTGTTAATGTCCGGTTGTAGAAAACTTGACAGAGGATCCAAAGTAAAACACACAACTGTGTGAGTAACCGTGACTGTCTCTTTTCACTTTGAGAAGAGAACACGGTGGGGTTATGTTTGATTCGTATGTAGTTCAGGATCTTTAGTGATCACTACTAGTTGCGACCGTTTGCGTAGATTCTCATCTTATTCTTGTACTCGTAAGCTAGCCACCATTTTATGCTTAGCCGCTGCTGCAACCTCACCACTTTACCTCCTCCTACCCTTAAAGCTTTGCTAGTCTTGATACCCATGGTTATGGGATTGCTGAGTCCTCGTGGCTCACAGATACTACAACACCAGATGCAGGTTCAGCCGAGTTTGATGCAGAAGCTGGTTCAAGTACTTCACTGGGAGCTCGATGAAGAGAGTGGTCGTATGCTTGTGACGTTTTTGACGATCAGTAGTGGTTTCTACTAGGGGCGATTCGGACTTGTGGCTTTATGTTGTTTTGGTATCTTTCTTTTGGATCTTCGCCCGTAGTCAGGTTGTGATGTTTTGAATGATGTCTTGCTTATGTAATGTATTGTGTGAAGTGGCGAGTGTAAGCCAACTATCTCCTTTTGCAATTTCATCCCTATTTTTACATGAGTTGTCCAAAGATACCAAACTTGAGATCATTCCAGAATGGGCTTATACCTTTAAGTCGTGCCTCGACACGTAGGAGGTATAGTCCCATCCTGGGCATTATAAGTTGGTATCAGAGCCTTCTCCGACCTAGAAGCCCCCACTGATTGATCGAATCGTTGACGGTTGAGTATAGGCACACACTTGAAAATGTTTTGAGTCCTATATATATATATATATATATATATATATATATATATATATATATATATATATATATATATCGGAGAGTAGGATTTCTTTTGCTCCTCATCTTTTTTTCACTCTGGTGAGGACTCCATGACGATTACTCTTATATCTTCTACTCTCAAAAATGCACAATTTTTTTTAGGATCTCGCGAGTATTGTTTGGATTGTTCCGATGTCTTTGTGACGAGAACATTGTTCTCGATGCCTCCTGTCATTTAGGGGTTGTGGCAGTGTCCCGGGGAGTTGAGCTCCGAGGTGTTGTCGTCACAAATATATCGCATCAGTTATGGAATACTTAAGACGGCCGACATCGAAAACTCTCCTATACGGTTAGTGGCAAGATAACCCCGACATCACCCAGTGCTGGGGAGGAAGTTCGGGAGTATTGCCATAGCTTGTATAGTAGATGCGTTTCGAAGGTCCGAGGTAAACGGTTTCCGAAAACAACTGGTTATGTGTTGAAGGATGGATACAGCTGGATGTAGGATTAGAGCTGAGTGCGCGGTGCTTCCCCTGTATCCCCAACACCTGATTGCATAACTGGGAACTTTCGGAAATTAATAGGTGGGTTCATCTAGTAGTTCTAGGCATTCTTCCAACGAGTGCATGATATGAAGTTCGGGGTTCTACATTGAGTGAAGTGGTTTTATGGGCTTGTTCCGATCGGGAGTTGCATCTTAAAGGGTCCTTGGCTATGCTGATCCGGGGATTGCAAAACCCTTTTGTAACACGTTCCATGAGCTTTCAGCACGAATATGTCGAACGAAGCTTCTATCTTGTATTTGTTCTATCTGATCCTTGTTGCTTTTATTTACCTTTTGTTCTGCCAAGTGGCTTCTCGACAAGTTGATGTACCTGCGGAATTCATTCGTTCAATTCTCTGTTCGAATGATATTGTGAAGATTATGTTGCAACATATCTATCCTTTGTTTTTGTTTTGATTCTGGTATTCGAGTTGCTTCGATGACAAATGTTGATTCCATACCTTTCCTAATCGGTGTTCTCATATTTCTATGGGAGTGCTAATTCTTCTTGACCATCGAGATTTTCATGTTAATCCTTTTCAATCGGTGTGCCTTCTCTTCAAGTTATTCCATACGGACGCCGTTAGAAATCTGACGATTTGTCTGTTTCAATCATCTCAAATTGTCTTTGTTTTCCCCGCCCTCCCTCCCTTCTTATTCGAGGAGTCAGAAATTCTTAATCAAGTATCCATTTTATTCATGTGAGGTTTCTTCATTCTTTTCCTTCAATGTCCTTATCCGGTGATTTATCGTGAAGATGCTCGAGAGCTTCAAGTTCATCATTCTTTTGTTCTCATATTCTTCTCCGGTGGATTTAATTCAAGCTTTGGTGTTCATTATATCCTTCCTCTTCTTTCACATGTTTTCCCATGTTGAAATTTATTATCCGAAGGCTCTCTTACTTATTCAACTCTCTAATTCTTCTCCGGAGTGTTGAAGATATCTCAGAAGATTCATAATTCCATTCTTAATCCGTTCAAACTATTTTGAGATTGATATCTCATTCAAGCCATTTAATTCAACCGGTGCAATATCTCTTAAGCAATCTTTTTTCAACGGTGATTTCTTTAGTGGGCCCTAACCCACAGGTCTTTTTCCAGGATCTTACCTGACTCTTCTATTTTTCTGGAGTTATACTCAAATTCTTTTCAAAGTGTGACGTAAGAATGATTTCCATCAGTCACATGCCTTCTCCAAGCTTGTTTTCAATTATTTCCATCTTTTGCTCCACCTTCCTCTTGTCATTCGTCCGGAGTATCTCGAAATTCTTCATGGCATTTCTCGTCTTCACTCTCAACATTTGAAGACTGGAGAAGAGTTTCTCTTAAATCTTGGCCCGTTCTCTCAAGATTCATGGTTCTAGCTTCATGCCATCCTCATTATTGTTTCGATTGTGAGGAATTATTTTCATACCATCCGAAGCATTTCATGAATTCTTCCTATTGTGATCCTCCGAAGGCCATCATTTCAGAATATTTCTTCGTTCTTAGTTTTCAACTTTGTCCTCCAAATATTCTTCATTGATGTCTCTTCGTTCGTCTCCATATTTTTACGGTGGTCCTTTCAAGTTTACTCTTCTGTTGTTATCGTTTTAATTCATTTGTTCTTTTCACAATCCTACCGGTGGTTCGTTGAAGATTTACCCAAGCTTGTGCGAGATCTCTCTTAATTCTTTCCAACGAGAATAAGTAGTATGCCAAATCCATTGGTTATCATCAATTTAAATTGGTGAAGGAGATGC
Organism: Secale cereale; assembly: GCA_902687465.1. NCBI lineage: Eukaryota > Viridiplantae > Streptophyta > Magnoliopsida > Poales > Poaceae > Secale > Secale cereale. The sequence goes on from LR738714.1 coordinate 240,868,217, forward strand.
ATGACATAATTCTTATTCTTATTCCTTCAAGGTGATTTAATTCTTTTGTCTGGAGCTTGTTCATCATATCATATTCTCGGTTCTAAATTCTTCATCTTGTTTCCGGAGCTCCAAGTTATTTCTGTTATATCATTTCAAGCTCCATCTAATTCGTCGCAGGCCTTGAATCTTATTCTTTTCATCCTTCACTTCTCATGCTTTCATTACCGGAGTTCTCATGGTGGTTCATCATGTTTTAATTCATCCTCGAAGACTTCATCAAGATTCTTGTTGGAGCTCAAGCATTCTTCATCATGCTTTCCAATTGCAATCCTTTATACCTTTTCTTTTCAGATGGTGTTATGTCATTTTTGACAATTTTCCCTTCATGTTTAATGATTCGCAAGTTGTCAGGAATGAGATATTTAAACCCATCATCCTTATTTTCTAAGGAGATCCTTTCAACCTCCCTTTTTGTTGGTTGGAGTTATTTGGGTTATATTTCACCTAAAAGCTTTCCTTGAGAATTGTTGCTATTATGGTGCTTATAATGACCCAAGTTCTTCATTTATCCTCCTGGTGAGATAAGTTTTTCGTCTCCTTGTTGATCTTAATCCAAGCAATTCGTTTCTGTTAGTGGCTGGTGGTCACCTCTTAATTTTGAGATGTTTTCCATAAGCCCACATCAAGCTTATTCTTTTCGTTGTTGAATTCCAACAACTCTGTTCAACCCATCTTGGTAAAGATACTCTTTCAATTCATTCGTGGGAGAATGTCACACCCTGCATTTTGTAACATGTTATTTGTATCTTTGAAGCATGAAAATTTGGACCAGCAAAAAATTTTAGCATCATTTGCCATTTATTTGGAATTGAGTTTTCTTCATTTGCTTTTTCATGTGCTCATTAAAGTCAACTATGACCTCTTTTAGATTTCATCTCCATACCCAAAACTTCTGCCCAATGATCATGCCAAGTGTTATAAACAGTATAGTATTTTCTTACAAAATTATTTTTGGCCAAAAGGTATTTTATAAAATTAGTTTCCCAAAAACCCCTGAATTGAGATTTGCACTGCAAGTACTTGATTTAGGGTGAGAAAATTATTTCAAAAGGTTTATTTGAGACCTAGTAGTCATAGGACTCCCAGAAACCACAAAGGTATAATTTTAAAAGTTATTTTCCTATTTTATTTAAAAGCTTTTTCTTAAGGCCAGAAATGGCCTTTAAGAGGGGAAAATTATTTACCTATTTCAAAAATATTTGCCAAAATTCAGAGAGACTCATAGGACATATATTGTCCATATATAAGAGTTTGAACACTTGGTCATGTTCAAAATAATGGGCTAAACCCTCTAAAACCCTTTCTGGATATTTCAAGCTTTTGAAATATTTACAAAGGAAATATTCTCCAAAAAATCCAGGGAAATTCTATCATGTCATATATGACATATTTGATGATCTTGCCAAGTCCCATGCCTTGGGAAGCAAGAAAACCTCCTCAAACCCCTTCATAACCATTCTGTCCATATTTGAAGTTTGAGCAACTTTACATTGCCAAACTTATCCAAATGCTCTCAAACTTGGTGCACATGCTAGAGTGACCTAATAAGGCATCTAGACCAAATGGCACAAGAATTTGAATAGAGCAACTTGATCAGATCACCTCAAAACCCTTTCTGTTCAAATGCAAATTTGAAAAACTTTACATTACCAACTTTTTATCTGGAGCTTCAAACTTTGTGGGCATGATCAATACCCCAAATGATGATGCTACACCAAGTGGTGCATCAAGGGGAGATGAATAGCTTGACTCAATCAAGATGAAACTGTTTCTGTTGATTTCTAGGGTTCACCAAAGTTACATTGGCTAGTTTCTCCAAATGAGCCCAAATTTGGTGAAGCACCCTATTTTCTCATGTCTTTCAACTCTGTCAAGTGCCATATCAAGTGGAGTTCATTTACTTGACCAAACACAGATCAAACACCTTCTGCAGAATTTCTAAAACCTCCAACTTGACCACTTTCACTTTTCTCCATGGCCTCAACTTCTTACCACATGCTCATTGAGTTACCAGCTACCTCCAGTAACTCCCCCAGCACCTCAGCTCCATGATTGAAGGGTGAAAGCCCTGATTTACCTTGCTGTACAGCCAGCTTCCACCATTTTACCAGCCCTCTCTCTCTCTCTGCACCTCCAGGGCATCCAAGGCCTCAGGCCCTTTCTTTACTCCTCCCACAACGTGCTGGACACTACTGGACATGTTGGCTTTGACCAGGACGGCGAGAGCGCGGCGATGCCAGCCATACGCGCGCTCTGGAGCGCGTAACAGTGCAGACCAGCACTGTAGCTCGGGCCAATCAGCCTCCCCCGACAGCCTCGGGCCTCCCCCTCGCGCCAGTCGAGGCCCCTCGACGTCCGTGACCTCCCCGGCGCTGTCCCCCCTCCTCCTGCGCCCTCCAGTGGCCGTCGCCGCACGAGCGCTGGCCGCCCGCGGCGGCCACTCTTCTGCCTCACAGGCGCGCACTCCTCTGACGCTCCCCCGCTCCTCTTTTCCCCTCAGCTGGACATGGAGCTAGTCCACGAACCTCCCCGGCGTGATCCCAGGCCCCAGAACCCCTCCTAGCGTCGCCTGCAACCTCGCCGGCGCACGGGTCCACGGTGGACCACGGGTGCGGCTATATAAGGCCCTCCCGAGCCTCTCCAGCACCATCAACGGCCTCACTCCACTCCACTGAGACCCCCAGCACCCTCCACTCCTCCCCAGGACGTCCCAGTGCTCGGGATCGACCGGAGCTCCGCCGCGTCGGGCCGCCGGCGATCTCGAGGTACGGGCCTCCCCTGCCTCTCCTTCCACCTGTTTCGGAGCCGCCGAGCCACCCTGACTCTTTTCCCCCTGTTTCCCCCTTCGTTCGCAGTCGGAAATGGCCACAGCAACCACCCTCCGACGAGCTTCCGCCGTCCCACCTCGCAGCCGGTGAACCAGGCCTCCCCGCCGTGCCGCACTACCACCACTGCAACCGCGACACGACACTGAGCTCATCCCTGCCCTCCGTTGCCGTCACCGTGGCCGGAATCCTCGCCGATGAGCTCGCCGTCGCCGTGGCCGTGGGGTTAGAGATGACAGGCTGGCCCTGCCTGTCATCCCCCCACCTCTCTCTCCCTCCTCTGTGCCACTGACCCACGGGCCCCGCCCGTCAGGTTTGAAAACCTGACGTGCGCGCGCTGGCTCCCGTGCAGCTGGGCCAGTCCGTCTGGGCCGTGCACTGTGGCCTTCTGTGGCCCAGTGCACAGGACCCATTTTTCTTTTTCTTTTCTGTAAATGCTTTAAACATTTCTACAGAAATGAATATTGATCCAAATTAAATATTTCCAACTCCTAAAATCTTGTAATATTCCAACCTATTTGATGGTACTACTTTCATTGAAATCCATGAAACTTTGATGTACTGTTCAATTTTAAATTCAAATTTGGGCAGTAATACTCCTGTTCTAAAATCAATATATTCCATTCTGTAACTCCAAAACTCCAACTAAGATTTTTTCCCATCTTAGAAATCCCCCTAGTATTTTACAAAAATGAGTTGACATTTTTCTGAGTACTTTGATTTTTCTGTTTTATTTGTATTCTTATTTTCCCGTGGTTATTATGCGACATATAGATCCCGTATTTGACGAAGTTGCTGTGGAAGAAGAAGGAGAAGGATTTGAAGACTTTGAAGACCAAGCCAATCTAGGCAAGCAGCCCTTTGACCATGATACACTTGTTCCTCGGAACCCGTTTGTTTCCGATGCATGATATTAGGGTTACGATGGTAACCTAGTTGATTCCACCATATGATGCATGCCATGATCTTGATCTTGCTATGTGCTAGATGACTTGCATATGGTTAGTGGTAATGGATAGTGATGCATATGTGACATGAACCTTCATGGTTGAAGTCTTTGCATAAAACCCCGTCGGGTGCCATTTATGCCCGAGGGAGATGATGATGATGAGTTGGGTGACCACTTGATGACGAAGTGGTGTGCCAAGGCAAGTGTGTGTGTTTTTCAAACGGATTGGTTTAAGTTGCGACCGTTATTCCAACCATACATGTGCAACCACACTACCCCTTATGGGACGGGGCTTTATTGATTACTTAGGTCGATACTAGCATGGTGCCCGCATTACTAGTGACGGGAAGACTCGAGGTCTTTCCCGGGACGGGGTCGTGCTTGGATAGGCTGCCATGACTGTTTTCACAGGGCACCGGGCACACCGTTGGTCCCTTCGGGTATGCGTGACATTGAAATTAGGGCAAGTCCCGTGATCTATTGTTTGTACCCGAGGGCCGTGTGCCAATGAGTGGACTCTATGTTAGTGTCGTCTAAGGAAAGATAATGATCGGGTGCTTACCCCGGGTACTTGAGGTACCGCGGGTCGTGGATGACACGGAAGTTCCCCGGATCTTGTGGGTAAAGTGTACAACCTCTGCAGAGTGTCAAACTATTCGAATAGCCGTGTCCACAATCATGGACAGTTGGGTAACCGCTCTTGGGCTACGTCCAATGTTTGTGAAACCATGCGTGTGTATGTGAGTCAAGGTGGTGACTTGACTCGATGAGATGAATCATATTCATGTTGATATCGGTAACCTGTCTTCGAGGTTACGCGAGATTATTGATGCATTAACTTGATGGTAGAATATTTGTTCTAGCCTTGCTAGATTGATCATTATTATTCAAATGCACTGTTACTTTGAACCACATCATGGGTTGCTTGCGAGTACATTCAAAGTACTCATTGGCTTGCCACTGGTTATTTAATTGGCCAGGCATGGAAGAACAGGAATATGAGGAAGAGTTCTTTGGAGACGATCATGCGAACTAGGACGCTATCCCAGTCAGAATGCCTGTAGGGTTAAGGCAGATGGCATGGGTTCTACCCGTTTATCGAAGACTTCCGCTACTCAAGTTATTTGCTATTCAGCCCGTGTGGCTCTATCTATGTAAGACTTGGCCATAATGGCCTTAATTCGTGTAAGACTATTTGTATGGATGTAAGACTCTTGTTATTTCAGCTTCTGTGTGTTCAGTGAGCATTGATCTCTGGGATCACTGTACACGTGCATTCGGTGATCTCGACTTCTAAGTCGGGGTCCCCACAGAGCTGGTATTAGAGCCATCCTGACTGTAGGAAGCCTTAGTTAGCATGGGCGTTAGTTAGTTGAGACCCCCTTTTTCAAAAACCTTGTGAACCTCTCTTCTTTTCTAAACCTGAGATTTCATCAGCTTATTAACCCCTCCTATTCCACCTTTGTAGATGGCCGCTGTTCCCGAAGAGCACCTGGCCACTAGGTTTCCCTTACTTCTCGAGGATAGCCTCCAGGAGTGTCAGTTCCACTGAGCACCCATCCTCACCTACCTTGAGCATTGGGTGAGCGATACTGAGGTGGAGTACCATGTGGAAGTGATCGTGAAGGCAAACGATCCTCCCACAAGTTGGTTCTTCGAGGGACCCCAGATGGCGACACTACCACTTGCTGTCGAGGCTGCTGCACTCAAGGCATTAACCCGTCTCCGCGAGCTTCTTCCGGAGATGGCAGCCAAGATGGCAACTCGCTTCTTACCTTACCGGAAGGAAGGTGACGAAGAAAGAAGCGCACTAGCCCCTCCATTGAAGGAAGGACTCTCGCTTTGGTTCCAGACCTACTTTAGTCTATGTGCCGACAGCCTGGCACAAGACTTGGCCTCGGAATCAATGAAGCTTCGAGAAGAACTTCACAAGACCAAGGCACTTCTTCGTCGAGCTCAAGAGAAGGCAAACAGGATCAAGAAGGAAGGAGCACCTTCTGGACAATCCGCTATCGCATATCGAGGCGGAAGGCCCTCTGAGGATGTATCTTCCAAGGGTGAAGAACCACCTCGGCGACGCCGGATGACGGCAAGGGAATATCGCAAGCTTTTCCCTGCACCCCCGTCGAAGCACCGTCGTATCCAACTCCTCCACTCCCCCACTCCCTCAAGCGACAAGGGAGCCCAGACAGATGAAGACAAGGAGGAAGACCCCGAAGAACCGAAATACGCGACTGAGCATTCCGCCGCTTAGGCATTATTCGCTACTCGGATATGCCAGTTGTAACCCCTATGGTAGGATAGGTCGTGTAGCCCCTATGCGCAGTCGAGTCCTTGTATGGTTCATATGAAACCATCTAGTGTTTGCTTTTGTTGTGTCTGGATGTATGTCGTAATCTTCCTTCGGGAATGTGTAAAAGACTACATCACCCATTTGGATTTTAATGGATGTGTTTTGGCCTTACGGCCCTTGCATGATTTGATTTAGTGTCACACCTACCCCCTTACTAGGCACCTATCTATCTTGCTTTCCCTCTTCCGAGTCATGAGACCTTTTACCGCTCCAACAGGATGCCTGTTGTAACTCGTACTGGTACCTCTACCCAGCAGCCCGAAGCCGGAGCATCCTCTCAGCCAGAGGCAGGCCACGACCAAACCAACGACCAAGCTCCACCACCACCTCCTCCAAGCATGGACATGGCTCAGCTTCTCCAAGCTTTCCGAGAGGAACGCCAAGCCAACATTGTAGCTCTCCAGCTGATTGCTCAAGCTGTCACCAACAACCGCCAGCCGGCGGGGAATGGCAATGGACGTTCCACGTTGGCAGTGTTCAAGAAGCATGCACCGCCAACCTTCATCGAGACTGCTAAACCCCTGGATGCAGATGACTGGGTCCGTTCCATTGAGGAAATCCTGGAACTAGTCGGATGCACCGAAGATCGCGAGAAGGTGGCTTATGCAGCCCACTGCCTCAGGGGAACTGCTAGAGCTTGGTGGGATGGATTCAAGGTCATGCATGCTGAGCAAGACATCACTTGGGTGAACTTCAAGGCAGAATTCCGCAAGGCCCACATTCCTTCCGGAATCATGGCTATCAAAAAGCGTGAGTTCCGAGCCCTGAAGCAAGGAAGTGGCACTGTCAAGGAGTACATGCAGAAGTTCAGTGTTCTGTCAAGGTATGCCCCTGAGGATGTCAGCACTGATGCTGCCAAAAGGGAGCGCTTCATGGAAGGCCTTAATCAGACTCTGCAATACTCGCTTGTCGTGTGCCACTGACCGTCTTTCCCTGACCTTGTGAACAAGGCACTCATGCTTGAATACAAGCGGCGTGCTTTGGAAGACACTCGCAAGAGCAAGTTGGTCAGTAAGGGAAGTTCCAGCAACCAGAAGCCTCGTCCGTGGCAGTCAGCCCCGGCCAAGCCAACCTATCAGCAGCCAAGAGCTCGTGCATCTCGTGCCAATCCTCAGCCTCAGCAGTATGCCAACCCCAGGCCAGCTTTCAACCCCAATACCAGTGGTGGCAACAAGATCAATCCAAACCAAGTCACTTGCTTTGGATGTGGTCAGCCCGGACACATCTCCAGGGTGTGCCCCAACAAGAAGCCTGATGCCCCGCGCCCCAATGCGCAGAACCAGGGACAAGGCCGTGTAATGCCACCAAAGAACCCAGCTCCTCGCAATCCACCGAACTATGGGAAGGGGCGTGTGAATCACGTCACTGCTGAAGAAGCCCAGGAAGACCCGGACGTCGTGCTGGGTACGTTCCTTGTCAACTCAGCACCTGCAACTGTCTTGTTTGATTCTGGAGCAACGCATTCGTTTGTCACTCAAAGATTTGCATTAAAAAGTGGCATGACCCCTACACCCCTGAATAACCCTATGGTGGTACAAACCCCCGGAGCCGAGATGAGAGCCAAGATAGGCTGTAAAGGAGTCGGTATTACAATTAACGGTGTAGACTTCCTAGCAGACCTTATCATCCTGAGATCGCAGGGCTTGGATGTGATCTTAGGGATGGATTGGCTCAGCAAGCACCAAGGCTTGTTAGACTGTGCCAATCGGATAGTCACTGTGACCAATGACCAAGGAGTCGAAGTCAAGTTTGCTCCCAACTCCTCTTCCGCTGAAGCCGCTAAAGTCAACTGTCTGTCTGAAGTTGGGCTAGATCAAGTACCGGTGGTATGTGAATATCCTGATGTCTTTCCGGATGAACTACCGGGAATGCCCCCTGACCGTGACATTGAGTTCATCATCGAGCTCGTGCCCGGAGCAGGACCCATCTATAAGAAGCCTTATAGAATGGGGACGGAAGAATTAGCCGAGTTGAAGAAGCAGCTAGAAGAGGAGCTAAGGAAGGGATTTATCCGGCCGAGTGCCTCCCCTTGGGGATCTCCTGTTCTGTTTGTGGCCAAGAGGGACGGTACCATCCGCTTATGCATTGACTATCATTCCCTCAATGAAGTTACAATCAAGAACAAGTACCCACTTCCCAAGATCGGAGATCTGTTTGATCAGCTCAGCGGAGCCAAGGTATTCTCCAAGATCGACCTCAGATCTAGGTATTACCTGCTGAAGATCAGACCCCAAGATATTCCGAAGACGGCATTCGTAACCAGATATGGCATGTACGAGTGCACGGTCATGTCTTTTGGGTTAACCAATGACCCAGCTTACTTCATGTATCTCATGAATAAAGTCTTCATGGAATATTTGGACAAGTTTGTTGTTGTCTTCATTGATGACATTCTTGTGTTCTCGAAGTCGGAGGAAGAGCATGAGCAGCACCTGAGGATGGTCCTAGACAAGCTTCGTGAGCACCAACTGTATGCCAAATTCAGCAAGTGTGAGTTCTGGCTGCATAAAGTTGGATTCTTAGGTCATGTCTTGACCGAGGAAGGATTATCTGTTGATCCTGCAAAAATCGAAGCCGTGACCCAATGGCAATCTCCAACGACCGTCAAGGAAGTCAGAAGCTTCCTCGGATTAGCGGGCTATTACCGCAAGTTCGTGGAAGGATTCTCTAGCATTGCACGACCAATGACTCAGCTCCTCAAGAAGGACAAGAAGTTCGAGTGGACGCCAAAATGCGAAGAGAGCTTCTAAGAGCTCAAGAAGAGATTGACCACCACCCCAGTTCTGGCAACACCTGATATTCACAAGGAGTTCGTGATATATTGTGATGCCTCTCGAACCGGATTGGGAAGCGTTCTGATGCAAGAAGGCCGCGTCATAGCATACCTCTCCAGGCAGCTACGACCCCATGAGGAGAACTACGCTACTCACGATCTTGAGCTAGCGGTAGTAGTTCATGCCTTGAAGACATGGCGGCACTACCTCCTAGGGAAACGGTGTGAGATTTACACAGACCACAAAAGTCTGAAGTACATTTTCACCCAAAAGGAATTGAACATGAGGCAGCGGAGATGGTTGGAACTCATCAAAGACTATGACCTCTGTGTTCAGTATCACCCTGGGAAGGCTAACATGGTGGCCGATGCCTTAAGCAGGAAAGCTTGCTCTTTGAATGTCATTATTCAAGAAAGGCAGCCAACCTTGTTTAAGGAGATCGAACAATTCAGTTTGGAATTGGTCACCCCCGGATTTCTGGATCATTTGGAAGTCAGACCGACCCTGATGGACGACGTCAAGAAGGCTCAAGATGGACACGCAAGCATTGAAGGTATCAAGAGGAAGATGAAGCTGGGCAAGGCCCCAGGATTCTCCGAAGACGAGCACGGGATTGTTTGGTACAAAGGTCGCCTCTGCGTACCAAACAACACCGAGTAGAAGACGCTGATTCTGCAAGAAGCCCACGACACTCCGTATTCCATCCACCCCGAAGGAACCAAGATGTACCAAGACTTGAAGGCACGATTCTGGTGGCACGGTATGAAGAGAGAGATTGCAACCTATGTTGCAAGATGTGATGTGTGCCAGAGGGTCAAGGCTGAGTATCAGCGACCTGCTGGATTGCTTCAACCACTCAAGGTTCCTGAGTGGAAGTGGGATAAAGTCGGAATGGACTTCATCACTGGATTACCAAGGTCGAATAGAGGGCATGACTCTATCTGGGTCATAGTCGATCATTTGACCAAGGTGGCCCATTTCATTCCTGTCAAGACTACCTACTCAGGCAACCAGCTGGCAACTCTCTATATCAACCGAATCGTAAGTCTTCACGGTGTTCCCAAGGAGATTGTGTCAGATCGAGGCACCCAGTTCACTTCAAGGTTCTGGAAGAGATTCCAAGAAGCCTTGGGAACCAAATTGTCTTTCAGCACAGCTTTCCACCCACAGACCGGTGGTCAAACTGAGCGAGTCAATCAGATTCTCAAAGACATGCTCCGAGCCTGTGTCCTGGCGTATGGAGCCAAGTGGGAAGACTGTCTCCCTTTTGCCGAGTTCTCTTACAATAACAGTTACCAGTCAAGCCTTCAGATGGCACCATTTGTGGTGTTGTACGGACGCAAATGTCGCACCCCCCTCAATTGGTCAGAGACTGGAGAAGGACTAGTCTTTGGACCAGATATTCTCCGCGCAGCAGAAGAGCAAGTCCAACTAGTCAGAGAGCGATTAAAGGCAGCCAAGTCAAGGCAGAAGAGTTATGCTGACACTCGACGCCGAGACATGAGTTTCCGTGTCGGAGATCATGTGTACCTGCGGGTAACTCCTCTGAAGGGAACCAAGCGTTTCCACGTCAAGGGGAAGCTCGCGCCAAGGTTCATTGGCCCTTTCAAGATCACCGACCGACGAGGAGAAGTGGCTTACCAGTTGGAACTACCACCTGAGCTATCCGATGTGCACAATGTGTTCCATGTGTCACAACTCCGGAAATGTCTCCAAGTTCTAGACAAGCCCAATCTCTACAAGGATGTGGATCACCAAGCCATTGATCTGCAGCCTGATTTGACCTACCGCGAGAAGCCCATTCGCATTCTGGACGAAGCAGAACGACGTACGCGGAGCCGTACCATCAAGTACTTCAAGGTCCAGTGGAGCAACCACACCGAAGCAGAAGCAACCTGGGAGCGAGAAGACTATCTTAGATCCGAGGTTCCCGATCTCTTTTAAGCCCTAGTTTAGGAATCTCGGGGACGAGATTCTTGTAAGGGGGGTAGGTCTGTCACACCCTGCATTTTGTAACATGTTATTTGTATCTTTGAAGCATGAAAATTTGGACCAGCAATTTTTTTTATCATCATTTGGCTTTTATTTGGAATTGAGTTTTCTTCATTTGCTTTTTCATGTGCTCATTAAAGTCAACTATGACCTCTTTTAGATTTCATCTCCATACCAAAACTTCTGCCCAATGATCATGCCAAGTGTTATAAACAGTATAGTATTTTCTTACAAAAGTATTTTTGGCCAAAAAGTATTTTATAAAATTAGTTTCCCAAAAACCCCTGAATTGAGATTTGCACTGCAAGTACTTGATTTAGGGTGAGAAAATTATTTCAAAAGGTTTATTTGAGACCTAGTAGTCATAGGACTCCCAGAAACCACAAAGGTATAATTTTAAAAGTTATTTTCCTATTTTATTTAAAAGCTTTTTCTTAAGGCCAGAAATGGTCTTTAAGAGGGGAAAATTATTTAACTATTTCAAAAATATTTGCCAAAATTCAGAGAGACTCATAGGACATATATTGTCCATATATAAGAGTTTCAACACTTGGTCATGTTCAAAATAATGGGCTAAACCCTCTAAAACCCTTTCTGGATATTTCAAGCTTTTGAAATATTTACAAAGGAAATATTCTCCAAAAAATCCAGGGAAATTCTGTCATGTCATATATGACATATTTGATGATCTTGCCAAGTCCCATGCCTTGGGAAGCAAGAAAACCTCCTCAAACCCCTTCATAACCATTCTGTCCATATTTGAAGTTTGAGCAACTTTACATTGCCAAACTTATCCAAATGCTCTCAAACTTGGTGCACATGCTAGAGTGACCTAATAAGGCATCTAGACCAAATGGCACAAGAATTTGAATAGAGCAACTTGATCAGATCACCTCAAAACCCTTTCTGTTCAAATGCAAATTTGAAAAACTTTACATTACCAACTTTTTATCTGGAGCTTCAAACTTTGTGGGCATGATCAATACCCCCAAATGATGATGCTACACCAAGTGGTGCATCAAGGGGAGATGAATAGCTTGACTCAATCAAGATGAAACTGCTTCTGTTGATTTCTAGGGTTCACCAAAGTTACATTGGCTAGTTTCTCCAAATGAGCCCAAATTTGGTGAAGCACCCTATTTTCTCATGTCTTTCAACTCTGTCAAGTGCCATATCAAGTGGAGTTCATTTACTTGACCAAACACAGATCAAACACCTTCTGCAGAATTTCTAAAACCTCCAACTTGACCACTTTCACTTTTCTCCATGGCCTCAACTTCTTACCACATGCTCATTGAGTTACCAGCTACCTCCAGTAACTCCCCCAGCACCTCAGCTCCATGATTGAAGGGTGAAAGCCCTGATTTACCTTGTTGTACAGCCAGCTTCCACCATTTTACCAGCCCTCTCTCTCTCTCTCTCTGCACCTCTAGGGCATCCAAGGCCTCAGGCCCTTTCTTTACTCCTCCCACAACGTGCTGGACACTACTGGACACGTTGGCTTTGACCAGGACGGCGAGAGCGTGGCGATGCCAGCCATACGCGCGCTCTGGAGCGCGTAACAGTGCAGACCAGCACTGTAGCTCGGGCCAATCAGCCTCCCCCGACAGCCTCGGGCCTCCCCCTCGCGCCAGTCGAGGCCCCTCGACGTCCGCGACCTCCCCGGCGCTGCCCCCCTCCTCCTGCGCCCTCCAGTGGCCGTCGCCGCACGCGCGCTGGCCGCCCGCGGCGGCCACTCTTCTGCCTCACACGCGCGCACTCCTCTGACGCTCCCCCGCTCCTCTTTTCCCCTCAGCTGGACGTGGAGCTAGTCCACAAACCTCCCCGGCGTGATCCCAGGCCCCAGAACCCCTCCTAGCCTCGCCTGCAACCTCGCCGGCGCACGGGTCCACGGTGGACCACGGGTGCGGCTATATAAGGCCCTCCCGAGCCTCTCCAGCACCATCAACGGCCTCACTCCACTCCACTGAGACCCCCAGCACCCTCCACTCCTCCCCAGGACGTCCCAGTGCTCGGGATTGACCGGAGCTCCGCCGCGTTGGGCCGCCGGCGATCTCGAGGTACGGGCCTCCCCTGCCTCTCCTTCCACCTGTTTCGGAGCCACCGAGCCACCCTGACTCTTTTCCCGCTGTTTCCCCCTTCGTTCGCAGTCGGAAACGGCCGCAGCAACCACCCTCCGACGAGCTTCCGCCGTCCCACCTCGCCGCCGGTGAACCAGGCCTCCCCGCCGTGCCGCACTACCACCACTGCAACTGCGACACGACACTGAGCTCATCCCTGCCCGCCGTTACCGTCGCCGTGGCCGGAATCCTCGCCGGTGAGCTCGCCGTGGCCGTGGCCGTGGGGTTAGAGATGACAGGCGGGCCCCGCCTGTCATCCCCCCACCTCTCTCTCCCTCCTCTGTGCCACTGACCCACGGGCCCCACCCGTCAGGTTTGAAAACCTGACGTGCGCGCGCTGGCTCCCGTGCGGCTGGGCCAGTCCGTCTGGGCCGTGCACTGTGGCCTTCTCTGGCCCAGTGCACAGGACCCCTTTTTCTTTTTCTTTTCTGTAAATGCTTTAAACATTTCTACAGAAATGAATATTGATCCAAATTAAATATTTCCAACTCCTAAAATCTTGTAATATTCCAACCTATTTGATGGTACTACTTTCATTCAAATCCATGAAACTTTGTTGTACTGTTCAAATTTAAATTCAAATTTGGGCAGTAATACTCCTGTTCTAAAATCAATATATTCCATTCTGTAACTCCAAAACTCCAACAAAATTTTTCCCCATCTTAGAAATCCCCCTAGTATTTTACAAAAATGAGTTGACATTTTTCTGAGCACTTTGATTTTTCTGTTTTATTTGTATTCTTATTTTCCCGTGGTTATTATGCGACGTATAGATCCCGTATTTGACGAAGTTGCTGTGGAAGAAGAAGGAGAAGGATTTGAAGACTTTGAAGACCAAGCCAATCCAAGCAAGCAGCCCTTTGACCATGATACACTTGTTCCTCGGAACCCGTTTGTTTCCGATGCATGATATTAGGGCTACGATGGTAACCTAGTTGATTCCACCATATGATGCATGCCATGATCTTGATCTTGCTATGTGCTAGATGACTTGCATATGGTTAGTGGTTATGGATAGTGATGCATATGTGACATGAACCTTCATGGTTGAAGTCTTTGCATAAAACCCCGTCGGGTGCCATTTATGCCCGAGGGAGATGATGATGATGAGTTGGGTGACCACTTGATGACGAAGTGGTGTGCCAAGGCAAGTGTGTGTGTTTTTCAAACGGATTGGTTTAAGTTGCGACCGTTATTCCAACCATACATGTGCAACCACACTACCCCTTATGGGACGGGGCTTTATTGATTACTTAGGTCGATACTAGCATGGTGCCCGCATTACTAGTGACAGGAAGACTCGAGGTCTTTCCCGGGACGGTGTCGTGCTTGGATAGGCGGCCATGACTGTTTTCACAGGGCACCGGACACACCGTTGGTCCCTTCGGGTATGCGTGACATTGAAATTAGGGCAAGTCCCGTGATCTATTGTTTGTACCCGAGGGCCGTGTGCCAACGAGTGGACTCTATGTTAGTGTCGTCTATGGAAAGATAATGATCGGGTGCTTACCCCGGGTACTTGAGGTACCGCGGGTCGTGGATGACACGGAAGTTCCCCGGATCTTGTGGGTAAAGTGTACAACCTCTGCAGAGTGTCAAACTATTCGAATAGCCGTGTCCACAGTCATGGACAGTTGAGTAACCACTCTTGGGCTACGTCCAATGTTTGTGAAACCATGCGTGTGTATGTGAGTCAAGGTGGTGACTTGACTCGATGAGATGAATCATATTCATGTTGATATCGGTAACCTGTCTTCGAGGTTACGCGAGATTATTGATGCATTAACTTGATGGTAGAATATTTGTTCTAGCCTTGCTAGATTGATCATTATTATTCAAATGCACTGTTACTTTGAACCACATCATGGGTTGCTTGCGAGTACATTCAAAGTACTCATTGGCTTGCAACTGGTTATTTAATTGGCCAGGCATGGAAGAACAGGAATATGAGGAAGAGTTCTTTGGAGACGATCATGCGAACTAGGACGCTATCCCAGTCAGAATGCCTGTAGGGTTAAGGCAGATGGCATGGGTTCTACCCGTTTATCGAAGACTTCCGCTACTCAAGTTATTTGCTATTCAGCCCGTGTGGCTCTATCTATGTAAGACTTGGCCATAATGTCCATAATTCGTGTAAGACTATTTGTATGGATGTAAGACTCTTGTTATTTCAGCTTCTGTGTGTTCAGTGAGCATTGATCTCTGGGATCACTGTACACGTGCATTCGGCGATCTCGACTTCTAAGTCGGGGTCCCCACAGAGAAGTTGTCATTTTCTTCTCCGTTCTTTTCTTCCCAACGATCTATACTCTATTCTTTCATTCCGGAGGCATTGTGATGTTGCTATCTCTTTGACCATCATATCATTTTCATCAAGAGCATATCATTTCATTTGCTTATCCAGTTAACTGGAGTGTGGTATTCTTCATTCAAATTCTCTAACCTTTTCATGTTTTGCCTCTCTTTTCAACCGGAGTGTTGTGTGAATCTTTCTTACCCCTTGTGCCATTCTTTCAATTGTTTCAGAGGCTGTGTGTTGTTGTTTTCATCAAGTATCACTCCATCTCCTCAAACTCATGTTAACTCCTCCATTTTCAGACGGAGTGCTGTCCAAATTATTTCGTTCTTATTCCTTCTCAATCTTGCTTAACCGGAGTGGTTTTGAAATTCTTTCATCATCCGTGAGCTCTTGTTTCACGTCGTTCAACCTTTCAAGGTTCTCATAATGTTCATTGGTCCTCCTTTTACCGGAGTGTTTCATCTTCGTTCATCTCCGTTGTATTCTTCTTTCAATTTGTTCAACCTCTCAGGTTCGTGGTTTCACTCGTCTGTCAAAGAAGCAACTTTGTTTACCTCTTCCTCTTCCGTTTTATCCGGTGCCATCTCTAGGATCTTGGGTCAAGATCCTCTGTTAGTGTGGGAGAGTTGTGACGCCCGAAAACCGACGTCCCAGAAGATCCCAGAAGATTCCAGAGATTCCAGATGTTCCGGGTTCTCCCGTGTGTTTCATTTGTGCTTGTGTTATTTATTTTTGCATTGCATCATGTCATCATGCCATCATGTCATATTTCTTTTGCATCTCAACTAAATAAATTGTGTGGGCCTTCGGTCCATTTAAATCGAGGGAAGGATGACTTCTCTTTATAACATATAAAAGCCTCTCAATATTATTAGGGAGCTATATTAAATATTCCATCTGTTTGGAATTAACCCAACACACTTACATATTTTCCCCATGCCTTCTCTTTCTCAATTCCTGGCTTTCTAAACCTTGTCTATAATTCTTTTCCGTTGTATCGAGGCTCCTCCTAAAATCTAGACTCCTATCAAACTCCTTAACGAAAGCTAAATATTTTAGTTTGCACTTCCCTATTTTCTTGGAACCATTTTTGTTGGGTTGGTAATATTCCTTAAAGCCTTACAAAAATGTTCCATCATTTATTTTCTTGTTCATGGCCTCTTTTCTTTTTAAATGTTGAACTCTCTCTGTTTTATTTCTGCTAAAGAAATAAATAAAAAGAGTCCAGCCCAGCCTGCTCCCTGCAGTCATGCCGGCCTTTTCTTCCCTCAGGCCCCTGGCCCCAGCCATCTGGCCAGGCCCAACTTCCATCTCCAGCCCATCTATCTCCTAACCCTAGCCCGCAGCTGCCTCTCCGTCGCTCTTTTCCTTCCTGCACCGCCAGGAGGCTAGCGAGCCCGAGCCCCAGCTCCGATCCCCTCGCTCCTCCTCATCCCCTTGCACCCCGCCGCCAGAGACACGAACCCCTCCTCCCATCGCCCCCTCTGCCCGATTCCCTCGTCCCCCTCGCCGTCTCCCTGCCGAGCGCCCGCATCGCCAGACCGCGTCGGCTAGGCCCGCCTCCTCGCGCCACCGCACCAGGCCGAGCGCTTCCGGTCGCCTCCTCCGCCTCGCCGTCGCTCAAGGTCCGCCGCCGCTCCTCTCCAGCACCGAGCCCGGCGCGCCCTGTCCGCGCCAGGAGCCCCAAGGCCGCGCCAATCCTCGCCATCCCGTCGCCTGGCTCGCCGAAGCCAGCAGCCGTCCTCGCCACGCCATGGCCCCTGCGCCTTCCCCTCCAGCCGCCTCTTCCCGGCCAAGTCGCCTGCTCCGCCACCCCTGCTGTGCCTCCCCGTCGTCCAGCCGCCCCTCGCCGTCGCCGCACCCTTCAAGAGCTCGCCGGAGCTCCTCTCCACCTCCACGCATCCCATGCAGCCGCTGGCCTCCTCGGCTCGGCTCCCTGCTTCCGGCATCTTCATTCTCGTCTCCTCCGCTCCCTCAAGCCATGGCGCCCCGTGAAGCTTTTCGTCGCTGCTGCCCTGCTCTTCGGCGAGAAGACAAGGACGCCAAGTCCTGTGCACGCTGCTGCCTTCGCCTCGCGTGGTCATCTCGACCCTATAGCCAACCTCACCGTGGTCGTGTCCAAGACCTCCGCCATGTTTTGTTGTTGTTGCTTTTCGCCAACTACACCACAGGCAAGACCCGGACTCCGAACGCCAAGTACCACTACGAACCCGAAAGAACAAGGTTGCGCCAAGTTCGTCTAACGCCGCCGTGGAACCGCCAAGACGACGTGAACAACTACCGTCGCCGGAAACACCAAGTACCCCTTCGTTTAACAAGAACGACAAGTTCGGAGACCTCAAGTACCACGACGAACGTTTTGAAGCGCCAAGTACCGCGACGCCCGGAGCACTCGAAACCGTCAAGTACATCTACGAAACGAGAATGTCTACTTCCACTACCGTCGCCGAGGACCCGTGTTATGCAAGCGTCAAGTTCGACTACCGTCGCCGTGTACCACTACTTCCTCTACGAACCGTGTACCACGACTCACGGAACGACTCCTTCCCTCGACGACTCGAACCGCTTCGAGAACGAACGCTTCGAAGGTATAACCCCGAGACGATGACCCGTGGATGAATGCTTGTTGTGTTGTATGAGATGTATCGAATGTTTTCTCGTGCCCGTTTCGGCTTTTGTCATGCTCCTCGGTTGCCTCGTCGCCGACCCGTGGGAACCCGGTGACGGGATCACTCCACTTTTCTTCTTGCTTGACACGCTCTCCGCCATCTTTCTTTTGCCCCGGTCTCCCGATGAGTTACCGGAACCGAGATGTTGCCGTTGCATCATTTTCGGATCGTTGCCGTGGCACCCTTTTCCTTCCACCACGGTGACAAACACTCCTTATCATCTTCATGTTAACTTTAAATAAAAATTGCATAAACTTGATCATGTCATCCGCATCATGTTAACAACATTAAAATGTGTGAATTGTTGTTTGCTTAAAATTGCTAAATATGCATATGGGGATTTTCCGGAATTGTTGTTGTTATTTCCGGCCTCATTTAAACTTGCCTAGATAGGTAGTTTACTTTTGATTCACCTCTTGCCATGTTAACAAACATTTAACCTTGTCTTGTAAATAAACGAGAGTCAACTAAATAAATAACATGTGGTGTTTCGTCAATATGCAACTCGTTGCATATTGAGCTCCACTTAACTTGTAGTCTTGTTTGTGCACTTTGCCATGACGTGCATAATTAAACCGGACATGCATCATACTTGGATGTGCATCCTATGCCATGTTTATGCTTGTGTGTTTACCATGTTGTTTGCTTCTTTCCGGTTGCTTCTCTTGTTAGCTTCGGTTTCGTTCCGGAGTTGTGAGGATTCGCTCGACTATGTTGCTCCGTCTACTTCATGGACTTGTTCTTCTCCCTCGCGGAATCCCAGGCAAGATGACCATACCTTGGATACCTTTACTACCATTGCCATGCTTAGTGTCTCGATGCTAACGTTACATGTCGCGCTACCCATCTTTTATGTCAGCCTCTCCTTGTTGCCATGAAACCTCTAACCTTTGACACCTTCCTAGCAAAACCACTGTTTGGCTATGTTACCCGCTTGCTCAGCCCCTCTTATAGCGTTGTTAGTTGTAGGTAAAGATGAAGATCGTTCCAGGAGGGAACTTGTTGTTGGAATATCACAATATCTATAATTATTATTAACACACCTATATACTGGGCATGGGTGGAAGGCTTGGCCTTTTGCTCGGTGTTTTGTTCCACTCATGCCACCTTAGGCGCCGATAAACCGACATTATGTTCCTTGATTTTGCATTCCTTACACGATGGGTGGATGGGGACCCCTTGACAGTTCGACTTTGAATAAAACTCCTCCAGCAAGGCCCAACATTGGTTTTAATTTGCTCATAATTAATAACAACTTAATTAATTAATTAAATTGCATAGGGAGTTAGCGCTACCCGAGGATTCTTTCTACATAGCAGGGGGGGCAGTGCTGATGGTGTTGGTCCCAAACGGGGAGCCTGCGGGGCCACCACGCGGAAAAACTCGAGGATTGGCTCCCGTAGCTTCGCCCATCCGGTCGTGGCCTGAGACGAGATACACACGGCTACTATCAGGGTGTCGACACACCGGGAGGTCTTGCTGGACTTGTTTTACCATTGTCGAAATGTCTTGTGCACCGGGATACCGAGCCAGATCGGATTTCCCTAAGATAAGGGGTGATGATATTATATTTATCACTTCAGCTAATCGTGAGAGCTTGTGATGGGCTAAGTTGGGACACCCCTGCAGGGACATAATCTTTCGAAAGCCGTGCCCGCGGTTATGTGGCAGATTGGAATTTGTTAATGTCCGGTTGTAGAAAACTTGACAGAGGATCCGAAGTAAAACACACAACTGTGTGAGTAACCATGACTGTCTCTTTTCACTTTGAGAAGAGAACATGGTGGGGTTATGTTTGATTCGTATGTAGTTCAGGATCTTTAGCGATCACTACTAGTTGCGACCGTTTGCGTAGATTCTCATCGTATTCTTGTACTCGTAAGCTAGCCACCATTTTATGCTTAGCCACTACTGCAACCTCACCACTTTACCTCCTCCTACCCTTAAAGCTTTGCTAGTCTTGATACCCATGGTTATGGGATTGCTGAGTCCTCGTGGCTCATAGATACTACAACACCAGATGCAGGTTCAGCCGAGTTTGATGCAGAAGCTGGTTCAAGTACTTCACTGGGAGCTCGATGAAGAGAGTGGCCGTATGCTTGTGACGATTTCGACGATCAGTAGTGGTTTATACTAGGGGCGATTCGGACCTGTGGCTTTATGTTGTTTTGGTATCTTTCTTTTGGATCTTCGCCCGTAGTCGGGTTGTGATGTTTTGAATGATGTCTTGCTTATGTAATGTATTGTGTGAAGTGGCGAGTGTAAGCCAACTATCTCCTTTTGCAATTTCATCCCTATTTTTACATGAGTTGTGGTAGGATACCAAACTTGAGATCATTCCAGAATGGGCTTATACCTTTAAGTCGTGCCTCGACACGTAGGAGGTATAGTCCCATCCTGGGCATTATAAACGTGTACCTCGACCGCGTCAATCGGTGTTTAGATGAAACACAAGGTATGCGGATTTTAAGATGTCAATAAGACTAATGAACTTGAGTATGTTTTATAAACTCTGATATGGTACTCTGTATTACACAGTTGGCACCACTGAGCTCGAGGCCCTCAAGAGCGAGGTTGTAAAGGCCAAGAAGGAGGCCAAGGAGAACAAGGTAGCCACTATCACCCAGTGCACTTTGACACGAGCGAAGGCAAAGTGTACTCCACTGTTGGTCCACCCGCCGGCAAGGAGTACCGCAAGCCGGAGAAATACTTCAAGGACGTCATCGACGACGCCCGCCTTATAGAAGGCCAGTGTTCGAAGGATGTTGTCTTCGAGTGATTGTATCACGATGTAAAGACAATGCTTATGAATCCGTTGTATATAGCTTATGCGCTATGTATGACATCAGCGTCTTTTACCTCCCGTTTGACTGTTTATTTAAATCTGAGAGTTTTCAGTCGTCGACTTCTGCCCCCATTTACATAGTATTAGGGTGTTTGGTCATATGCATATACACTCTTTATCCAACGTCTTGGTCCATATAGGAGGTGTATGCGGAGCGAATTAGGCAATCAGACTATGCAGCTTTATTGCTTTCACTTAGTCGAAGGAGCTTGACATGTGGGGCTAGCTACTAGCCCCTGGTGTGGAAATGATATTCCTTTATTTAAGGTATCCAATTGCACCTGGCTGGGCAAAACCAACCCTTCGTATAACACAGGGTAGATCACTATCGAACGTAGTATAAAACTAAGTTGCCGGATTGCGGACCAGGTTCTCGCCTATCATGACGGTCAGTTTTCGGCTTTCTCTACTGAGGTACTTGACCGGATGAGCCACAAGTACAATCGCAGTAGTTCTCCCTTTACACCCTAGCCGAACAATCGGGAACATAGGGGTAAGCATAGGAGCTGGGCAACTCAACTATTGACCCAAGCCATGATTCAGAACTGATGCATATAAGGCAAACATCCAGGACACCGAACACTCCCTACATGCGTTCGGTCTTTTCAACATATACTGGGCTAAATACAGCCACTGGTAATAAACCCTTATTAACAAGGCACATATGGCAATCTGATGTGGGAAGAGAATATTTATGATGAGTGAATAAAACTTCGAACATAATGCGAATCAAGTTGTTCTATTAATATCCCTTTATGGTACGGCGAGCCGTAAACTTGCACACAATGCCCAAAACCTTTTTGGACATTTTACATGCCAAAAAGGTATATAACAAGAAAGAGAAAAAAGGTTTACACAGGGTCTTAATCAAAAGAGAAACCTTAGTACGGGTCCCTGTTGCACGTCCGCGTCGTTTCCTCCACTGTAATGTGTCCTTGAAGGAGTGAGAGTATGATGGCCGCCTGTAAACGAAAAGAAAATAAACTTCGAATAGAAAAAGAAATCGTGTGGCCATGACAAGACTAGTTCATTTAAGGAACATAAAAACATAAGTTTAGAGTCCGAATAGGGTCAAGCTGAACTATGGACTATATGCGGTGTGCCCCCAGCATCGCCCAAGGGATTTTAAGGCATAATTATGCACTCTAGGTACATGTGCCATAACCTTATGGGGCAGTCGGTGGGAACATAGCTACTAATCTAGCTCAGGTTCATCTGAGCTACCGCACTGGGGCTTTTCTAGGACACGTTTAGTTATGTCCGCGACTAACAGATTATCCAGCTTGAATAGGCCGTTTAGGACTTCGGTTGCTAGGGCCGCAGTGTAATCCATCGTACGGAGAGAGCGCTCCATATTTCCATTGACCGTGGTGACACCATGTGGTACAGGCATTTTAAGATTTAAATTGTCATAATGCGGGACTGCATTAAAGCGGGCGAAGGCCATTCTTCCGAGTAGTGCATGATAGCCACTTTGGAATAGAGCGATGTCGAAGATTATTTCTTCGCTTCCAAAATTATCTTGAAAGCCGAATACGACTTCCAGTGTTATAGAGCCCGTGAAGCGGGCTTCGACGCCCGGTATCACTCCTTTAAAGGTCATGCTGCTTTGCTTGATTCTTGACGGGTCAATCCCCATCTTGCGGACATTGTCCTGATTTACCAGATTAAGACTGCTGCCTCCGTCCATGAGGACTCGGGTTAGATGGTATCCATTGATTATTGGGTCGAGCACCAGGGCAGCCGTACCCCCATGATGAATACTAGTCGGATGATCCCTGCGATCGAAAGTGATCGGACAGGCCGACCATGGGTTGAATTTGGGGGCGACAGGCTCAACGGCGTAGACATCTCAGAGTGCGCGCTTGCGCTCCGTTTTTGGGATTTGAGTGGCATAAATCATGTTCACTGTTTTAACCTCCGGTGGAAATTTCTTCTGCCCCCCTATATTCGGCTAGCGAGGTTCATCCTCCTCTTCGCTCGGAGGCTCCTTCCCCTTGTGTTCGGCATTGAGCTTGCTGGCATGTTTGAAGACCCAAAAGTTACGGTTGGTATGGTTGGCAGGTTTTTCTGGGGTACCATGGATTTGGTAGGGCCTATCTAATATTTTGTCTAGACTGGATGGACCATCTCTGTTGCCTTTAAATCGCTTCTTCCGTTGACCAGGTCTGGAGTCGTTGAATCCGGCGTTTACCGCTCTATCATCTGGGCTTCCAGCATTGTTTTGAGGTTTGTTTTTGTTACGTCGTGGCTTTCCATTGCCGTCCCTGACTTCAGATGTTCCAGGGTCACTGGTACTGCTATGAGCTAACCAGCTATCCTCACCCGCACAAAAACGAGTCATAAGGGTAGTTAGGGCTGCCATTGTCCTTGACTTTTCCTGCCTGAGGTGTCTGGCTAGCCATTTGTCCCGGATACTATGCTTGAATGCTGCCAAGGCTTCAGCATCCGGACAGTCGACGATTTGGTTCTTCTTAGTGAGAAACCGATTCCAAAGCTTGCGGGCTGACTCCCCGGGTTGTTGGATAATGTGACTTAGATCGTTAGCTTCCGGGGGCCGGACATAAGTCCCTTGAAAGTTGGCCCGAAAAGTGTCCTCAAATTCTTCCCAACTCCCAATGGAGTTCTCTGGGAGGCTATTTAGCCAGTGCTGAGCTGGTCCTTTCAGCTTGAGGGGTAGATATTTAATGGCGTGGAGATCATCTCCTCAAGCCATGTGGATGTGAAGAATAAAGTCTTCTATCCAGACGGCAGGATCCATCGTTCCATCGTATGCTTCGATGTTCACGGGTTTAAACCCTTCTGGAAAATCATGATCCAGCACCTCATCGGTGAAGCACAGAGTGTGTGCGGCTCCTCTATATTTTGCTATATCGTGGGGTATGTCTGATGGTTGTGATGTTCAGTATTGACCCCGAACTGGTATGTTACCGGCATGATTGGCTTGATAGCCGTCGTCCCGTGCGGGGGGCTGGTCCCTAGGTCCGTAGATAGATCTGGTCTTGCTAGCTTTTTTGTTCAGGTCCTCACGCAGATCGTGTTTTCAGACTTGAGTCGCATCCTCCTTTCCTTTACGGGGTGGTGGTGCGGGCTTGTGTACGCCATTGCTAGTGACTCTGTCCCGTCCGTGAGGTGGTCGGTCCGGCTTGTCGGTGGTGTTATTCTTCGGCAGGACGGGCGCAGCAGCCTCGCAGTCAAATTCATGCAGCAGTTTACGCTTGGGATAGCCTTTGGTTTGGACGTTATAGCCATGTTTCTGTTCGGCGTCTAGCACCTCGTTCCATCTATCGTTTAGCGTGTCATGTGCGCCTCGAAGCCGTCTCTGCTGCTTTTTCAGGCCCCTTGCAGTGGAAATAAGCCGTCGATGGAAGTGCTTTTGTTCAGAGGGTTCTTCTCGGACGATATATTCATCATCATCCAGGCTAACCTCTTCTTCGGAGACAGGTTCATAGTTACCATCTTCGGCATCGCTGTCATCGGACAGCGACTTCAGACTTTGTTCGCCGTCCTCTTGCTCTTCCTGCTCCATCGCTGGGTCTGCGGGGTCTTCGACTTGTTACGGCGTGTCACCGTCGATAGTTACAGTGTTGCTATTTCGTCCTTTACGGGATATAGTTCGGCGTTTTGGACGCTGACATTTGGGAGGTTCTTCCACGGGATTGTTTTCGCAATCGCCCTCTGCTTCTTTACGTGTATCCACCATGTACACGTCGTATGAAGACGTAGCTGTCCACCGCCCGCTTACGGGCCGGTTTTGATCTGGATCCACTTCAACTTCGAGGTCCATCCCTTCGATGTCTTCGGAAGCATAGTCAAGTAGATCAGTTAGATCTTCAACCGTGGCTACCAAGTGGGTGGTGGATCGGGAGCAAAATTCTCCATCAACCTCCAGTTCAAACCGGATACAATGCGGCTATGTGTCCCCATCTAGGGAGAGGGATTTTAACGACCTTAGCATGTCGCCAAAGGGTGAGTGCTGGAAGATATCCGCAGAACTGAATTCGGCGATAGATGCCCGATTTGGCTTGAAGGGCGCATATGCATGTGATTCGGAATCCGAGGCCGGAGTTAGGTCCGAGGTTCCGATGACACAAACCTCGTCTAGCGTTGGGTCTGTGTGCGGCTCCAACACCGTGGAGGCCGCCACTTTCATGGTGGGGTTGAGCTTCCCGTCCTCAGGCGGCGGGGTCTATTCCGGATCAAGGGCCAGAAATGTTGGTGGTGTTATTTCCTGATCCGATGGCAGAGCTAGTTCATGTTCATCGTGAAAGCAGAGAGAGGTTGCCGCTGGCTCGAATCCGGCAAAGATCAAGTCTCCGCAGATATCAGCAACGTAGTTTAAGCTTCTGAATCTGACTTGATGGCCAGGGTCGTAGCTCCCATTCTGCTCAAGATGGCCTTTGGTGTTGGCGCGTACCGCTAAGCCGCCGAACACAAAGAGTTGTCCAGGAGGGAAGATTCCCTCGGTGTTGCCATCGTGGTTGAGTACGCGATCCATCGGTCCTTCGGTCGACGACATAGTGGAACTCTCAATGAAAGAACCAATGCTGGTGTCAAAACCGGTGGATCTCGGGTAGGGGGTCCCGAACTATGTGTCTGAGGATCGATGGTAACAAGAGGCTGGGGACACAATGTTTACCCAGGTTCAGGACCTCTTGATTGAGATAAAACCCTACTTCCTGCTATATTAATATGGATGAATATGAATACAAGAGTTGATCTACCTCGAGATCGTAATGGCTAAACCCTAAAGTATAGCCTATGAGAATTTAGATTCTCTGTTAGCCTCTACGAACTAAACCCTCCTGTCGGTGTACAAAAAGAGGGGTACACTTTTTGTACCCCTATAACTGTGCACGGGCAGTCTGAGCCACGGGCACCGCATCACCAAGCAAGGCCAGGGAGGTAAGCCAGGGTAAGACTGAAGCCCAAAGCCAAGACCACAAAGAGCAAAGGGACGAAGCGGTTTCCCCCGGCAAGATCCTTGCAGGGAGCCAGTTTTAGCAGCCCCGGCAAAATCCTTGCTGGGGACGGCTTTAGCAGCCCCGGCAAGACCCTTGCCGCGGCAACTCGCCCCATGCCTTCGGAGCAGATCACCCTTGAGTCCACCGCCCCCATGGGGCAAGGATTCGGGAGATATCCCCGTAGTGGCACGCAGATCTTTGTGAAGACATTCAAGATCAGATACACACTAAGAAGACGACGACCCTTGGCGGAAACCCAGCCAAGGAAGACCACAAGACCTCCGGCAAAGCACCTTGCCGGGGATGACAGCAGGCGCCGTGGCCACCATCAGGCCCACACCAACTAAACTTCCACCGCCATATGCAGCTGCCGACCCAACCAGCTGGGCAGGCACCTGCGTGGCGGCATGCAGATCTTCGTGGAGACCCACCATTGCGCCACCTCAGCTGCCTGCTTACCTACATGGCATCTTAGGCATCGCTGGCCAGGGCGCGTGTCGACGCAACAAGGAGCGGCGACGGACAAGATGGATATCTCCCCCGTCCCCGATAAAGCAAGGACACCTAAGCAAGACGCATTAAATGAGCCTTGTCATGTAATGCGAGGGATAACCTCGCGTCACTGTACCCTTTCCACCTCCTGTGTGCCACTGTGGCGACCCCTTTTCCCTATAAAAGGAGGCTCGAGGCGACCATGAGGAGGATTCGGCTTTTTGGAGCTCCTCACGCCCCATAGCTAGCTGAAGAACACAGATATACAATCCACCAAAGCAGGAGTAGGGTTTTACGCATCCTCGCGGCCTGAACCTGGGTAAACGAACTGTGTGCTATCTGTTTGATCCGCTCTTCTATCAACCCCGCGCCCCACAACCGTAGTAGGGATTCTTGTGATCCCATAGGTGTTGATCCAATACACCGACATCTTTGGCGCGTCAGGTAGGGGGTGCAGTTGTGAGAATCGGCTTTAGCAGTTAGTTCGACGCTCCTTCATCATCATGGCGCCCAAGAAGAAGACGACGGTGGCGGTTGGCCAGTCAGAGGTCGGACAGCCCGTCCCGACGCAGGCGAGCAACGGGTCGGTCGCGGAAAGGACCCGGGGCGCTGCTCGCGAACACCAACACCAATAGCCGGAGTTTGGGAGGTGGCGATGTTTGTGCGCCTGGTAATGGGCCGCACACCGCCAAATCCAATGACGGAGACAGGCCCTCCGCGGGTGGTGCGGGGCCCTCCAGGATCGCTGCCACATCACCCGAAGGCGACGCAAGGACCTCCAGGACTCCCACGCCGGCGCCAACAGCGCGCTCCTCCCAAGCAGCGCGCGACGAACGGCCTCATCACGCCGAAGTTCCCGGGCGTCGCCACGGGAAGAGCCCCGAGAGCCACTCCCGAGATGTAGAAGACCTACCCGCCCGCCGAAGCACTGGTGGAAATGGCATGCGACCACGGGATCATGATGGAGCTCCTCCTGACATGGTCAGGGGTCGAAGCGCATCACGGTCCGTGCAGGTTTCGCTACCGCTAACCCCAGCCAAAGCTCTAGCGCGCGCGCAGTTGCTCCTCGACTTTCATCCTGTTATGGGGAAACTCGATGAATGGAGAGCCACCATCCGAAGCCTTGTCGCAGTCGCCAACAGGGATGAACCAAGTCCAACAGAGCCCCCAGGTCGATGCTCCGATGGTGTCCCACGCACCGGTGGCGGGAGGACCGGCAGCACCGTGGCCACGGTGCATTCGCCTCCTCCTCACCCGGTACCGCGTGTGTCGACTCGTCGGAACGTCGTGGGTGACGACGTCTCCATAGCGTCGTCCGACCCACGGACCCACGACGACCAGCGTCAAGTTCTTCAGGAGCAAGCTCATGAAGACGCTCGAACCACCATCGAGCGCCAGCACGGAGCGCGCCACCAGTCAGACAGGCGAGCAGGGCTTGCTGTGAATGTAATGCCCAGGATGGGACTATATCTCCTACGTGTCGAGGCACGACTTAAAGATATAAGCCCATCCTAGAATGATCTCAAGTTTGGTATCTTTGCACGACTCATGTAAAAGAGGGATTAAATTGCAAAAGGAGATAGTTGGCTTACACTCGCCACTTCACACAATACATTACATAAACAAGACATCATTCAAAACATCACAACCCGACTACGGGTGAAGATCCAAAAGAAAGATACCAAAACAACATAAAGCCACAGGTCAGGATCGAATCCAAGTAGAAACCACTACTGATCGTCGAAAACGTCACAAACAAACAGCCATACTCTTCATCGAGCTCCCAGTGAAGAACTGAGCCAACTCCTGCATCAAACTCGGCTGAACCTGCATCTGGTGTGGTGAAGTAACTGTGAGCCACAGAGGACTCAGCAATCCCGTTCCCGGGTAACAAGACTATTTAAGCCTTGGGTGAGGACAAGGCTGAAGAAAGAACAAGAGGTGAAGGAACAACAAGAGTCTGCAGCAGCAACTAGCACTAACTTACGTAATAGAGAGCGAGAAGAGAAGTGCCTCGGTCGAAAGATGATCACGAAGTGATCCTAACTAAAGCCGGTCAAACATAACCCCACCGTGTTCAACTCCCGAATCCCTATTCGGAAATTGACAGTCACGGTACACACGTTGGTAGTGTATTGAAACATTGTGTCAAGTTATCTACAACCGGATATTAACAATCTCCCATCTGCCACATAACCGGGGGCACGGCTTTCGAAAGTTCAAAACCCTGCAGGGGTGTTCCAACTTGACCCATTACAAGCCCACGATCCGCGGAGTCGCAACTCCATAGGTGGGAAGACCCGAGTATTCTCGGAATCCCGTGCTCAAGTTAAACCGAACTAAGGTAAGGCTAATCCAGCAAATCCTCCCGGCGTGCCGACACCCTGATAGTAGCCGCGCGTATCTAGTCTCAGGCCACGACCGGATGAGCACAGCGTACAGTGGCCGAAATACCCAAGTTGCCAAGGGGGGCCCCGCACACGACTCTAGTTTGGACCAACACTCACATCTAGCACTGGCCCAGGGGGGTTGAATTAAAATAAAAGGGATAGCTAGTCCCATATGCAAGTTTTATTAGTTATTAGGCAAATAGTACCAATGTTGGGACTTGCTGGAAAAGACTTAGCACTTAGCGGTTTATCAAGGGGGTCCCATACACCCCAACCGTGTTAGGAACGCATAATCAAGGAACATAACACCAGTTTATACGGTTCCTAATGGCATGAGTGGAACAAATCACCAAGCAAAAGGCTTAGCCTTCCACCCTTGCCAATATATAGATGATTTCATTTAAGCATTTATATAGTGTGATATAACCCAACCAAACTTCAACATGAAGCAAGCATCTTCAATCTTCACCTGCAACTAACAATGCTATAAGAGGGGCTGAGCGAAGCGTACTTAGCCAAGCAACGGTTTGCATAGGAAGGGTGGTTAAACAGGTTCATGGTTACAATAGGAGGCTGACAGGAAAACATGGGCATCGAGGCAAAACTAAAGAGCGATACTCTAGCAATAGGCAAAGATAGTAATGGTATCCGGGTTCGGTCATCTTGCCTGGAATTCCACAAGGGAGAAGAACGGATCCATGAAGTAGGCGGAGCAACACAGACGAGAGAATCCTCACAACTCCGGAACGAAACCGAAGCTAACAAGAGAAGCAACCGGAAAGAAAGAACAACACAGTAAACACACAAGCATAAACATGGCATACGATGCACATCCAAGTATGATGCATGTCCGGTTTAAATATGCATGGCATGGCAAAGTCCACAAACAAGTACTACAAGTTAAGTGGAGCTCAATATGCAACGAGTTGCATATTGACGAAACACCACATTTAATTATTTAGTTGACTCTCATTATTTACAAGACAAGATTAATTGTTTTTAACATAGCAAGAGGTGAAGCTTAATAAAACTATACTAACTAGGCAATTTAAATGAGGCCGGAAAATAACAACAACATATCCGGAAAATCCCCATGAGCATGTTTAGTGATTATAAAGCAACAACAATTAAACATTTTAGTGTTGTTAACATGATGCGGATGACATGATCAAGTTTATGCAATTTTATTAAAAGTTGACAAGAAGAAGATATGAAGCACTTGTCACCGTGGTGGAAGAAAAAGGGTGCCACGGCAACGATCCGAAAATGATGCAACGACATCATATCGGTTCCGGTAACTCGTTGAGAGACCGGTGCAAAAGGAAAGATGGCGAGCGTGTCAAACGAGATGAAAGGTGGGGCGATCCCGTTACCGGGTTCCCACGAGTCGGTGACGAGGCAACCGAGGAACATG
This sequence comes from Secale cereale, assembly GCA_902687465.1. Taxonomy (NCBI): domain Eukaryota; kingdom Viridiplantae; phylum Streptophyta; class Magnoliopsida; order Poales; family Poaceae; genus Secale; species Secale cereale. The sequence goes on from LR738714.1 coordinate 240,898,345, forward strand.
ACAAACGGACGAAACGGCACGGAGCACACACGGGAAACATTTGATACAACACAACAAGCATCTCACAGGTCATCGACTCGAGGTTATACCTTCGGGACAAACGTTCTCGGAGTGGTTCGAGATCGTCGAGGGACGTAGAGGAAGTAGAGGAAGTAGTCGTTCACGCGGGTCGTAGAGGAAGAAGGCGTTCACGTTCGGAGAGGAAGTAGCCGTTCACGAGGCGGTAGTTGTACTCGGGCGACGGTAGTGTAACTTGACGGATCTGAGCTCTTCGAGGGTCGTCGTGGTACTTGCCGCATCGATGTCGTGGTACTTGCAGACTTGGTTCCCTCGTTTTGCGACGGTAGTGGAAGTAGTGGTACTTGGTGGGTCGCCGTGTAGTCGAACTTGAGGGTCGTCGACGTCGTGGTACATGAGGGTCGTCGTGGTACTTGGCGTGTCATCTTGCATAGTCGTTCCGGTTTGTAGATGTTCATGTCATCGTAGCCGTTCGGGTCTTGAGTCTTGACGAAAAACAACAAACACAGACTCGAAGGGGTACTCGGCGGTCGTCGATCCGTAGATGTTCGGGTCCAGAAGTAGATGTACTTGCTGCTCCATGGGTACTTGAGATACACAAAAACAGCAACAACAAAAGAAAAAAATACAGGAAAAGGCTGCGGGGGTGCGGCGCTGCTGGGTCGGTCCGGAGGGAAGACGAGGCCTGGCCTTGGGGCGCGGAGGGGCGCACGGCCTGGAAGAAGGACGGCGGCTCCTGGAGAAAGGAGACCGCAGCCGCGACCTTAGCGCTGCCCGGCCGACGCTGGAGCGACGCACGGGAGGAGAGGCCCGAGGCGCGCAGGACGGCGACGGGGGCTCGGGACTCCTGGACGAGGAGGTGGCGCGGGCCATGGCGCGGTCTGGAGACGGAGAGGGGAGGCGGCGCGGCTCGGACGCGGGGATGGGAGGAGACGAGGCGGAGGAGGTGCTCGGGAGGGGGGCTCGGGCTGCACTGCTGTTGGCGATTGGAGTAAGCAGGACTTGGCGCAGGGGAGAGGAGAGATCGAGGCGACGGGGAGAGATCGAGAGGGTTCGTGCGCTCGAAGGGAAACGGGGCCGAGGGGAAAGGAGATCGGGGCGAGGCCAGAGGGGCTCGAGGGAAGAAAACGAGAGGAGGAGGCATCGATCGATGGGGGAATCGAGGCGATGCAGTCGGGTGGCGGCGTGGGGTGAGCGAGGGGAGCTGCGGCGCTCTCGGGAGGAAAGGAGAGGAGCGGGGGCACCGCTAGGATTAGGGGGATCGGCTGGGCCAATGGGCCGGTTGGAGAGGTGGCTGGCCTGGGCCTTAGGGAGGCCTAGAGGGAGCCCAGACCTAAAGAGGCTGGCGGCCTTTCCCGTTTTTAAATTCTTTCTGCAAAAAAAAAACAATCCACAGAAAATAGGACGGAAAAAGGCCAGGGGTTCACGGGATGAATTTGAAAGAAGTAACAATACTTCTGGACTCCTGGAATTATGCACCATTTAAATAAAATACTCTGGCATTATTTAGAGATAGAAAAATAATTCAAGTTTGAATGTAGTTCAAACTAGATCCATTTTTGAATCTGTCCAGAGCATCTCTGAAAAGGATGAAATTTGGAGGAGGGGCATATGGCATGGTCTAGAATTTTTAGGAAAAGAATGAACATTAATGGAGGTAGCGAGGAACTCACCTGCATGATGAAGTAAAAGAATAAGAGGAAGAAGAAGAAGAAGGATGGGTGTTGCATGGGACATATGCAAGTGTGTTGGGTTAATTCCAACGAATGGAATATTTATTATAGCTCCCTAATAATATTGAGAGGCTTTTATATGCTATAAAGAGAAGTCAACCTTCCCTCGATTTAAATGGACCGAAGGTCCACACGATTTATTTAGGTTGAGATGCAAAAATAAATATGACATGATGGTATGATGACATGATGCAATGCAAAAAATTAAATAACACAAGCACAAAGAACACACGGGCAACCCGGAACATCTGGAATCTTCTGGAATCTCCTGGGATCTTCTGGGACGTCGGTCTCGGGCGTCACAACTCTCCCACACTAACAGAGGATCTCGACCCGAGATCCTAGAGATATCACCGGGTAAAAAACGGAAGAGGAAGAGGTAAAACAAAGTTGCTTCTTTGACAGACGAGTGAAACCAAAGAACCTTGAGAGGTTGAACAAGTTGAAAGAAAGAATGCAACGGAGATGAACGAAGATGAAAACACTCCGTTAGAAAGAGTAACAAGGAACATAATGAGAACCTTGTAGGTTGAAAGACATTAAACAAGAGCTTACGAACCAAAAGAATATGCAACCGCAAAGAATGACAGAATTTGGGCAGCACTCCGTCTGAAAATGGAAGGAATTAACAAGAACTTGGCAAGTTGAGATGATACTTGATGTAAACAGCAGCATATTGCCTCCGAAACAATTAAAAGAATGGCACAAGGTTAAGAAAGATTTCAGACAGCACTCCAGTTGAAAAGAGAGGCAAACTTGATAAGATGAGAGAACTAGAATGAAAAATACAACACTCCGGTTAAATAGACAAGCAAGGGAGAATATGATCTCGATAAAACGATATGATGGTTTGGAGAGAGCAACATCACAAAACCTCCGGTACGAAAGAATAGATGCAAGATCGTTGGGAAGAAAGAACGGAGTAGAAAATGACAACTTCTCTCAAAATTGAATTAGGAAATCCTCCTTACAAAGAAGGGTTGGATAGAGTTGTTGGAAATTCAACAACGAGAAGGATAAGCTTGATGTGGGCTTATGGAAAACATCTCCAAATTAAGAGGTGATAACCAGCCACTAACGAAAACAATTGATTTGATTGAGATCAACAAGGAGACGATAAACTTATTCACCGGAATGAAAAATGAAGAACTTGGGTCATTTATAAGCACCATAATTGCAACAATCCTTAGGGAAAGCTTTAGGTGAAATACAACCCAAGATAACTCCAACAAGTAATTGAAGGGTTGGAAAGACCTCCTGAACAAAGAAAATGATGGGTTTTAATTATCTCATTCTTGATAACTCGTGAATCATGAAACGAGAAGGAATTGTCAAGAATGACATAACACCATCTGAAAAGATAAGGTAACAAGAGGTGCAATTGGAAGCATGATGAAGAATGCTTGAGCTCGAACAAGAATCTTGATGAAGATTTCGAGGATGAATTAAAACATGATGAACCACCATGAAGAATTCCGGTAATGAAAGCATGAGAAGTGAAAGATGAAAAGAATAAGATTCAAGGCCTGCGATGAATTAGATGGAGCTTTGCAATAATATAATTGGAATAACTTGAAGCTCCGGAAAACAAGATGGACAACTTAGAAGCGAGAATATTATATGATGAACAAGCTCCGGAAAAGAGATTAAATCACCTTGAAGGAATAAGAATAAGAATTATGTCATGCATCTCCTTCACCAATTAAATTGATGACAACCAAGGATTTGGCATACTACTTATTCTCGTTGGAAAGGATTAAGAGAGAACTCACACAAGCTTGGATAAATCTTCAACAAACCACCGTTAGGATTATGAAAGAACAAATGAATTAAAAGCGATAACAACGGAAGGGTAATCTTGAAAGAACCACCGTAAGAATATAGAGACGAACGAAGAGACATCAATGAAGACTATTTGGAGGACGAAGTTGAAAACTGAGAATGAAGAAATATTCTGAAATGATGGCCTTCGGAGGATCACAAAGAAAAGAATTCACGAAATGCTTCGTATGGGTATGAAAATAATTCCACACAATCGAAACAATACTGAGGATGGCATGAAGCTAGAACCACGAATCTTCAAGAAGACGGGCCAAGATTTAAGAGAAACACTTCTCCGGTCTTCAAATGTTGAGAATGAAGACGAGAAATGCCATAAGAATTGTTGAGCACTCCGGAATGAAGAATTAAAAAGGTTGACCCAACGATGGAAAAGAGTTTGAAAGCGATCTTGGAGAAAGCACGTGACTGATGGGAATCATTCTTACGTCACACTTGAAAGGAATTTGAGTATAACTCCAGAAAAATTAGAAGAGTCAGGTAAGATCTTGGGAAAAGACCTGTGGGTTAGGGCCCACTCAAAGAAATCACCGTTAGAAAAGATTGCTTAAGAGATATTGCACCAGTTGAATTAAATGGCTTGAATAAGATGACAATCTCAAAATAGCTTGACAGGATTAAGAATGGAAACACGAATCTTCAGCACTCCGGATATGAATAGCAAGAGGAGAATGATTAATTGGTCCACCGGAATAAGAAAGCATTGCGAAATGAGGAAAAGGATAAGATCAACACCGAAATCTTGAATTATATCCACCGGCAGAATTAGAGAACAAAAGAATGATGAACTTGAAGCTCTTGAGCATCTTCACGATAAATCACCGGATAAGAACATTGAAGGAAAAGAATGAAGAAAATATCACATGAATAAAATGGATATTCCATCTGAGAATTCCAGCTCCATAAAGAAAAGGGAGGGAGGGTGGGGAAAAACAAAGACAACTTGGGATGAATGAAACATACGTCGTCAGATTTCTCAACGGCGTCCGTATGGAATAATTTGAAGAGAAGGCACACCGGTTGAAAAGGATTAACATGAAGATCTCGATGGTCAAGACGAATTAGCACTCCCATAGAAATATGAGAATACCGATTAGGAAAGGTATGGAATCAACATTTGACATCGAAGCAACTCGAATACCAGAATCAAGACAAGAACAAAGGGTAGATGTGTTGCAGCATCATCTTCACAATATCATTCGAACAGAGGATTGAACGAATGAATTCCGTAGGTACATCAACTTGTCGAGAAGCCAGTTGGAGAACAAAAGAAAAATAAAAAGGAACAAGGAACAGATAGAACAAATACAGGATAGGAGCTTCGTTCGACAAATTCGTGCTGAAAGCTCATGGAACGTGTTACAAAAGGGTTTCGCAATCCCCGGATCAGCATAGCCAAGGACCCTTTAAGATGCAACTCCCGATCAGAATAAGTCCATAAAACCACTTCACTCAATGTAGAACCCCGAACTTCATATCGAGCATTCGTTGGAAGAATGCCTAGAACTACTAGATGAACCCACCTATAGATTTCCGAAAGTTTCCAGTTATGCAATCAGGTGTTGGGGATACACGGGAAGCACCGCGCAATCAACTCTAAACCTACATCCAGGTGTATCCATCCTTCAACACATAACCAGTTGTTCTCGGAAACTGTTTACCTCGGACCTTCGAAACGCATCCACTATACAAGCTATGGCAATACTCTCGAACTACCTCCCCAGTACTGGGTGATGTCGGGGTTATCTTGCCACTAACCGCATAGGAGAGTTTTTGATGTCGGCCGTCTTAAGTATTCTAGTACTGCCGCGATGGATTTGTGACGACAACACCTTGGAGCTCAACTCCCCGGGACACTGCCACAACCCCTAATGACAGGAGGCATCGAGAACAATGTTCTCGTCACAAAGACATCGGAACAATCCAAACAATACTCGCGAGATCCTAAAAAAAAATTGTGCAATTTTTGAAAGTAGAAGAGGTAATAGTAGTCGTCAGGAGTCCTCACCAGAATGAAAGGGTATGAGAAGCAAAGAAATCCTACTCTCCGATATATATATAGGACTCAAAACATTTTCAGTGTGTGCCTAGACTCAACCGTCAACGATTCGATCAATCAGTGGGGGCTTCTAGGTCGGAGAAGGCTCTGAATACCAACTTGTAATGCCCAGGATGGGACTATATCTCCTACGTGTCGAGGCACGACTTAAAGATATAAGCCCATCCTAGAATGATCTCAAGTTTGGTATCTTTGCACGACTCATGTAAAAGAGGGATTAAATTGCAAAAGGAGATAGTTGGCTTACACTCGCCACTTCACACAATACATTACATAAGCAAGACATCATTCAAAACATCACAACCCGACTACGGGTGAAGATCCAAAAGAAAGATACCAAAACAACATAAAGCCACAGGTCAGGATCGAATCCTAGTAGAAACCACTACTGATCGTCGAAAACGTCACAAACAAACAGCCATACTCTTCATCGAGCTCCCAGTGAAGAACTGAGCCAACTCCTGCATCAAACTCGGCTGAACCTGCATCTGGTGTGGTCAAGTAACTGTGAGCCACAGAGGACTCAGCAATCCCGTTCCCGGGTAACAAGACTATTTAAGCCTTGGGTGAGGACAAGGCTGAAGAAAGAACAAGAGGTGAAGGAACAACAAGAGTCTGAAGCAGCAACTAGCACTAACTTACGTAATAGAGAGCGAGAAGAGAAGTGCCTCGGTCGAAAGATGATCACGAAGTGATCCTAACTAAAGCCGGTCAAACATAACCCCACCGTGTTCAACTCCCGAATCCCTATTCGGAAATTGACAGTCACGGTACACACGCTGGTAGTGTATTGAAACATTGTGTCAAGTTATCTACAACCGGATATTAACAAGCTCCCATCTGCCACATAACCGCGGGCACGGCTTTCGAAAGTTCAAAACCCTGCAGGGGTGTTCCAACTTGACCCATTACAAGCCCACGATCCGCGGAGTCGCAACTCCATAGGTGGGAAGACCCGAGTATTCTCGGAATCCCGTGCTCAAGTTAAACCGAACTAAGGTCAGGCTAATCCAGCAAATCCTCCCGGCGTGCCGACACCCTGATAGTAGCCGCGCGTATCTAGTCTCAGGCCACGACCGGATGAGCACAGCGTACAGTGGCCGAAATACCCAAGTTGCCAAGGGGGGCCCCGCACACGACTCTAGTTTGGACCAACACTCACATCGAGCACTGGCCCAGGGGGGTTGAATTAAAATAAAAGGGATAGCTAGTCCCATATGCAAGTTTTATTAGTTATTAGCCAAATAGTACCAATGTTGGGACTTGCTGGAAAAGACTTAGCACTTAGCGGTTTATCAAGGGGGTCCCATACACCCCAACCGTGTTAGGAACGCATAATCAAGGAACATAACACCGGTTTATACGGTTCCTAACGGCATGAGTGGAACAAATCACCAAGCAAAAGGCTTAGCCTTCCACCCTTGCCAATAAATAGATGATTTCATTTAAGCATTTATATAGTGTGATATAACCCAACCAAACTTCAACATGAAGCAAGCATCTTCAATCTTCACCTGCAACTAACAATGCTATAAGAGGGGTTGAGCGAAGCGTACTTAGCCAAGCAACGGTTTGCATAGGAAGGGTGGTTAAACAGGTTCATGGTTACAATAGGAGGCTGACAGGAAAACATGGGCATGGAGGCAAAACTAAAGAGCGATACTCTAGCAATAGGCAAAGATAGTAATGGTATCCGGGTTCGGTCATCTTGCCTGGAATTCCACAAGGGAGAAGAACGGATCCATGAAGTAGGCGGAGCAACACAGACGAGAGAATCCTCACAACTCCAGAACAAAACCGAAGCTAACAAGAGAAGCAACCGGAAAGAAAGAACAACACGGTAAACACACAAGCATAAACATGGCATACGATGCACATCCAAGTATGATGCATGTCCGGTTTAAATATGCATGGCATGGCAAAGTGCACAAACAAGTACTACAAGTTAAGTGGAGCTCAATATGCAACGAGTTGCATATTGACGAAACAGCACATTTAATTATTTAGTAGACTCTCATTATTTACAAGACAAGATTAATTGTTTTTAACATAGCAAGAGGTGAAGCTTAAAAAAACTATACTAACTAGGCAATTTAAATGAGGCCAGAAAATAACAACAACATATCCGGAAAATCCCCATGAGCATGTTTAGTGATTATAAAGCAACAACAATTAAACATTTTAGTGTTGTTAACATGATGCGGATGACATGATCAAGTTTATGCAATTTTATTAAAAGTTGACAAGAAGAAGATATGAATCACTTGTCACCGTGGTGGAAGAAAAAGGGTGCCACGGCAACGATCCGAAAATGATGCAACGGCATCATATCGGTTCCGGTAACTCGTTGAGAGACCGGTGCAAAAGGAAAGATGGCGAGCGTGTCAAACGAGATGAAAGGTGGGGCGATCCCGTTACCGGGTTCCCACGGGTCGGTGACGAGGCAACCGAGGAACATGACAAACGGAGGAAACGGCACGGAGCACACACGGGAAACATTTGATACAACACAACAAGCATCTCACGGGTCATCGACTCGAGGTTATACCTTCGGGACAAACGTTCTCGGAGCGGTTCGAGATCGTCGAGAGACGTAGCGGAAGTAGAGGAAGTAGTCGTTCACGCGGGTCGTAGAGGAAGAAGGCGTTCACGTTCGGAAAGGAAGTAGCCGTTCACGAGGCGGTAGTTGTACTCGGGCGACGGTAGTGTAACTTGACGGATCCGAGCTCTTCGAGGGTCGTCGTGGTACTTGCCGCATCGATGTCGTGGTACTTGCAGACTTGGTTCCCTCGTTTTGCAACGGTAGTGGAAGTAGTGGTACTTGGTGGGTCGCCGTGTAGTCGAACTTGAGGGTCGTCGACGTCGTGGTACATGAGGGTCGTCGTGGTACTTGGCGTGTCATCTTGCGTAGTCGTTCCGGTTCGTAGATGTTCATGTCATCGTAGCCGTTCGGGTCTTGAGTCTTGACGAAAAACCACAAACACAGACTCGAAGGGCTACTCGGCGGTCGTCGATCCGTAGATGTTCGGGTCCAGAAGTAGATGTACTTGCTGCTCCATAGGTACTTGAGATACACAAAAACAGCAACAACAAAAGAAAAAAAAACAGGAAAAGGCTGCGGGGGTGCGGCGCTGCTGGCTCGATCCGGAGGGAAGACGAGGCCTGGCCTTGGGGCACGGAGGGGCGCACGGCCTGGAAGAAGGACGGCGGCTCCTGGAGAAAGGAGACCGCAGCCGCGACCTTAGCGCTGCCCGGCCGGCGCTGGAGCGACGCACGGGAGGAGAGGCCCGAGGCGCGCAGGACGGCGACGGGGGCTCGGGACTCCTGGACGAGGAGGTGGCGCGGGCCATGGCGCGGTCTGGAGACGGAGAGGGGAGGCGGCGCGGCTCGGACGCGGGGATGGGAGGAGACGAGGCGGAGGAGGCGCTCGGGAGGGGGGCTCGGGCTGCACTGCTGCTGGCGATTGGAGTAAGCAGGACTTGGCGCAGGGGAGAGGAGAGATTGAGGCGACGGGGATAGATCGAGAGGGTTCGTGCGCTCGAAGGGAAACGGGGCCGAGGGGAAAGGAGATCGCGGCGAGGCCAGAGGGGCTCGAGGGAAGAAAACGAGAGGAGGAGGCATCGATCGATGGGGGAATCGGGGCGATGCAGTCGTGTGGCGGCGTGGGGTGAGCGAGGGGAGCTGCGGCGCTCTCGGGAGGAAAGGAGAGGAGCGGGGGCACCGCTAGGGTTAGGGGGATCGACTGGGCCAATGGGCCGGTTGGAGAGGTGGCTGGCCTGGGCCTTAGGGAGGCCTAGAGGGAGCCCAGACCTAAAGAGGCTGGCGGCCTTTCCCGTTTTTAAATTCTTTCTGCAAAAAAAAACAATCCACAGAAAATAGGACGGAAAAAGGCCAGGGGTTCACGGGATGAATTTGAAAGAAGTAACAATACTTCTGGACTCCTGGAATTATGCACCATTTAAATAAAATACTCTGGCATTATTTAGAGATAGAAAAATAATTCAAGTTTGAATGTAGTTCAAACTAGATCCATTTTTGAATCTGTCCAGAGCATCTCTGAAAAGGATGAAATTTGGAGGAGGGGCATATGGCATGGTCTAGAATTTTTAGGAAAAGAATGAACATTAATGGAGGTAGCGAGGAACTCACCTGCATGATGAAGTAAAAGAATAAGAGGAAGAAGAAGAAGAAGGATGGGTGTTGCATGGGACATATGCAAGTGTGTTGGGTTAATTCCAACGAATGGAATATTTATTATAGCTCCCTAATAATATTGAGAGGCTTTTATATGTTATAAAGAGAAGTCAACCTTCCCTCGATTTAAATGGACCGAAGGTCCACACGATTTATTTAGGTTGAGATGCAAAAATAAATATGACATGATGGCATGATGACATGATGCAATGCAAACAAATAAATAACACAAGCACAAAGAACACACGGGCAACCCGGAACATCTGGAATCTTCTGGAATCTCCTGGGATCTTCTGGGACGTCGGTCTCGGGCATCACAGTGAACCACCTAGTACCAGAGAGCCCTGGAGGCCTACCTTACGAGGTAGGCTGTCTAGCTTTTACCCGTGAGCTGCGGCAATTCCAATGGCCCACTCACCGCACCTTCAAGCCTGACGTTGGCGAGAAGTACAACGGCAAGACCCACCCATCGGAGTTCCTCAGCATCTACACCATCATGATGCAAGCTGCCGGAGCCCGCGACGATAAGGTGCTTGCGAATTACTTTCCACTGGCTCTTAAACCCATCGCCATGTCGTGGTTGATGCACTTGCCGGTGGACTCTATTTCCTCCTGGTCGGATTTGTGCCATGAGTTTGTTGGCGCCTTTACTGGAGGTCACCAAGCCCATGGCCAAGCAAGTGACCTGCACGTCATTCCCCAGAAGGGAGGCGAGAGTCTGCGCAAGTACATACAGAGGTTTAGCCGGGTACAGTACAATATCCCTGATGTTCACCCTGCCGCCATCATCAGCGCGTTCCATCAGAATGTGCGTAACCGCAAGACGCGTGATGAAATGGCAATGACCAAGGTGAAAGATGTGGCGGAACTCTATGTTCTTACTGACAGATGTGCCCGAGCTAAAGAGGGAAGGAAGTACCCCGGCGAAGACGCCGGCGTGGAAACCGACTCTTCAGATGAGGATACTACCGCCCCGGCAAAGAAAGGCCGGCACCGCAACAGGAAGCGCAAAGGTAAAGCCGTGCTTATCGTCGAGGGATCTGATGACGCCGGCTCCGCCAAGAAAACCAAGGCAGATGACCCCGGCAAGGAAATTGCCGGGTGTGTCACCTGCCTGGCCTTGGCGGCTGCCAAGAAGCCACGAAACTCCGACAAGCAATACTGCAAGATCCATCGCACCAAAGGCCATGATCTCCAGAACTATCAATATATTGAGCTCCTTGCTGAGAAGCAGAGGGATTAATATGAAAGGCGGGACAAGGATAAGGGCCAAGACAGTGCTGAGGGGTCCGACAAGAAGTGTGACGGCCAAGCAGGCCGTCGCGGCAAGGATAAACAGCAGGAGATGCCCGCCCGGGGCCGTGACAGAAAGCCAGAAGATGACGATCACGAAGAGGACGACGAGTCCGGCGACCAAGAGTTTCAGAAAGCCACGGAGGCCATGTGCGTCGATGGCGGCGCCTAGTTGCATACTTCTCACCGCCAGCTTAAATAGTGGGCGTGTGAGATTACAACGGCGGAGCCGTCGTCCAGTGCCCAACAGCTGCTGAAATGGTCCAACACACCTATCATTTTTTATGCTGAGGATCACCCTGATCGCACTACTGCGGTCGGGTGTTTGCTGTTGTTGGTTTCACTGACAATACGCAACCTCAAGGTGACAAAGATGCTAGTCTATGGTGGGGCCGGTCTGAACTTAATCTCGCCTACCGTGATCGAGAAGCTGCAGATTCCTGACGGAGACCTCGAAGAGACGGGCACGTTTCAGGGGGTCAACCCGGGGAGAAGACAACCAAAGGGAAAGGTCACGTTGCCCGTGACTTTTGGAAGTGATCCGAACTACAGGACAGAAAGGATCATGTTCGATGTTGCCAAGATCCCCTTGCCTTACAATGGGATCCTTGGCCGCCCAGCGCTGGCCAAGTTCATGCCAACGTCACACTACTCCTACAACACCCTGAAGATGCAAGGACCTGTGACGATCATCACCATCCCCTCCGATAAGAAAGATGTGCTGATTTGCGCTGACCAACTATACCAGCAAGCAGTTGCAGCAGCTACCGCCACGAGGGCACTTGCTCCTGCCACTGGAGCCCCGGGAGGGAAGAAGAAGAAGACCGGTGAGACCTCGGACACCCACTCCGGCTAGCGCACCTCTTCGGAGTGTTGTGCTCCGGTCGAGGACGTGCCAGAGAGCTCCACCGGCAAGAAGAAGACCGGTGAGACCTCGGACACCCACTCCGGCAAGCGCACCTCTTCGGAGTGTCATGCTCCCGTCGAGGACCTGCCAGAGAGCTCCACCGGCAGAAACAAGAAGTCCAAGGCCACGCTGCCGGGAACCAAGAGGGTTTCTGCCAAGGAGGACGGCACAAGAGGGGCTTTCACCATAAGCTCCACCCTTGACGATAAATAGGAAGACGCGCTCGTCACCTTCCTGCGGGCGAATGTTGATGTATTTGCATGGCAAGCATCCGACATCCCCGGCGTTCCCAGGGAGGTGATTGAGCACCACCTTGCTGTCTTTCCTCATGCACGGCCCGTCAAGCAGAAGGTCAGGAAGCGAGCTTTGGAACGACAAGAGTTCATCACAGAGGAGATCCGGAAATTGGAAGCAGCGGGTTTGGTAAGAGGAGTGCTCCATCCAACGTGGTTGGCCAATCCAGTGGTAGTGCGCAAGGCCAATGGGAAGTGGAGGCTGTGTATTGATTACACAGATATCAATAAGGCTTGTCCTAAATACCCCTTCCCGTTGCCGCGCATCGACCAGATTGTTGACTCCACGGCTGGGTGTGACATGTTGTCGTTCCTCGATGCCTACTCCGGCTACCATCATATCTTCATGACAAGAGAAGACGAAGATAAGACATCATTCATCACCCCATGTGGTACGTATTGTTTCGTACGAATGCCTTTCGGGTTGAAGAGTGCTGGCTCAACGTTTGCAAGGGCAGTCCAGATTGGTTTTGAACCCCAATTCCATAGAAATATGGAGGCTTATATGGATGATATAGTGGTCAAAACCAAGAACAGGGCAACCCTTATACCGGATTTACAAGAAACATTTGCAAACCTACGCAAGATCAATCTCAAGCTGCACCCTGAGAAGTGCGTCTTTGGCGTCCCGTTCGGCAAGCTTCTCGGGTTCTTTGTGTCACAGCGTGGGATAGAGGCCAATCCGGACAAGATCAAAGCTATAGAACAGATTGAAGCACCCAAACGGGTCATGGATGTGCGTCGGCTTGCTGGCTGCGTTGCCGCCATGAGCAGATTCATTTCCAAGTCTGCCGAGCGCGCCCTTCCCTTCTTCAAGATTTTGAAAAAGGCGGGCCCAATGGAGTGGACGCCAGAAGCCGAAGCAGCATTGCAAGATTTGAAGAGGTATCTTTCCTCCACGCCAGTACTAGTTGCGCCTTGGCCACAAGAACCGTTGCTGCTATACCTGGCGGCAACGAACCAGGTGGTCAGCGCCGCACTAGTGGCGCAGAGAGAAATTGATGATGAGGTAATAGCAGCGGTAGAGCCTGATGCCGTTGGGGCAGAGACGACACAGCTGGTCGGAGTGCCGCCGAGGAAGAAAATGATGCAGCACCCAGTCTACTTTGTTAGCTCCCTCTTGCAGGGGGCTAGATCAAGGTACTCAAGTGTGCAGAAATTGCTCTTTGGCCTTCTTATGGCCTCGAGGAAGCTGCGTCACTACTTCCAAGCGCACGAGATCACCAGCGTCACTTGCCTCCCTCTGCAACGGATATTGCACAATCTAGATGCGACGGGAAGAATTGTAGAGTGGGCACTGGAGCTATCTCAAAGCCGAGTCCTGGCGGAGTTCGTTGCAGAATGGACCGCGACGCCTGATGAAGAAGTCCAGGAAACTGCTCTCCCCGACAAAGAGACGAGTTGCGACTGGATCATGTACTTTGATGGAGCTTTCTCCTTACAGGGTCCCGGGGCTGGCGTACTACTGGTCGCGCCCAATGGAGAGCACTTCAAGTACGTGGTCCAGATGCACTTCCCCAGGGAGGTATCAACGAACAATACTGCTGAGTATGAGGGGCTGCTTGCTGGTCTTAGGATCGCGGCAGACCTCGGAAGCAAGAAACTCATTGTCAGGGACGACTCGCAGCTTGTCGTCAAACAAGTCAACAAAGCTTACCAGAGCCCGTTGATGAAGGCCTACGTCGATGAAGTGAGAAAGCTGGAAGAGCGCTTTGATGGTATACAGGCGGAGCACGTTCCCCGAGCGGAGAATGACATCGCCGATTACTTGTCAAAGCGCGCTGCCCTCAAGTTACCTGTGAAACAAGGTACCTTTGTGCTTCAGCTTTCTCGGCCATCCGTTGATCCATCAACAGAGCAAAACAAGAGGAGAAAATCAGGGCCCAACAAGTACTTTTCCACCAAGCTCCCCGGAGCCGCCGGCAAGGATGTTGCCGGGGACACTGAGCCTGCCACAGGACAGCTAACTCCGGTGGAGCTTCAAGCTCTTGCCGTCGGGACAGTCGCTCCTATAGCGGAGGAAATGCCTTTAGTCCTCGCCGTCGAGCCCTAGGCTCCAGCGTGGGCACAGCATACCGTCTGATTCCTCCAAACTGGGGAACTTCCTGAGGAGCAGGAAGAAGCGGAAAAAGTAGCCCGTCGGTCTGCTATGTACCAGTTCGTGGATGACGTCCTGTACAGAAAGAGACCGAACGGCGTGAAATTGAAGTGTATCCCTCGAGAGGAAGGACTGGGGCTGTTGGCAGAGATACATGGAGGCATATGTGGATCCCACATAGGGTCAAGAGCCCTTGCCGGCAAGGCATTTTGACAAGGCTTCTTCTGGCCCACTACCCTCCAGGATGCGACGACACTGGTCACCAGGTGTGAAGCGTGTGAGTTCCATTCAAAGAAACTTCATCAACCAGCTCAAGCCCTTCAAACCATTCCTCTCTCCTGGCCCTTCTCGGTCTGGGGGCTCGACATACTGGACCCTTTCCCCCGCGCTATCGGGGGCTTTGAGTACTTGTACGTCGCAATCGACAAGTTCACAAAGTGGCTAGAGGTGGAGGCAGTGAGGAAGGTCACAGCTCAGTCAGCCATCAAATTCTTCAAGGGACTAGTGTGCCGTTTTGGTGTACCCAACAGGGTCATCACCGACAATGGCACACAGTTCACAAGCCGCACCTTCATGCAATATACCCAAGACCTCGGTAGCAAAGTCTGTTTCGCTTCCGTTGCTCACCCACGAAGCAATGGTCAAGCTGAGAGGGCAAACATTGAAGTACTGCAAGGCTTAAGGACAAAGACCTTTGAGAGGCTGCAGAAGAGCGGAAGGCGCTGGATTGATGAATTGCCGACGGTTCTTTGGTCGATCAGAACGACGCCAAATCGAGCCACCTGCCAGACACCCTTTGCCCTACTATACGGGGCAGAAGCAGTTCTCTCCACTGAACTCATATACGGGTCACCTCGAGTGCTCGCTTATGATGAGCTTGAGCAAGAGCAACTGCGGCAAGATGACGCAACGCTCCTTGAGGAAGATCGTCTTCGAGCGGCTGTGAGAGCAGCACGCTACCAGCAAGCCTTGCGCCGCTACCATAGCCGCAAGGTCCGTGCCTGAAGCTTTGAGGAAGGCGACCTTGTTCTTCGGCGCATTCAATCGGCCAAGAATACCAACAAGTTGACGCCGAAGTGGGAAGGCCCTTATCGGGTAATACGAGTCACCAGGCCTGGCGCAGTCCGCCTGGAGACCGAAAATACCGTTCCGGTGAGCAATTCCTGGAATATTAAGAATCTTCGCAAGTTTTACCCATAAGGCGCGGCTTGCCGGGCCCCCCGGCAAGACACCTTTTGTACTAGCCTTGCCTGCAAGGCATGTAACCCTTTGTACAAAGGCAGGCGCAGACCCTGTGCATAAATAAATGAAGCGCTGGCGCCCTAAGTTATAGCATGCATGCTAGGTCGAGTCTCGTCCTTGGTTAGGGTTGATACTGCTTAGCGGCGGCTAACCCCTAGCTTAGAGCTCGAGTTTGCATCTCTTTGTCTTTCTTTTATCTCCTTTGGTTCACAGGACGCACGGATATCCTTGCCGAAACCACTTGGGGAGAAAGAAAGGAACGGACTAGCTTCAAGGCCCTGGCAAACCAGTGTTGCCGGGGGCTGCAAGAGCAAAGATTCACCCATGGCAAACCAGGGTTGCCAGGGGCTGCAGCTTCAGATAAGTTCTCCATCCCTTATCATGTATTCCATCATGGACTGAGGTGTGTGAAACCTCGTTTTTTTTCCTTAAAACTACTGTGCTCCCCTAACTCTAGGCCCTGGGGCTCATTCCTGGGACCAAGTTGGGTCATAGTCGCGGCAGCGCAGGGGTAAAACGAGGAGCCTAAACCCACTTCATGTCACATCCCTAGTTCTGGTCTGCTCTGGTGTAGCTAGTCTTGTGTTGCATCCTGTCTAATTTTCTTTTAAACTTGAATTGGGGATGTTCAAACCCTAGCACCAAATGAATTCAACTAGGGTCAAATTAAAATCTTTTCCAATGAACCCAAAATGCCCTTGGGAAAAGTT
Organism: Secale cereale; assembly: GCA_902687465.1. Taxonomy (NCBI): domain Eukaryota; kingdom Viridiplantae; phylum Streptophyta; class Magnoliopsida; order Poales; family Poaceae; genus Secale; species Secale cereale. The sequence goes on from LR738714.1 coordinate 240,914,731, forward strand.
CATCATTTTTGGATTGATTAAAAACCTTTGCCAAAAATGTTGCACCTATTTCTAGGACCATTCTAGATTTTTGAATAACCCATATTGTATTTGAATTGGGGCATTTAAATAATCACTAATATCTTTAAATGCTCCAACAATTCTGAAAATAGTTGAGGGCCTCTGTAATAATTCATTTACTGCCCACAATTATTATCAGGATTTATTAAAATGATATGGGCTATAAACTAAATCAAAACAACATAACAAAAATAGAAAAGAAAAAAATTATAAGGTTAGAGTTACCTGGCCTTACCTGTGGCCCAGCAGGCGGCCCAGCCCATCTAGGCCTCCTCTGCGAGTCATCCCTGTCCTCGCGCCAGGAGGACAGGGGAGCGTGCTCGCTGCGCGCTGGCCACGCGCCGCGCCACCTCCTGCTTGCCTGCTAGCCGCTGGAGGCCCCCGCGAGCGCCACGCCCTTCCCTCGACCCTGCATCTCTCCCCTCTCTCGCTGGATCTCTGACTATTCTCCTTCCCTCTCTCACGCACGCGGCCGAATGCCACCATCGCCACCGCTCGTCGTTGCCACGGCCACCGCCTCCCCCTCGCCTCCCTGACTGGCTCAAGAGCTCCGCCTCGTCGCCCTAGACCTCTCGCCGAGCCACGCGGCACCAGACGCCTCCGAACGCAGTCTGCGCTGCCGTTCCCCTCGTCGGCTGCCAGTGATTCTCGTCGTTGATTCGTCGTCTGCAGGCCTTCCCCGAGCCCGCCGAGCACTCCAATCGAACCACCATGAGCCACTGAACCTATTCCCTCCGCCTTTTCCTTCACGCACGCCCCGTAGTTGCTGCCCCGCAAGCACCCGAAGCCGCCGTCCGCCATGGCCGGCGAGCTCCGTGCTGCCGAGCCCCTCCGCTCCAACCAGAGGCTCCGACGTGCTCCTGCTGCCCCTTAGGTGCTTCCCAGTACCCCCGTTTGCTCTCCCTCGAGCTACAGCACCGCGCCCGCGCATCCCCGAGCTTCGGCCGCCGCCGTTGAGGTTGCCGTCGCCGCTTCAGACCACCCCAGCACCCCTCACCACCACCACTCGATGCGCGCCACTGCGTGCATTCGAACGCAACAAACCGCGGCCGAAATGATGTCCGGTGGCTCGTTTCCGAGCCCTCCGTCGTGCCTGTTACCGCCGGCGACGAGCCGCCGGTGAGTTGACCTCGTTTAACCAGGGTTTGACTCTTTCTGAGTCACTGACATGTGGGGTCGTGCCCCCTGTCTAATTAGTTTAGTTTAAAACTAAACTTAGTTAGGCCCTGAGAGACTGATATGTGGGCCCATGCTGCACTGACACTTTTAGTTAGGATTTATTTAGCACTAACAGTCTCTGTTAATTAGCCTAGTCACTGACCAGTGGGTCCCAGCGTCAGGTTTGACCTGGGCTGACGCTGTTGACCCGATGACGTCATCCTGACGTCAGGCTGACGCAGTAATGCTTTTCTGGATTTTAAATAAATCTATTTGATTTATTTATTTCAAAAAATAGCCAAAACTTCTAAAAATCACAGAAAATAATCTATAACTCCAATGAAAATAATTTATATATGAAAAATGATCAGAAAAATTCAAGGGATCTGTTTATGGCACTTTCATGCATGTTAGAACAACTTATGGCTGATGTTTAGGCCAAATCATATAAATGGCATTTGAATATCCACATATGGAGTTTGAATTTGAATCTTGGATTCAAACCAACTTCATTTAACATGTTGCTAGTTGCATTAGCTCAAATCACAGCATCATGCCATGTCATGATCATGCATCATATTGCGCATTGCACTGACTGTGTTTCTTTCTCTGTTGCCGGTGTTTGTTCCCTTTCAGTAGACGTGTTCCGACGATGTGATCGATGACACCGATGAAGACCCAATGTTATCTTCAGAAGTGCCAGGCAAGCAAAACCCCATTGAGCATTCGGATACAATCCCACTCTCTCGCTCCTGCTCTCTTTTACTACATTAGGACAACAACGCTTCAACTGTTACCTGCTACGGTAGTTGATCCCCTTTCCACTGCATGACCTGTCATTGCAACAGTAAATAGTTGAAACCCACTAGTATGAGTAGGAGTTGTTTGAGCCATGTTCTGCCTGCTCATTCATGCTTTCTGGTTATGCCTGCTATTGCTTAGAGTTGTGTCAGGTCTGATTCATCGGGGATGAATTGGAATGTGGTGAACATGTCCTACTGTTGAGAGCTAAGTGTGTGAACACGATTTGGTAAAGGTAGCGATGAGAGGCCATGTAGGAGTACATGGTGGGTTGTGTCATTGCAGTCGTCCTCAGGAACTGAGTTCTGTGTTGGTTGATCCATGAACAGCTACTACCACACGTTGGGCCCTGAAATATGACCCCGCTCGACTTATTGACTGCCCTTGTTCTCTGTCCAGGAGTTGCAACTAGTGTCTGGTGTTTGTAGTTTACTGGAGGTCGTGCGCAGCGCTGACCCTCGGGGTGGGCTGTGACGCGGCAGGTATGTGGCACGGTGTACCGGTCGCCCGTTTGGTGACACAGGAACCCTGTACACATCGTTTGGGGCCGTGAGCGACACCCCGGCCAGATCTCCCCACGGATGGAACCCAAATAGGCGATAAACCTGGACGAGAGACTTGAGTGGTTGGTTAGGTCGTGGTCTACACCCACGTCGGCTTTCGCTTGAAGTCTGCCGAGTGCATGTCGTATGCAGACGCTAAGTGGTGGAAACATGTGTGAAGAAGTACACCCCTGCAGGGTTCTATATGATCTATTCGAATAGCCGTGTCCGCGGTAATGGACTTATGGGTTGCCTATAACAGTTCATAGACAAGTGGAAGTGGATACTCTAAAACGCGCAAGATAAGCGTGAGTGCTATGGATGGCCTTCTCGTAGGGAGACGGGAGCGGATCCATAGTGGTGTATTGATTGGTGAATATGTGGACTCGTGTGCGCCACCTCAAAGAGTTACTTGCAGTCGTAGTTTAGGATAGCCACTGAGTTAAAGCTGGCCTGCTGCAGTCAAACTCCACCACCCCTTTGTTGATACTGATGCATATGTAGTTAGTTCTGATGTAAGTCTTGCTGAGTACCTTTGTACTCATGTTTGCTTAATTTATGTTTTTGCAGAGAGACTTCAGTCTCGCTAGTGATTCCGCGTGGACTTCGACGTTTAGCTTGTTACCTCAGCTACGACCTTATACCCTTGGGAGGGTCTTGTAGATAGTCAGGCTTCTCAGCCTTTTTCATTTGTAGTTGTCTGTACTCAAACATGTTATGCTTCCGTTTCCTGTATGCTCTGTATGTTGGGTCATGTGACCTCTGTTTGTAATAAATGCTATGATGGCTCTTCTAGGCCTTTATCTATATGAGTTGTTGAGTTATGTTGTGATGCCATGTTGTACAACACATACTTGCATGTTATGCGTACGTGTAATGTGTATTGCTATGTGTGGGATCCAACACCTAGTTGTTTACCTTGGTAGCCTATCTTACAGGGAAATGTCTCCTAGTGCTTCCACTGAGCCTTGGTAGCTTGCTACTGCTCCGGAACACTTAGGCTGGCCGGCATGTGTCCTTCTTCGTTCCTGTGTCTGTCCCTTAGGGGAAATGTCACGCGTTGTTCCTTTAAGTCCTTGTAGCTTGCTACGACTTGGGTTCATACGTTGATGACCGACACGTTCGTTGCTGGGTCGTGTATGCCTATCTCTGTAATTTAGTGCCACTTTTGGGGATACCGTGCGTGAGGCTGCAAAGTGATATGATGTGTTACAGGCTAGACCTGTGTGACTTAGGATCGGGGTCCTGACACTTCATCCCTGCCTCCGCCAAAGGCGTGAGAAAGGTCGAGCGAAGTGGGGAGACGGCAAGGCCTGTTGCCAGGAGGGAAAATGTTTATCTTAGAGATATCAAGGATTTATTCCTTGTCGTGGGTTTCACCCACAAACAAATGACCCGGCAAACATCCCTTTTTCAGTAAAAACATTCCACTCACGTACAGTCCATAGGGAATGAAAAACATGAACAAGGGGATTACAAGTTTTAAATTTAACAGATGCCCGAAGGCTTACAAACTAAAAAGAGATAAGATGCCCGTAATGCCTTTCTTGTCCCTCTCCTCAGGAGGCAGGTCAAGGAGGCGAGAAGGGCAAAAGGAGCGCCTAGGCGAGCTACGGTTGGCAGAAGACACCAAGAGATCATCTTGGTGGCCGCCCAAAGGCTGGATGGTGATGGCGGCGCCGGAAGCAGAGCTCGAAGACGAGGCGGCAGGACGTCAGTACGCCTCGAAGGCGTCAGTGCCCACGTACTGCGACATGACGACCTTGCCACCCGCCCTCTTCCTCTTCCGCAGCCTCCCAACGCCAGCCGCCAAGGGGACGGCCCCGAGAAGTTCAAGGAGCCGGCGACACGGATGATGGGGTCGCCGGTGCCACCAGGAGTGGCGCCCGACACCTAGTCGGACCCGTCATCCTGCCGCCTACCGCCCTCGTCGTCGCTGCTGCTGTCCTCCTCGTCACTCTCGTTCGAGGAGGAATCTTCGTCATCAGAAGAGCTCTCCACGTAGCACCTTGCACGAGTCCCAAAGTGCCCGAAGACCTTGACGGAAAGAAGGCCACCCTCCATTAACTTAAAATGGAGAGTGAGCCCATCCGTCAAGCTGTGGATACGAGCAAACGTCTTCCATCCCCGACGAAGATACATCAAATGAGGAGCAGGGAAGTCGACGCGGACCCGCGTGCCGCTGATCCCGCAGCCCCTCATGTGCAGCTGCAATGACTCCGGTGGATCCAGCTCCATCTCCCGCGCAAATGGAGTCGGGAGACGAAGGCGACGGCACGGCGGCCGGCGCAACCTAACGAAGAACTCGCAAGGGTCATCCCCAACATGGCCCTCCATTGGAGGAGGAGCTACTGGCGGGGGCGCGGCCGGCGGGCTACCCTGTCCTCCTCTTCCCCGAGCGCCCCGGCCTCGCCCACGGCCTCGCCCCCTCCCCCTTCCCCTCACGGCCAGCTCTGCCACCGCAGGCGCAGGAGAAGGAGGGACGCGTTGTCGAGCGGCGACCCTCGCCGCCACCGTTGAAGGGCCGGGATTTCCTCTCTCCATGACGAATGGAAGAAAGGAGCAGAAGCTGAAGGAGGAAGAAGATGGAAGAATGCGGGGCGCCATCCCTCCCCTCCCGCTTTTTATAAAGGGACGGGGCTGGGGCTCGCCTGCCCCGCTCGGCCAATCAAGACACGGAAGGCGTAGGGAGCCAGGACCGACCCGCCGCCCCAACCAGCGACGGCCCGGTTTCCCGCCACCACCGTTTGCCACCCCAAGCGCATGGGAGACACGTGGCAGACGTGCAGAACCGAGGGGACGGGTGAGGCGACCTCTCCCCACACCGTGATCGTGGGGAGTGGACGCCTTGAGGACCACGCCTCGGCCCCATTCAGTAAATGGGCCACGCCTCCACGCCTCCCCCCGTTTATGGGGAAGGCGCGAAGCCGCCACCTTACTACGATGTGACGCATGCCTGCGGGAACCGCCCCACGCATGCCGCCCACGTCACGCACGCCCCTCCACCCCGCGCCACGTGCGCGGATCGTGGGAGGCGCAGCGGGCGAAAAGTCTTTCCACGGTAAAAACCGTCCCGCCTGCTCGTGCACCATTCTGGGCCTAGCCCAACAACGCGTCGCGCTTATGTGTGGTCCAGGCCCGGGGCATCTTGTCGGTGTACAAAAAGAGGGATACACTTTTTGTATCCCTATAACTGTGCACGGGCAGTCTGAGCCACGGGCACCGCCGCGCCAAGCAAGGCCAGGGAGGTAAGCCAGGGTTAGACTGAAGCCCAAAGCCAAGACCACAAAGAGCACAGGGACGAAGCTGTTTCCCCCGGCAAGATCCTTGCTGGGAGCCAGTTTTAGCAGCCCCGGCAAGATCCTTGCCGGGGCCGGCTTTGGCAGCCCCGGCAAGACCCTTGCCGCGGCGACTCGCCCCATGCCTACGGAGCAGATCACCCTTGACTCCACTGCCCCCATGGGGCAAGGATTCGGGAGATATCCCCGTAGTGGCATGCAGATCTTTGTGAAGACATTCAAGATCAGATACACACTAAGAAGACGATGACCCTTGGCGGGATCCCAGCCAAGGAAGACCACAAGACCTCCGGCAAGCACCTTGTCGGGGATGACAGCAGGCGCCGCGGAGAGACCCTTGCCGGGGCCCTGGCAAGGCCCTTACAGGGGACATTCGCATGGCCACCATCAGGCCCACACCAACTAAACTTCCACCGCCATATGCAGTTGCCGACCCAACCAGCTGGGCAGGCACCTGCGTGGCGGCATGCAGATCTTCGTGGAGACCCACCATTGCGCCACCTCAGCTGCCTGCCTACCTACATGGCATCTCAGGCATCGCTGGCCAGGGCGACGGACAAGATGGATATATCCCCCGTCCTCGATAAAGCAAGGACACCTAAGCAAGACGCATTAAATGCGCCTTCACATGTAATGCGAGGGATAACCTCGCGTCACTGTACCCTTTCCACCTCCTGTGTGCCACTGTGGCGACCCCTTTGCCCTATAAAAGGAGGCCCGAGGCGACCAGGAGGAGGATTCGGATTTTTGGAGCTCCTCACGCCCCATAGCTAGCTGAAGAACACAGATATACAATCCACCAAAGTAGGAGTAGGGTTTTACGCATCCTCGCGGCCCGAACCTGGGTAAATGAACCACGTGCTATCTGTTTGATCCGCTCTTCTCTCAACCCCGCGCCCCGCAACCATAGTAGGGATTCTTGTGATCCCATAGGGGTCGATCCAATACACCGACACCTCCGGTTTATATACACACAAGAGGGGCCTAGGGTTTATACATACCATATTGCATAGGAAAGAAAGATTACACCCGAACCTAAAACCTACCTTTACACGAATATAGGAGTCCTATCCGGATACGAGAGATGATCTTCAACTATGATCTTCACAGCCCACTAGTACGTCCCACAAAGAGTTATCTATCCTCCGGAGGACCCCTTGATCCAAGACTCCCTCAGCCGCCGTGATACAACGGCGCCACAGACTCCCGATGGCCCTCGTAGGGGAGCCACGCGCATGGTTCCTGAACTTGCTGGAGGCCTCCGTGGTTTCCTGGGAAGAGATATGCTGCCTATTCATCACGTGCTACACGGTGCACGGGCCCAACATGGTCGCGACGCTTCTCGGAGGTTCACGGGCGCCGACGTCCGACCTCACCTTTGACTCCAGCGACCATCCCGAGTCCACGGTGGGGGCAGGCATGCTCCCTATGCTCTGTAGGCCTAACATATGCAACGTGGCCATCACCAGGACCCTCATCGATGGTGGAGCCGGCCTAAATGTCCTATCTATGGAGACGTTCAGCCTCCTTCATGTACCTTGCGAGCAACTCCTCCCCACCATGCCTTTCTCCGGGGTCGTCAACGGTTCCATCAACCCCATCGTGTAGATCCACCTCCAAGTCACCTTCGGCCCGCGCCACAACTACCGCACTAAGCTCATCGACCTCAACATCGCCCGCATCAACTTGTCGTACAATGTCATCCTCGGCTACCCAGCGTTGGCCAAGTTCATGACGGCAACCCATCCCGCTTACAACCTTATGAAGATGTTGGGAAGCAGCGGCGTCCTCACCATGCCAGGAGACACCAAGGACATGCTTCAAGCACTACAGCTGGCCTACGGGTTTCTGGAAGCCGCGTGGGTGCATGACGGAGGGGCGCTAGAGGCCCTAGGGGCTGCCCCAGCAAAAAAGAAGCAGCTATTCTCTCAAGATCGGGCGGAAACGAAGCAGGTGTCGGCGGATGAAGACGGGGTGCCGGACCCCACCTTCACCATAGGGGCCGGCCTCCCCGAGGATCAAGAAGAGGCTTTGGTTCGTTTACTACATGCAAACAACAAGGTATTTGTGTGGGAGGCGGTAGACCTGGTCAGGGTACCACGCGAGGTGATCGAGTACCACCTGAAGGTGTGCCCGAATGCACGTCCCGTGAAGAAGAAGGCGCGGTGACAAGCTCAGGAGAAGCAGACGTTCATCGCTCAAGAGGTCCACAAGCTAATCGAAGCAGGCGTTATCCGAGAAGTGTGCCATCTGGAATGGCTTGTGAACCCGGTTATCGTCCCCAACAAAGGCGGAAAGGAGTGTATGTGTGTCGACTTCACCAACCTCAACAAGGATTGCCCTTAGGACCCTTTCCCTCTCTCGCGCATGGATCACATTGTCGATTCTACAGCCGAGTGCGACCTGTTGTGCTTCCTGGATGCCTTCTCGGGCTATCATCAAATCAATATGGCGGTGCAAGATGTCGAGAAGACGGCCTTCCTGACCTCCTGTGGGGTGTGCTTCTACACATGCATGCCATTTGGGTTCCGCAACGTAGGAGCAACTTTCCAGCGACTAATGCACATCACCCTGGGGGGCAGCTCGGGAGGAACGAGGAAGCATATGTCGATGACATAGTGGTAAAGTCTTAGGAGGCCAAAACCCTCATTGGCGACTTGGAAGAAACCTTTGCCAGCCTGCGCAAGGTGGACCTGCATCACAACCCCAAAGAATATGTGTTCGGCATCCCGTCGGGAAAGCTCCTGGGTTTCTTGGTGTCACACAGAGGGATATAGGCCAACCCTGAGAAGGTCAAGGCGATAGAAAAGATGAGCCCATCGAAGACCCTCAAGGAGATGCAAAAACTGGCAGGCTGCGTGACATCGCTTGGTCGGTTCATATCCAAGCTTGGGGAACGTGCTCTCCCTTTCTTCATGCTGATGAAGAGGAAAGGCCCGTTCGAATGGACTCCGGAGGCAGGTGCAGCTTTGTAGGACCTCAAGAGGTATCTCACCAGCCCCCTGCAATGGTGGTGCCGCGCCCCCGCGAGCCCTTGGTGCTCTACCTGGCCGCCATGCCACATTAAGCTAGTGTCGCGCTAGTGGAAATCCGGGAGGGGCGACGAATTGATAACCCGAAGAAGCAAGACGGCTCAGGATCAGTTGGGGCAGTGCGAGTTCATGAAGGAGCCAAGGAGACCATGGCGGACCTACAAGATGGAAAGGCTCCTGAGGGCGGTGCACTAGGGGCCTCGGAAGCCTTGTTGGGCAGTAAGGGCCCCGGAGACCCTCCGGCTCAGGAGCCACAGGACGCTGCATCCACATCCACCCTCGTCGAGCACCCGGTACACTTCGTGAGCACAGTACTACGTGACGCGCTGGCCCGTTACCCTATGTCACAGAAGCTCGTGCTAGCGCTCCTAGTGGCCTCACGGAAGCTGCGTCATTACTTCCAAGGTCACCCTATCAAGGTCCTCTCGGCCTACCCCCTGGAAAGGGTACTCCGGAGCCCCAATGCAGCTGGAAGGATCATGTGGGGACCCCGACTTAGAAGTCGAGATCACCGAATGCACGTGTACAGTGATCCCAGAGATCAATGCTCACTGAACACACAGAAGCTGAATAACAAGAGTCTTACATCCATACATATCGTCTTACACAAATTATGGCCATTATGGCCAAGTCTTACATGGATAGAGCCTCATGGGCTGAATAGCAAATAACTCAAATAGCGGAAGTTTTCGATAATAGGTAGAACCCATGCCATCTTCCTTAACCCTACAGGCATTCTGACTGGGATAGCGTCCTAGTTCGCATGTTCGTGTCCAAAGAACTCTTCATCATATTCCTGTTCCTCCATTCCTGGCCAATTAAATAACCAGTGGCAAGCCAATGAGTACTTTGAATGTACTCGCAAGCAACCCATGATGTGGTTCAAAGTAACAGTGCAATTGAACAATAATGAACAATCTAGCAAAGGGCTAGAATAAATATTCTACCATCAAGTTTATGCATCAATAAACTCGCGTAACCTCGAAGACAGGTTACCGATATCAACATGAATAGGATTCAACTCATCGAGTCAAGTCACCCCCTTGACTCATCACACACATACTGTCACCGATGAAGTAAAATTCTGGACATAGTTTAAGTAGCACCACCCAACTGTCCATGACCGTTGACACGGCTATTCGAATAGTTTTACACTCTGCAGAGGTTGTACACTTTACCCACAAGATCCGGGGAACTTCCGTGTCATCCACGACCCGCGGTACCTCAAGTACCCGGGGTAAGCACCCGGTCATTACCTTTCCTTAGACGACACTAACATAGAGTCCACTCGTTGGTACATGGCCCTCGGGTACAAACAATAGATCACGGGACTTGCCCTAATTTCAATGTCACGCGTACCCGAAGGGACCAACGGTGTGTCCGGTGCCCTGTGAAAACAGTCATGGTCGTCTATCCAAGCACGACCCCGTCCCGGGAGAGACCTCAAGTCTTCCCGTCACTAGTAATGCGGGCACCATGCTAGTATCGACCTAAGTAATCAATACAGCCCTGTCCCATAAGGGGTAGTGTGGTTTCACATGTTTGGTTGGGACGGTAGTCTCACATAAATCTAATCCATTATTTCACCCATGCACAAGATTTACCGGCACATCACTTCTTCCTCAAGTGATGACCTAACTCAACATCACCCTCGGGAATTAGGGGCACCCGATGGGTTCATGCAAAGATTTTCAACCACGAAGGTTCAAATCACACATGCATCACTAAGCATCATCACTAACTATTTGCATGTCATCTAGCACATAGCAAGATCAAGAGTAAAGCATGCATTATGTGGTGTTTCAACTAGGTTACCACCGTAACCCTATCATCATGCATCGGAAACAAACGGGTTCCGAAGAACAAGTGTATCATGGTCAAAGGGCTGCTTTCCTGGATTGGCTTGGTCTTCAAAGTCATCAAATCCTTCTCCTTCTCCTTCTTCAGCAACTTCGTCAAATACGGTATCTATACGTCGCATAATAACAACGGAAAAATAAGACCACAAATAAAACAGAAAAATCAAAGGGCTCAGAAAAATTTCAACTTATTTTTGTTAAATACTAGAGGGATTTCTAGGATGGGGAAAATTCTTAATTGGAGTTTTGGAGTAACAAAATGGAATCTAATGATTTTAGAACAGGAGTTTTATTGCTCAAATTTGAATTTAAATTTGAACAGAACAGAAAAGTTTCATGGATGGGTGTGAAAGTGACACCATTAAATAGGTTGGAATATTACAAGATTTTAGGAGTTGGAATTATTTCATTTGGACCAATATTCATTTCTGTAAAAATGTTTAAAATAATTACAGAAAGAATAAAAAGAAAAAGCCCTGTGCAACTGGGCAAGAGGGGCCACAGTGCACGGCCCAGGGCAAACCAGCCCAGCCGCACGGGCGCCAGCGCGCGCACGTCAGGTTTTTAAACCTGACGGGCGGGGCCCGGCGGTCAGTGGCTGTGAGGAGGGGGAGAGAGAGGTGAGGATGACACGCGGGGCCCGCCTGTTATCTCCAACCTCACGGCCACGGCGACGGCGAGCTCACCGGCGAGGATTCCGGCCATGGCGACGGCAACGGAGGGAAGGAATGGACTCAGCGTCGAGTTGCGGAGGTGGTGGAGGTGGTGCGGCACGGCGGGGAGGTCGGGTTCGCTGGCGGCGAGGTGGGACGGCGGAGGAGCTTCGGGAGGTCGTCGCTCCGGCCGATTCCAACTGCCACAGAGAGGGGAAAACGAGGGGAAAGAGTCAGTGGTGCATGGTGGTTCTAGATCGGGCAAAAAGAGGGGCGGAGGAGGCCCGTACTGCGAGATCACCGGCGGCCCGACGCGGCAGAGCTCCGGTCGATCCCGAGCACTAGAGCCTTCTGGGGAAGAACTGGTGGTGCTGGGGGATTGAAGGAGGTGTGGTGAAGCTGCTGATGCTGTTGGAGTGGCTCGGGGGGTCCTATATATAGGGGAACGGCGGAGCCCTGTGGTCCAGTGCGCCGGCGAGCTCCTGCTCGGTGCTACAGCGCACGGGAGGTGAGGGGAGTGAGTCCACGACGTTGCTGGACGAGCTCTACGTCCATTTGAGGTGAGAGGAGGAGCGGGGAACCTTCCAGGCCGTGCTCGCGTGTGAGCCACCCTAGGAGTCCTGTGACTACTAGGTTTCAAATATACTTTTTGAAATAATTTTCTCTGTCACATCCCTAGTTAGCACTTGCATTAGTACCTAGCTAGAGTGTGCATCATGTTTACTTTCAAAGAAACTTGAAATGGGATTAACAGAAACCCCAGCACCCCTCTCCTAACAACTAGGGTTTGTTAAAATATTTTCTAATGTACCCAAAATGCCCTTCAAAAATGTTCATCATTTCTGCCTTGGTCTTAAACCTCTGCCAAAAATGGTGCACATTTTTCTAGGACACTCAAGGGCTTTGGATTAAATCATATGGTATTTGTATTTGGGCAATTAAATACTTTAAAATATTTTAAATGCTCAAATAATCATGAACTATAATGTTTCCTACTGTTCATATTATATACAGTGGGCATGACAAGTTTCATGAGTTATAAAAATGTTTTGGCATTTTTAATAATTGAACAAAGCTGCAAAAGAAATGAAACAGAAAAAGAAATAGGAAAAAGAAAGAAAGAGAAAGCACTTACCTTGGGCCCAGCACTGTTGCAGGCCAGGCCCAGCCCACCAGCCCTCCTCTGTCGTCTTCCTCCTCGCGCCAGAAGGATGCGCGCGTGGCCGCCGCGCGCCGGCACGCGTCCGGCCACCTCCACCCTGCTAGCCTGCCTCCCCGATGGACTGGATGACTCTGTGAATCGACACGCAGCTGCCCTAACCGCTCTCACTTCTGCCCCTCGTCTCCATCGCCTCCCCTGGCTCTCTCCTCTTCCATTACCGAGCCGCCGTCGCCGCCGCTCGCCGTAGCCGCACTTAGAGCCACCCCCTCGCCCCGTGAGTGTTTCCAGAAGATCCGTCGCGTCGTCCTCTTCCTCCTCGCTGAGCCATGAGCCGCCGGAAGCCCTGCAATGTCCTTACGCCGCCGTCCCTTTCCTCGGATCGCCGGAGCACCTCGTCGCCGTTACGAAGCTACAGCGCGTCCCGGACCCCTCCGTCGAGCTCGTTAGCACCGCAGTGAGCCACTACGCCGTTCCCCTCTCTTCTCCGCCTCGTTTGCACCTTGTAGCTGTCGCTCCGTTGATCACCGTAACTCACCGCCGCCGGTGACGCTCCGGTGACCATTTGGTCACTGGCACCCGTCCATCATACTCACCGCAGCGCGTAGATGCGATAGGTGCTACGCACGCATCGCCTAGGCCCCTGCAGCCGCGTCTCCACACACGCCCGACGCCGGTCGCCGCCGTCGAGCTTGTTGCCGTCGTCTCCGGCCACCCCAGGTCCGGCGACCACCACCATTCGACGCGCAATGGCAAGAGCTTTCCAACGCGCCTAGCCGCAGCTCGAGCCGTGCCCCGTAGACGATTTCCGAAGCACGCCGCCGTATTCGGCCTCGCCGGCGTCACGTCGCCGGCGGGTTTGACCTGTTTGACCAGGGGGTTGACCACCCCCGGGTCACTGACGTGTGGGCCACCTTTTCCTAATTAGTTAGTTTAATTAAGTTTCTGTTAATTTAATTAGTTAATTAATTTAGTCACTGACCCGTGGGCCCAGACCCCACTGACAGTTAATTAGTTTTAGCTTAACTCTAATTAACTTAGTTAATTAGCTGTGACGCTGACATGCAGGGCCCACATGTCATGTTTGACTTGGACTAGCTCCTGTTGACTGACTGACGTCAGCATGATGTCGTGCTGAAGTAGTAAAGGTTTTTCTGGGATTTTTAGATTAAAAATAATTCAGGAAATTCCAGAAAATACCCAAAACTTCTAAAAATCATATAAAATCAACCATAGGTCAGATGGAAAAGATTTATATATGAAAAATGATCAGAAAAATCCAATCTTTCCAATGGCACTAGTTTCATGCATGTTTGAACAAGTTAACTTGCTGTATACATCAAAAACATGATAATGCACTTATTTAAATAATTGTTTGAACTCCAATTTGAATCTTTGATTCAAATAGGCTCAAACCCTTCTGGTTTTAGTTGCATTAGCCAACACACATGCATCTTGCCATGTCATGAGCATGCATCATATTGCTGCATTTGTTTGTTAATGATTGTATCGCCGGTATTCTCTGTGTTAGGTCCTGCTCCCGAGGATACTGCTGCGTATCCAGTTGAAGAGCAGTACCCGACAACTACTTTGTCAGGCAAGCAATCATTGATCATTCCGATACAAACCCAATCTTCTCGCTCCTGCTCTCTTTTACTGCATTAAGGCAACAGCGTGTGAACTGCTACTTGCTGCGGTAGTTGAACCCTATCCCTTGCATGACCTGTCATTGCCACAGTAAATAGTTGAAACCCACTAGCATGTGTAGGAGTTGATTGAGCCATGTGATGTGTGATCCACCATGCAATTTGTTTATGTTGCCTGCTATGCTTAGAGTTGTGTCAGGTCTGGTTCATCTGGGTGATGGATCAGAGTGAAATGATCATACCAATAAAGAGAAGGAAGTGTGGAATACGCTTGGTAAAGGTATCGATGAAAGGCCATGTAGGAGTACATGGTGGGTTGTTTCATTGGAATCGTCCATAGGACCTGAGATCTGTATGTGTGGTTCAAGTTGCAGTTACTACCATGCATTGGGCCCGAAACCAATGGACCCTCTCGGCTTATTAATTACCCTCGATCTCTGTCCAGGAGTTGTAACTAGTTTCTGGTGTTTATAGTTTACTGGAGGTCGTGCACAGCGCTGACCCTCGGGGTGGGTTGTGATGCGACAGGTACGTGGCACGGTGTACCGGTTGCCCGTTTGGTGACTAGGGAACCCTGTACACATCGTTTGGGGCCGTAAGCGACACCCCAGCCGGATCTCCCCACGGATGGAACCCAAATAGGCGATAAACCTGGACGAGAGACTTGAGTAGTTAGTCAGGTCGTGGCCGACACCCTCGCTGGGCTTCCGCTTGAAGGTTGCCGAGTACACGCCGAGTAAACGGCGATAAGTGGTGAAAGCGTGCGTGAAGAAGTACACCCCTGCAGGGTTATCAAACTATTCGAATAGCCGTTGTTCGCGGTACGGACTACTTGGTTGCTCTTACAGTTCATAGACAAGTTGATGGATACTACTAAAAGCCTCAAGATAAGTGTGAGTGCCGTGGATGGCCCTTCCGTAGGATAACCGAAGAGGATCCTCGGTAGTGTATGATGTGGTGAGTAGAGGACTCGTGTTCGTAATAACATCTTGCAATCTGTTGAGAGTTGTAGTATAGGTTAGCCAAGGTCAAAGCTGGCATTCTGCTATGAACTCCACTACCCCCTTTGATAATGTTGCATGTATGATAGGTTCTGTGGTAAGACTTGCTGAGTACCTTTGTACCCATGTTTGCTTAATAACTGTTCCAGAGGAGAACCCTGCCCCTGCTGATGGGTTCTACATAGACGTTGACGTCGACGAGTAGCTTGACACCCAGACGGAGATCTGGAGCTTGTGAAGGGCCTTGTAGATAGCCAGGCTACACCAAGCCTGTTTTATTTTCTAAGTTGTCTGTACTCAGACATGTAGCTTCCGCTTGTGCTTGTATGACTGTATGACTTGTGTGTTGGGTCATGTGACCCCTACCTGTATGGATATGTTATGTATGGCTCTTGGAGCCTTTTAAATAAAGTACTTTGAGTCATAGAGTTCTGTTGTGATGCAATGTTGTATTTGCACATATTGAGCATATTGCGTGTATGATTGAAATGCTTGGTATGTGTGGGATCCGACACCTAGTTGTTTTCCTTTGGTAGCCTACCTTACAGGGAAATGCCTCCTAGTGATTCCAATGAGCCTTGGTAGCTTGCTACTGCGCGGAACACGTAGGCTGGCCGGCATGTGTCCTTCTTCGTTCCTGTGTCTGTCCCTTAGGGGAAATGTCACGCGTTGTTCCTTTAAGTCCATGTAGCTTGCTACGACTTGGGATCATACGTTGATGACCGACACGTTCGTTGCTGAGTCATGGATGCCTGTCTCTGTAATTTAGTGCCACTTTTGGTTTATAACTAGCCATGTCGGCCCGGGTTCTCTGTCATATGGATGCTAGCGACACTGTCATATACGTGTGCAAAAATGCGCAAACGGTCCCGGGCCAGGTAAGGTGGCACCCGTGGGGTTACCGTGCGTGAGGCCGCAAAGTGATATGACGTGTTACAGCTAGATCGGTGTGACTTAGGATCGGGGTCCTGACAGCGTTGGCATCAGAGCTGGACTGCCTGTAGGTTTCTCAAGCCAAACTGGTCGATGTTGAGTCTAGAAAATTCTTAGTTATATGTAGGGGAATTGATTGTGGAAGGGAACGTAAGGCTCTTTTTACTCCTTACCTCATGCCCTTCTGATCTGAGTCAGTCTATTCTTTCTATGGGGATTTAGGACTAGGCCTTTTATCCTTATTGGTTCACGTGTTACTAATCCCTAGACTCTTAGGATTGTTGGTTTCAAGCCTCAATTCAGTTTCTATCCTTTAGTATGATGATTGTTGGACCGGAACCTTGATATGGATTGTTGAGTGGCTATGCTATCATTTGTATGATGTCTCAAATCCTTGTTTGAGCATTTACAGTTGTTATGCTGCCCGATTTCTTCCAGAAACACTAATGCCTTCGCATTATTTCGTGTTTCAGATGTCTGGCCGCATCCCTCACCAAGTGGTTCGTTTGACTCGGTGCATTAATGTACCCGGTCACACGGCCATGCTAGTTCGTGTGCTGACTGAGACCGATTATTGCTGGTATCCTGAGTACACCGTGGAGGAACAGTACCGGGATTTCAATCAGAGTCAGTATTTCTGCACAGTCCGGATATACCCCTCATATCCTGGAGCTAACGAACCCATCCATTGGTCTTATGGACTCGGGGTTACCATCGAGATGGCAGTGCAGGATGCCGCTTATTCGATGATGACCATTCTCCGTGCTAGGCATGCCCTGTTGCTGAACACTGAGTTCTGTTACATGCCAGCCTCACTTCCCGGAGAGGAAGGCTACTACACTGGTCTGTATACTGATGCTGCTCATGAAGAGCCACTGCTTCAGACCACTGTTCAGATGCTGGAGGATCGGGACCGTGAGGTCCGTGCCCTCCGAATGGAGCTATATAACACTCGAGCCGCCCACTGGACTACTTTGACACGGCTTGCACCTGCTGTGCACGCCGGATATCTGGACATGCGGGATTTGTACCCCGTGCGGACTCGTCTGCCTGATCGCATGGATTGGCGTGACGTTGGGGGTATTACGCCTCCACGTGGGCGTCGGTTACCACCAGCATCGGGACCGAGGCCACATCCATGTCCCTATGGTCCACAGCTTTCGAGTGCTCGCGAGTTTCAAGATCCATATGTTCCACTTCCAGGCTACGGTGGTAATCTTTATGAGGATTACTACGCGAATGTCTGAGCTAGACCGTGGTAGTAGTAGTATTGTAGTAGTTGTATTTCCACAGTCCTGCGCGTCTTGTGGAATATGACTTAGTGTGTACTGAGTTCCGGAGGTGTCGTTAAATAATGTATAGGAGCTTGGAATGCCTCTGATGGGATGTATCGTCTTTCACCGCAGTTGTACTTTAGCCTTGGCTTGTACTAAACGTTGTATGGTGTGTATGACCACTGGTGTATATATAGCAGTTTCTATATTACCATGTCTACGGATGAACATCCTTGCATTCCGTGTAATCCATTACATTTTGCACTTCTATGTCAAATTTTTGCCATCCTTGTCTAAACCGTTGTTTTGTTTTCCTAGGATGGTCAACACTCGCAACACTCCTGCTGCTCAGGAGCAGGGTGAGGCTAGTGGGGCTAGAGATGGGAATCTGCCCCAGCCACCCTCCTTGGCGGAAGTTATGCTCGAAGCAGAACGGAACAAGAGAGAGACCAACCGTCTGATGGAACGCATAGAGCAGAACACTGGGTTCCGCCAGAGTAATGACGTGGTGTCAATCAATGACTTTATCAAGATGTGTCCACCGAAGTTCCATCACTCCACTGAACCTCTAGATGCTGATGACTGGCTACGTAGTATCACCCACAAGCTACACTCTGCCCGTGAGGCCAAAGCTGACAAGGTTACCTACACCGCCTACCATCTTGAGGGCCCTGCCAGTCTTTGGTGGGAAAACTTTGAAGCTATGCGTCCTGTTGGCCAAATCACTACTTGGGTTGAGTTCAGTGAGGAATTCCGTGAACATCACATTACGGAAGGTCTCATGGATCGCAAGCGGGAGGAATTCTGCAACTTCACCCAGGGCCTTTTGACTGTGGATGGCTATAGTCGCGAGTTTGGCAACTTGGCACGCTATGCACCTAAGGAAGTATTCACCGATGCCAAGAAGCAGGCGAGGTTCCGCAAGGGACTCGGCCCTGAACTCCGCCGAGATCTACGTCTGCACGAGTGCACTTCCTTCCAGAAGTTGGTTAACAAGGCTATCAGTGCTGAAACAGGCCAGACCGACTTCGAGGCCACCCGCAAGCATACTCGAGACCTTGGTTCCTCATCCGGCTCTGGCTCTCACAAGCGCCGTGTGTGGGTTCCAAACACTGCTCTTCAACCCAAGTACACACCGAGGCCATCCTATGAGGCGCCTCGCCCAACTCAACAGTTTGCACCTGCTAAGACCTATGGAGGACCACCTTCCAACTTTGCTCCACGCACTACCACTGTAACATGCTTCAAGTGTGGAGAACCGGGGCACTACGTGCGTGAGTGTCCTCAGAACCAACCAGGAAAACCCATTGTCCGTGGTAAACCAACCGGCAAGGTGAATTATATCAAGCCAATCCCCACTGCACGTGGTCATGTCAACTATGTCTCTGCTGAGGAAGCTTATGAGGATCCTAACGTCGTCCTTGGTACGCTTCTCGTCAACTGCCATCCGGCATCTGTTCTTTTTGATACTGGAGCATCACATTCGTTCATATCTGAGAGCTATGCTCGATTGCACAACATGACTTTTTGTGGCATGCCTACTTCCATGGTTATTCAAACTCCTGGTTCAAACTGGCAAACCTCTAGGGTAAGCCATGGAAATGAAATCCTTGTCGATAGACTTGTTTTCCTAGCATCTTTAATCGCTCTCAAGTCCTCGGACATAAACATCATTTTGGGTATGGATTGGATGACAACTCATTACGCCAAAATTGATTGCTATACAAGGACCGTTCAACTTACACACCCATCCGGCAAGATAGTCAATGTCTTGACCCGAATGGCTAAGCGTCAGCTCTACTCTCTTAATGCCAGCCCTCTACCAGAACTCAAAGATATCCCGGTAGTCCGTGACTTCCCGGATGTTTTTCCAGAAGAACTGCCAGGAATTCCACCTGACAGAGATGTCAAGTTCGTGATAGATCTTATCCCAGGAACTGTCCCAATCTCTAGGAGACCTTATAAGATGGCACCACTAGAATTAGCTGAGCTAAAGAAACAACTCGATGAGTCCTTGCAAAAAGGTTTCATCCGTCCTAGTTCTTCCCCTTGGGCTTGCCCCGTCCTCTTCGTCGAGAAGAAGGATGGAACAGAGCGGATGGTTGTAGATTACCGACCTGTCAATCTGGTCACCATAAAGAATAAGTATCCGCTCCCCAGGATCAACGACCTGTATGATCAGCTCGCTGGATCCTCAGTCTTCTCTAAGATGGATTTGAGGTTGGGCTACCATCAAATCAAAATCAAGAATGGGGACATCCCTAAAACGGCTTTTGTTACTCGTTATGGCCAATATGAGTACACCGTTATGTCCTTCGGATTAACCAATGCCCCAGCTATCTTTTCTCGGTTAATGAATTCTATATTCATGGAATATTTGGATAAATTCGTCGTGGTATACCTCGGTGATATACTCATCTATTCCAAGAACAAGGAAGGTCATGTCGAGCATTTAAGGCTGGTATTGACGAAACTTCGAGAGCACCGCCTTTATGCCAAACTCTCTAAATGTGAATTTTGGTTGCCGGAAGTAACCTATTTAGGTCATGTGATCTCTGGCAAGGGTATTGCTGTCAATCCCGAGCGAGTTCAAGCCGTCCTTGATTGGACTCCCCCTGAATCGGTCAAGCAAGTTAGGAGTTTTCTTGGCTTAGCGAGCTATTGCCGGCGCTTCGTCGAGAATTTCTCCAAAGTTGCTAAACCTCTAACTGAACTCCTCAAGAAAGATAAAAAGTTTGAGTGGACCCCACAGTGCGAGTCCATTTTTCAGGAACTGAAAAGACGCCTGACATCTGCACCTGTACTGGTACCACCAGACTTTTCCAAGGATTTTATAATCTATTGCGACGCCTCGCGACAAGGACTAGGTTGCATACTCATGCAAGATCGTCAAGTGATTGCATACGCATCTCGACAGTTGCGTCCACACGAGGATAACTATCCTACTCATGATCTAGAGCTTGCAGCTGTAGTCCATGCACTCAAAACATGGCGACATTACCTCCTTGGTAATCATTGTGAAATCTTCACTGATCATCAAAGTTTGAAGTATATCTTCACCCAACCGGATTTGAATCTCAGGCAAAGACGTTGGGTTGAGTTGCTCACAGATTACGACTTAGGAATCACCTACACTCCTGGAAAGGCCAATGTCATGGCTGATGCACTAAGTCGTAAGTCTTATTGTAACAACTTAATGTTACAACAAGGGCAACCACTTCTCCACGAGGAATTTCGTAAGCTTAACCTTCACATAGTTCCTCGAGGATTCCTTTCCACCTTGGTGGCGGAACCTAACCTTACGGATCAGGTCATCAAAGCACAGAAGGTTGATCCCTGAATTTCCTGTATTAAGAGGAACATCAAGAAAGGAGTCGCGGGATGTTTCTCAATTGATGACCATGGAGTTGTATTCTTTAGCAACCATTTAGTGGTTCCTAAAGTACGAAACCTAAGACGTTTGATCCTTAAGGAGGCTCATGAATCTCCTCTCACGATTCATCCCGGTAGTACCAAAATGTATCAGGATCTACGTCAGAGATTCTGGTGGACTAGGATGAAGAGAGAAATCGCTCAATTCATTGCTAACTGCGACGTTTGTCGTCGAGTCAAAGCAGAGCATCAACGGCCTGCTGGCACCCTTCAACCTTTAGCTATTCCTGAATGGAAATGGGACAAAGTCGGTATGGACTTCATTACCGGATTTCCCAGCACCAGGAAAGGGAATAATGCTATCTTCGTCGTTATCGATCGCCTCTCTAAAGTAGCTCATTTCCTGCCTGTTCGAGAGAGTATTACCGCTAGCCAGCTGGCAGATTTGTATATCTCTCGGATAGTATCACTTCATGGTGTACGGTTCGAGATTAACTCAGACCGTGGAAGTCTTTTCACCTCACGATTTTGGGAAAGTTTCCAGAATGCTATGGGAACTCATCTCTCCTTCAGTACCGCCTTCCATCCCCAGTCAAGTGGTCAAGTGGAACGAGTCAATCAAATTCTGGAAGCCACGCTTCGAGCCTCTGTCATTTCTTTCGGTATGGAATGGGAAAAATGTCTTCCATTTGCCGAATTCGCTTATAACAATAGTTATCAAGCTAGCTTGGGCAAAGCTCCCTTCGAAGTTCTATATGGATGAAGGTGTCGAACACCTCTTAACTGGTCAGAGACCGGGGAAAGACAATTCTTTGGTCCGGATATGATCCAGGAAGCAGAGGAACAAGTTCGCATCATTCGTGAGAGATTGAAAACAGCCCAGTCTCGCCAGAAGAGCCAATATGATAGTCATCATAAGGCTGTGACTTTTGAAGTTGGCGATAAGGCTTACCTTCGGGTTACTCCTCTTAAGGGAACCCATCGCTTCGGTATCAAAGGCAAATTGGCCCCTCGTTTCATCGGTCCTTTTCGCATTCTTGCCAAACGGGGAGAAGTTGCCTACCAATTGGAACTACCTCCGCACCTCTCCAGAGTTCATGATGTTTTCCACGTTTCTCAACTCAGGCGTTGCTTCTCGGATCCTATCCGCGGAGTGGACCACGAAACGCTTGATCTCCAGGACAATCTCACATATCGAGAATACCCCGTTCGTATTCTTGATCAAACTGAGCGCACCACTCGACGCCACAATATCAAGTTTCTCAAGGTTCAATGGTCACATCATTCCGAGAGTGAAGCTACTTGGGAAAGGGAGGATCGTCTTCGACTTGAGTACCCCACCCTCTTTCCGGAGGAACCCGAAGCTCGGGACGCGATTCTTTTAAGTGGGGGTGAGTTGTCACATCCCTAGTTAGCACTTGCATTAGTACCTAGCTAGAGTGTGCATCATGTTTACTTTCAAAGAAACTTGAAATGGGATTAACAGAAACCCCAGCACCCCTCTCCTAACAACTAGGGTTTGTTAAAATATTTTCCAATGTACCCAAAATGCCCTTCAAAAATGTTCATCATTTCTGCCTTGGTCTTAAACCTCTGCCAAAAATGGTGCACATTTTTCTAGGACACTCAAGGGCTTTGGATTAAATCATATGGTATTTGTATTTGGGTAATTAAATACTTTAAAATATTTTAAATGCTCAAATAATCATGAACTATAATGTTTCCTACTGTTCATATTATATACAGTGGGCGTGACAAGTTTCATGAGTTATAAAAATGTTTTGGCATTTTTAATAATTGAACAAAGCTGCAAAAGAAATGAAACAGAAAAAGAAATAGGAAAAAGAAAGAAAGAGAAAGCACTTACCTTGGGCCCAGCACTGTTGCAGGCCAGGCCCAGCCCACCAGCCCTCCTCTGTCGTCTTCCTCCTCGCGCCAGAAGGACGCGCGCGTGGCCACCGCACGCCGGCACGCGTCCGGCCACCTCCACCCTGCTAGCCTGCCTCCCCGATGGCCTGGATGACTCCGTGAATCGACACGCTGCTGCCCCGACCGCTCTCACTTCTCCCCCTCGTCTCCATCGCCTCCCCTGGCTCTCTCCTCTTCCATCACCGAGCCGCCGTCGCCGCCGCTCGCCGTAGCCGCACTTAGAGCCACCCCCTCACCCCGTGAGTGTGTCCAGAAGATCTGCCGCGTCGTCCTCTTCCTCCTCGCTGAGCCACGAGCCGCCGGAAGCCCTGCAACGTCCTCACGCCGCCGTCCCCTTCCTCGGATCGCCGGAGCACCTCGCCGCCGTTACGAAGCTACAGCGCGTCCCCGACCCCTCCGTCGAGCTCGTTAGCACCGCAGTGAGCCACTACGCCGTTCCCCTCTCTTCTCCGCCTCGTTTGCACCTTGTAGCCGTCGCTCCGTTGATCACCGTAACTCACCGCCGCCGTGCTCGCCGCCGGTGACGCTCCGGTGACCATTTGGTCACTGGCACCCGTCCATCATACTCACCGCAGCGCGTAGATGCGATAGGTGCTACGCATGCATCGCCTAGGCCCCTGCAGCCGCGTCTCCACACACGCCCGACGCCGGTCGCCGCCGTCGAGCTTGTTGCCGTCGTCTCCGGCCACCCCAGGTCCGGCGACCACCAGCATTCGACGCGCAATGGCAAGAGCTTTCCAACGCGCCTAGCCGTAGCTCGAGCCGTGCCCCGTAGACGATTTCCGAAGCACGCCGCCGTATTCGGCCTCGCCGGCGTCACGTCGCCGTCGGGTTTGAGCTGTTTGACCAGGGGGTTAACCACCCCTGGGTCACTGACGTGTGGGCCACCTTTTGCTAATTAGTTAGTTTAATTAAGTTTCTGTTAATTTAATTAGTTAATTAATTTAGTCACTGACCCGTGGGCCCAGGCCCCACTGACAGTTAATTAGTTTTAGTTTAACTCTAATTAACTTAGTTAATTAGCTGTGACACTGACATGCAGGGCCCACATGTCATGTTTGACTTGGACTAGCTCCTGTTGACTGACTGACATCAGCATGATGTCATGCTGACGCAGTAAAAGTTTTTCTGGGATTTTAAGATTAAAATAATTCAGGAAATTCCAAAAAATACCCAAAACTTCTAAAAATCATATAAAATCAACCATAGCTCAGATGGAAAAGATTTATATATGAAAAATGATCAGAAAAATTCAATCTTTCCAATGGCACTGGTTTCATGCATGTTTGAACAAGTTAACTTGCTGTATACATCAAAAACATGATAATGCACTTATTTAAATAATAGTTTGAACTCCAATTTGAATCTATGATTCAAATAGGCTCAAACCCTTCTGGTTTTAGTTGCATTAGCCAACACACATGCATCTTGCCATGTCATGAGCATGCATCATATTGCTGCATTTGTTTGTTAATGATTGTATCGCTGGTATTCTCTGTGTTAGGTCCTGCTCTCGAGGATACTGCTGCGTATCCAGTTGAAGAGTAGTACCCGACAACTACTTTGTCAGGCAAGCAATCATTGATCATTCCGATACAAACCCAATCTTCTCGCTCCTGCTCTCTTTTACTGCATTAAGGCAACAGCGTGTGAACTGCTACTTGCTGCGGTAGTTGAACCCTATCCCTTGCATGACCTGTCATTGCCACAGTAAATAGTTGAAACCCACTAGCATGTGTAGGAGTTGATTGAGCCATGTGATGTGTGATCCACCATGCTATTTGTTTATGTTGCCTGCTATGCTTAGAGTTGTGTCAGGTCTGGTTCATCTGGGTGATGGATCAGAGTGAAATGATCATACCAATAAAGAGAAGGAAGTGTGGAATACGCTTGGTAAAGGTATCGATGAAAGGCCATGTAGGAGTACATGGTGGGTTGTTTCATTGGAATCGTCCGTAGGACCTGAGATATGTATGTGTGGTTCAAGTTTCAGTTACTACCATGCATTGGGCCCGAAACCAATGGACCCTCTCGGCTTATTAATTACCCTCGATCTCTGTCCAGGAGTTGTAACTAGTTTCTGGTGTTTATAGTTTACTGGAGGTCGTGCACAGCGCTGACCCTCGGGGTGGGTTGTGATGCGACAGGTACGTGGCACGGTGTACCGGTTGCCCGTTTGGTGACTAGGGAACCCTGTACACATCATTTGGGGCCGTGAGCGACACCCCCGGCCGGATCTCCCCACGGATGGAACCCAAATAGGCGATAAACATGGACGAGAGACTTGAGTAGTTAGTCAGGTCGTGGCCGACACCTTCGCTGGGCTACCGCTTGAAGGTTGCCGAGTACATGCCGAGTAAACGGCGATAAGTGTTGAAAGCGTGTGTGAAGAAGTACACCCCTGCAGGGTTAACAAACTATTCGAATAGCCGTTGTTCGCGGTACGGACTACTTTGTTGCTCTTACAGTTCATAGACAAGTTGATGGATACTACTAAAAGCCTCAAGATAAGTGTGAGTGCCGTGGATGGCCCTTCCGTAGGATAACGGAAGAGGATCCTCGGTAGTGTATTGATGTGGTGAGTAGAGGACTTGTGTTCGTAATAACATCTTGCAATCTATTGAGAGTTGTAGTATAGGTTAGCCAAGGTCAAAGCTGGCATTCTGCTATGAACTCCACTACCCCCTTTGATAATGTTGCATGTATGATAGGTTCTGTGGTAAGACTTGCTGAGTACCTTTGTACTCATGTTTGCTTAATAACTGTTCCAGAGGAGAACCCTGCCCCTGCTGATGGGTTCTACATAGACGTTAACGTCGACGAGTAGCTCGACACCCAGACGGAGATCTGGAGCTTGTGAAGGGCCTTGTAGATAGCCAGGCTACACCAAACCTGTTTTATTTTCTAAGTTGTCTGTACTCAGACATGTAGCTTCCGCTTGTGCTTGTATGACTGTATGACTTGTGTGTTGGGTCATGTGACCCCTACCTGTATGGATATGTTATGTATGGCTCTTGGAGCCTTTTTAATAAAGTACTTTGAGTCATAGAGTTCTGTTGTGATGCAATGTTGTATTTGCACATATTGAGCATATTGCGTGTATGATTGAAATGCTTGGTATGTGTGGGATCTGACACCTAGTTGTTTTCCTTTGGTAGCCTACCTTACAGGTAAATGCCTCCTAGTGATTCCAATGAGCCTTGGTAGCTTGCTACTGCTCGGAACACGTAGGCTGGCCGGCATGTGTCCTTCTTCGTTCCTGTGTCTATCCCTTAGGGGAAATGTCACGCGTTGTTCCTTTAAGTCCATGTAGCTTGCTACGACTTGGGATCATACGTTGATGACCAACACGTTTGTTGCTGGGTCATGGATGCCTGTCTCTGTAATTTAGTGCCACTTTTGGTTTATAACTAGCCATGTCGGCCCGGGTTCTCTGTCATATGGATGCTAGTGACACTGTCATATACGTGTGCCAAAATGCGCAAACGGTCCCGGGACAGGTAAGGTGGCACCCGTGGGGTTACCGTGCGTGAGGCCGCAAAGTGATATGACGTGTTACAGCTAGATCGGTGTGACTTAGGATCGGGGTCCTGACAGCGTTGGCATCAGAGCTGGACTGCCTGTAGGTTTCTCAAGCCAAACTGGTCGATGTTGAGTCTAGAAAATTCTTAGTTATATGTAGGGGAATTCATTGTGGAAGGGAACGTAAGGCTCTTTTTACTCCTTACCTCATGCCCTTCTGATCTGAGTCAGTCTATTCTTTCTACGGGGATTTAGGACTTGGCCTCTTATCCTTATTAGGTTCACGTGTTACTAATCCGTAGACTCTTAGGATTGTTGGTTTCAAGCCTCAGTTCAGTTTCTATCCTTTAGTATGATGATTGTTAGACCGGAACCTTGATCTGGATTGTTGAGTGGCTATGCTATCATTTGTATGATGTCTCAAATCCTTGTTTGAGCATTTACAGTTGTTATGCTGCCCGATTTCTTCCAGAAACACTAATGCCTTCGCATTATTTCGTGTTTCAGATGTCTGGCTGCATCCCTCACAAGGTGGTTCGTTTGACTCGGTGCATTAATGTACCCGGTCACACGGCCATGCTAGTCCGTGTGCTGACTGAGACCGGTTATCGCTGGTATCCTGAGTACACCGTGGACGAACAGTACCGGGATTTCAATCAGAGTCAGTATTTCTGCACAGTCCGGATATACCCCTCATATCGTGGAGCTAACGACCCCATCCATTGGTCTTATGGACTCGGGGTTACCATCGAGATGGCAGTGCAGGATGCCGCTTATTCGATGATGAGCATTCTCCGTGCAAGGCATGCCTTGTTGCTGAACACTGTGTTCTGTTACATGCCAGCCTCACTTCCCGGAGAGGAAGGCTACTACACTGGTCTGTATACTGATGCTGCTCATGAAGAGCCACTACTTCAGACCACTGTTCAGATACTGTTATATAACAATTGGCATGATCATTGGGCAGAAGTTTTGGGTATGGAGATGAATTCTACAAGAGGTAATAGTTGACTTTAATGAGCACATGAAAAAGCACATGAAGAAAAACTCAACTCCAAAAAGCCAAATGATGCAAAAAAAATTGTTGGTCCAAATTTTCATGCTTCATTGATGCAAATAACATGTTACAAAATGCAGGGTGTGACAGATCACCGAATAGAACATTGAACTGCATGTGTTTGAGCTCGAATTCAGCACGACCTGGGACATCAAAGGAGCGGCCCTTGCAGATTTGGTGGCAGAATGGACTGACACCCCTGGCCAGGAGGTGAGCGAGGACCTCTCCCTCACCCCTGGAGACAAAGCCCCAAATGCATTGGTCATGTACTTTGACGGGGCATTCACGCGGCAAGGCGCGGGGGCTGGAGCCGTGCTTATCTCGTCCACCAAGGACAAGCTCTACTATGCAGTGCAGCTATGTTTCTAGACTGGTGAGAAGGTCTCCAACAACATCGCAGAGTACGAGGGCCTGAGCGCCGGCCTCAAGGCTGCTGCAGCGCTGGGGGTAAAGCGCCTCACCATCAAAGGCGACTCCCAGCTCCTGGTCAACTTCTCCAACAAGGCATACACACCGAAGGACGAGCACATGGAAGCATACATTGAGGAAGTGCGGAAGATTGAGACGGGTTGGAATTGCTACACGTACCACAGGGCACGAACATGGACGCAGACGACATTGGGAAAAGGGCATCCAGGTGCTTACCACAAGACCACGTTGTGTTTGAAGAGCGGCTCTGTAGGCCATCAGCAGCTCCCCCCGTTGTCAAGCTGGCAAAGCCTCGGGAGGAGCTCCCGCAAGCGCCCACCTCAGGTGCACCATCTTGTAGGCCAGCCTTAGGAGCTCGCCTTCTACTCGCGTTGGAGCCTCAGTAGGAGTGTTGGACTGAGGAATTCAAGACATACCTACTCCAAGGAACCCTTCCGGAGAAAGAAGAAGAAGAAGCAGAGCACGTGGTGTGGCAGGCCACCGCATACTGCATCCAAGACGGCAAGCTCTACCGAAGGCGGCCGAACGACGTGTCCCTGTGATGCATATCCAAGGAGCAGGGACGTGTGCTGCTGGAAGACGTAAACAGTGGAGACTGCGGGCACCACTCCTCCTCACAAACCCTCGTGGGAAAGGCATTCTGAAGCGGATTCTACTCTCCCACAGCGCTCAACGACGCCACATAACTAGTAAGGTCTTGCGAAGCCTGTCAATTTCATGCAAAACAGATCCACCATCCTGCACAGGGCCTCCAGACTATCCCGCTGTCCTGGCCATTTGCGGTTTGGGGGCTGGACATCCTGGGTCCATTCCCCAGGGCGCCTGGGGCCTACCACTACCTCTACGTCACCATTAACAAGTTCACCAAGTGGGCGCAGGTGGAAGCCGTCCGCACCGTCCCGGCCGGCTCGGCAGTCAAGTTCATCAAGGGTCTCGTGAGCCACTTCGGGGTCCCAAATCGCATCAGCACCAACAACGGCTCACAGTTTACTAGCAACCTTTTCAAAACATGCTGTGCTAACCTTGGAACGCAGATATGCTACCCCTCAGTAGCACACCCCAGGAGCAATGGCTAGGCCAAGCGCGCAAATGCAGAGGCCCTGAGGGGCCTCAAGACAAGAACCTTCAAGAAGAAGCTCGAGGCCTGCGGCAGAGGCTGGTTGGACGAGCTCCAGTCCGTGCTGTGGTCCATCTGCACCACCGCGACCAAGCCAACCGGAGAAACTCCTTTCTTCCTCGTCTACGGAGCTGAGGCGGTTCTCCCTCACGAGGTCAAACATCAATCCGCAAGGGTCTTGGTGTTTGACGAAGCACGCCAGGATGCCATGCGGGGGGTTTACCTTGTGCTGGGGGAGGAACGTCATCGTCAAACCTTGCTCCGGGTGGCAAGGTACCAGCAGGCGCCGCGGCGGTATCACTGCCGCAACATCGGCTCTAGGACGCTTGAGGTAGGCAACCTCATCCTGAGGCGGGTGCTCTCCAGGGAAGGGATGCATAAGCTCTCACCCATATGGGAGGGCCCGTTCAGAATCACTTGCGTCTCCAGGCCTGGCGCTGTGCGCCTAGAGACGGAAGATGGAGTCCCCATCCAGAACGCCTAGAAGATCCAACACCTCCGGAAGTTCTACCCATGAAGCAAGGCCCCATGCCTGTGAAGGTCTCTGCTCGTGACACTCTCACGTAATAATGAGTAGGGTTGTACACACCCCAGAGTCTCCGGAGTGCCGCCCTCGGGCCTCGGGCGCTCCCTCCCATGTCCTAGTGGCAGCACTTAGCTCCGCGCTAGTGAGAAGACTAGACTAGGTGCCGGACGTGGTTGTTCATTTACTTGCTTTTTGTAGTTGATTTGCAACCTATTAATGGAATTTGGAGTTTGGTGTTTCTGGATTGCTTAGTTGGGTTTTCCTTCTTTATTCGCTCACCTCTTTTGTCTCGGATCAAGAAGAATGAAAGTTGCCCATCGCTCTCCCTCGTGCACCTCGCGCTGGGGCTACATAGGCAGGTGTGTGTGTGCTGGGCTTGCCTGCGCCGCTAACACACTACCTTTGATCTTGCGAGGAGCTCTTGAACAAGCTCGTGACTTACACATCCTTTTCAAATGTCCGTACCCCTTGGGTACCGTGACACGATGTACTAAGCCACGGCTAGCCCATGCCTAATGACTCTCACAAGGAAGGACAAGATAGCAGATGATTTTCCTAGCAAATCATGCAGCTTTACGATGTCTCCCGAGGCCGGCAGCTACCGATTCAACAGCAAAGGGGGCTTCACCGAATGGAGAAGAGCTCAACCTCACGAGGCGGGATGTTATCGTGAACTTATGAAGCTAAGTTAACTTACCGCACCCATTCAGGGCATGAAGAACACAACATGACACAGAAAACAGTAAACATAACATAATAGCATAATTACCATGGTCCATTAGACGTCCCAGCGAGACGCTCCACCTTTTTTCGAAATGCTTGAGAAAGTAAAGGTTAAACAAAAATAGCCCACGCGACCGCCAAGTTCTGGCTTCGGAGAACCATCAGGCTCACTCTGAGCTCTCCTCCCGCTTCACTGTGGCGCCGTGGCGAGGCCCCTCATCGCCTCCACCGAACCTGGCCCGACGGCGTGGTAGCTTGCCGGAACCACTGCTGGCGCTCTCCCCGGAGGAGGATCCATCGTCGCTGGAGGAGCTACGGACATCACCAAGGGCAGGCTCGTCATCATCGTTGTCGCCCTCGAGGCAGCACCCCGTGCGTCGGCTGTCCTCTCCAAACACCCTCATGTAGAGGGTCGCGAGGCAGTCATACTTGAAGTGAAGGGTGCACCTCTCGTTCAAGACCCGTCCGCGGGCTAACATCCGCCAGCCACGGGTAAAAGACGCGCCATCCTCGGCAGCAACCTCGACCCTCACCCATGAGGCCTTGCTGCAGCATCCGTCGGCCTGTAGCCATAGACCGCCGAGCCTTCTCAGCAGCGGCCTCGTGAAGAAGTGTGGGAGTGGGAGCCAGCTGCCGGTGGGCCTCTCTAAGCACACGACAAACTCCACGGAGGCGTCTTCTAAGCGGAAGCATGGCCGTGAAGGGCGAACAACCACGGCGCGCTCCCCCTCATCACAGATACCACCCTACCCGCAGCGGCCTCTGCCGCGTGAAGAAGCGTCGTCGCGACTCTCGGAGGCAACGGCCGAGCGTGGAGAATCACGGTCGCGCCCCCCAGAAACCACGGCTGGGGATGCAGCGTACTTATGGGGGCGCCCGCGGCCTCTTTTGACTGGAGGAGCGTCCGGGCCTCAATGGGAACCTTGCCTTTCTCCGCGACAGAGAGTTTCCTTAGCGGCGCCCTGAGGTGAAGGGAATAGAAGTGAGTGGCGAGAAGATGAAGATGAGCAGAGAGGATCTAGCCCCTCCTCATTTACAGCAAGGGAAGGCAAACCGTCAGCCCCCACGACCACAGGTAATGATCATAGTTTTTCTGCATGCAGCAGGCTCCAGTCAAGTCGAATGGTTGCCAAGGCGACATGGGGAAGTGGAGACGCCCACGTCCAATCCAGGCGCCATGCATCGACTAGGACCGCAGGTGATTGGGGCCCATGGCACTTCGCCCTTGCCCTTTGGCTTCGCCTCGAAGCCTAGTTCGAGCGCGCCTTGGGCCCGGGGGCTACTATCGGCGTTCTGGGAACCAGGGTACCCAGACTTGCCTGCATGTGGCCCATGACGTGGCACCTTTCAGGCGTGTTACGGTCCTTCTTTAGCATCAACACTCAAGACCCTCGCGAGGGACCAAGCCTCGTGGGGCGGACGACACCAAGACCTCCGGAAGGGGCAGCCTCGGTTGGCTGGCCCCCGAGGAGCAGAGAACCCTATGCAACCCCCACCTCGCGAGGTCTGCATCACACAAGCCATGACGACCAAGGCCAGGCGGACGCCAGCGGGCGCAATGCAGTAGTTTCCTCTTTGGTCCTAAGGAAGCATGCACAGATGCGGAGTCCCGAGGAATCTGCCAAAGGTCTCCATTCCAGTGCAACAAGACCAAGACCGCCAGGACAGCAGGACGGAGGTCATCACCGAGCCCACCATGGCGTCAGGATCAGATGCTTTGCAGGCGAAGACCACCTTTAGTCAGGATAAGATGTACTAGTTTTCCCCCTTCAAAATTGGCCGTTGTGGGATCCCTTCCCGCCAAATATTTTGGGGAAGAGGCCCAAGGCCACTATATAAGTAGGATAGCCACCACCCAGCAAGGGGGTCGGATCCATTCCACCCTAACAAGCTCCCTAGCTCATCCGAGCCCAAGAACACCTTTCCTCCGGAGGTCGTTCAGCCATTGTACTAGTTCATCCACGGCCCATCCTGAGGCTAATCCACCGCACTGCTGGAGTAGGGCTACTCACCACAAGGTGGCCTGAACCAGGATAAACTGCCTCGTGTCTCTTTTACATTCCAGTTCATCGTGCTAGTTGGTGAGACGGCGAGTAGATAGATAGGCGAGGTTGAGATCTTCGCATGAACCCGGTGTTCAAACCTAGTAGGGTTTTGCGGAGCCCTGAATCCGACACCTTCCATACCAACACATTCCAAGGAATTTAATATTTGACAACAAAAAGTAAATTCATTTTTCATTTTGGGACTGAGCATCCCTAATACCTTTGCTTTACTCTCGTGCAATGGCAAGTGAATAAACACTCATCGTGAGAATAACACATCTAGCATGGAAAATATTGGCCACCCCGCACCGCCTCGCGGGCGGTACGAGCACACAAAAGAGAAATTTATTATGAAAATTAGAGATGGCACATACAAATTTGCTTAGAACGGCAAAATAATACCACATGTAAGTAGGTATGGTGGACTCATGTGGCAAAACTGGTTTAAAGGATTTTGGATGCACAAGTAATGATCATACTTAGTGCAAAATGAAGGCTAGCAAAAGATTGAGAAGCGACCAACCAAGAAACAACTATTCTCATAAGCGAGCATTAAGCATAATTAACACAGAATAATGCACTACAAGTAGGGTGTAATTTCATTGCATGACTATTAACTTTCGTTCTTGCATAGGGAATCACAAACCTTAACACCAATATTCTTACTAAAGCACAATTACTCATCAACATGACTCAAGTATCACATCATCATATCTCAAAGCTATTACAAGGAATCAAGTTTATTTTATCCGATGCTCTTCATGAAAGTTTTTATCATATCCTTCTTGGATATCGATCACTTTGGGACTAATTTTCATGTGTTGCTTTTGATAAGCTCAAGCAAATATAAGTGAAGATCATGAGCATAATTTTTTTCTTTCTCTCAAAATAATTTAAGTGAAGCAAGAGAGAATTTCTTGAAAATTTTACTAACTCTTGAATGAATCTAAGTGAAGCAAAAGAGTAATTCTTCAAAAATATTAAAGCTCACCATGCTCAAAAAGATATAAGTGAAGCACTAGAGCAAATCCATAGCTAATAAAAAATTTAAGTGAAGCAAAGAGAGCTATTCTAACAAGTCATGGCATAATTATGGCTCTTTCAAATGGGTGGGTCCAGCAAGGATTCAAGACTTAAAAAGCAAAACAAAACAAGCAAATACTCATATCATACAAGACGCTACAAGAAAAACACATAGTATGTGACGAATAAAAAATATAGCTTCGAGTAAAATACCGATGGTCGTTAGAAGAAAAAGGGGATGCCACTCGGGGCATCCCCAAGCATAGTTCCTTGCTTCTCTTCGGATAATATCTTGGTATGCCATGGGCATCCCCAAGCTTACGATATTCTTACTCCTTATTCCTTCATCCATCATAATATCACCAAAAACTTGAAAACTTCAATCACACAAAACTTGATATGCCCTTGTCTAATTTTCGCAATGATCGTTTGCAAGCTGCTTATGAAACATCAAAATATATTGTTCCAGCACTGTGCCAATGAAAAGAGACACAAAATATTCACCAGAGAGTCCGTTCGAATGGAACGACACAAAGTGAAAACGAGGTTAACACCCTTAATACGTTTGGGCGCCAGTTTAAAAATTCTTTCGTGCTTCGGTTTGGGAAAATGGCGTTTGATATGTTTTCACAAGACGAGCTGATGCCATCTTTCAGGACACCATGCACAGATATGATGATTGGGGCGACTAATGTCCAAGTTTGAGTTCTACTTGAGAAGCTACCAGGAAAGATTGGACGTTTGTGATCAGCTTGCCAGATAATTAAATTAGTTAAATCATGTTTAGTTAGATAGGAAAAACACTATAGTTTTTTTAGCGTACCTAGTTTGTTACGTGGTTGTTAGAGTCCAAGTCATCTTGGAAATTAGGAATCGAATCGGGCTAGCCCGCGTGCCTGGGAGCACTATTTTAAAGGCCAGGCCGGTCGTGTACGAGGGTCAGTTTTTTTGGCCACATCGGCAACTCGGGGTATCTCCAAGCCGTCGCTGAATATTTGTTGATAGCTATAGAGGCTTTGTGATTTTGGTCTGAGATTGATTCTAGAGTTTCAATTTCTGTTGATCTGCTGAAGATCGTCCACGTACTTCCTTTCTATGGTGTGCATGTTGTTTTTGTGGTGATTGCATCTACAAGATCGTGAGCGCCACGCTGTTTCAGATGACATCGTACCATGAAAGATTGGCCAAATTATTCGCGCCATCGTTTTTCTGTTAATAGTCGCATCAAGTGGTATTCAGAGCAAGGTTGATCATGGTACATTGTTTCTTCTATTTGATTCAATTGTTTGAAAGATGGTGAACTCACGGCAAGAGAAATCTGATCACACTAGTAGAAAACAGGGCTTTGGTCCAGGCCTGTCCAGCCCATTAGCCCCGGTTCAATCAATAACCGGGACCAATGGGGGCACTGGACCCGGTTCGTGAGCCCAGGGGGCCGGCCGGGCCACGTGGGCCATTGGTCCCGGTTCGTCTGGACCTTTTGGTCCCGGTTGGTGCGACGAACCGGGACCAATGGGTCTTGCTCCTGGCCCACCACCATTGGTCCCGGTTGGTGGCATGAACCGGGACCAAAGGCTCCCCTTTAGCCCCGGTTCGTATCACCAACCGGGACCACTGAGGTGCCTATATATACCCCCTCGCGCAGGAGCAGAGCACACTGCTCTGTTTTTTCTGGCCGAGGGGGAGAGGGCTTGGTGGTGCTCTAGCTCACCTCCTATGCACACAACGTGTTCGATGGAATGCTCGATCCACACTAGCTAGTTAAGCTTTTGTCCTCTCGAAGCTCTATTTTCTCTGAGATTTGTCTAGGTTTAGCGGTCCGTCACGTCCCGTCCCCGTCTTTGCCCCCGCCGATCTTGTCACC
The DNA here is from genome assembly GCA_902687465.1 of Secale cereale. Lineage (NCBI taxonomy): Eukaryota > Viridiplantae > Streptophyta > Magnoliopsida > Poales > Poaceae > Secale > Secale cereale. The sequence continues at coordinate 240,949,755 of LR738714.1, forward strand.
GGCACCACCGTAATGAGCCTCTTGTTATGTCCATGCTTTTCTTACTTTTATTATTGCTTGTTATTATTGCTTTAGATAGATATTTGTCTAATTTTCTTACGTTTATTATTGCTTGTTATTATATAGTGCGATGGTTTTGATATCCGCCCACGTGGGCCCTCGTCCTGTCTACGATTCGGATGTGGTATATTATCTTTAATTTATAACTATTTGTTTTAGTGTTTATGACAATTATGCCGACCAACCTAACATGCATAGATGTTTTATTATGTCTAGGAGGTAGTTGGACCGGAAATTCCAACCGACCCTCCTGTGGAGAGGTTAAATTTAGTTGAACAGGAAAACATTTCCTTAAAGAAAAAATTGGAAAAAATGGAGGAGGAGAAGATGGAATTGGAGTTGCATGTTGTGGAAGTCACCGATGATCACAAGATCAAGATGGACCCTATTGTCGAGAGGCTAAATTTAGTTGAAGAAGAAAACAAATTCTTGAAGGAAAACATAAAAAAATTGTGGACGAGAAGATGATATTGGAGTTGCATGTTGCGGATGTCGTCGATGATCACAAGATCAAGATGGATGCAATGCAGTTGAAGATTAGAAAGATTAAAAAATATGCCATTCATACCGAGGCTTGGTATCATTATGCCGTTGGATCAATTGTTACCTTGGTTGCGATTATGATCGCATTTGTTTTCGCATTGAAATGTTTTACATAGTTTCGATGTGTATGGAGAGCTATATGTTGTTAGATGAGAACTATGTGTGTACTTTGGTTTTAATGTGATGATGAACTTCTATTCATTTGGTCACTTAATTATCTATTTATGATGTTCTGTAATGGTTTTTGACACACTTAATTATATATAATGCACGCAGATGAAACGGCAATGGATGTACGGTGACAGACACACCTCCGAGTACTTTAAGGGCGTGCATGAGTTTCTAAATGCTGCTGAAGCAAACAAGCAGAATGGTTTTATGTGTTGTCCACGCACTAAATGTGGGAATACGATGTCTTACTCTAACCGGAAAATCCTTCACTCCCACCTGCTTTACAAGGGTTTCATGCCACACTATAATGTTTGGACGAGGCACGGAGAAATAGGGGTTATGATGGAAGACGGCGAAGAAGAAGAGTACGATGACAACTATGTGCCCCCTGAATACGGTGATGCTGCAATGGGGGGAGCTGGTGAAGATCAAGAGGAACCAGACGATGTGCCCAATGATGCTGCAACAGGTGAAGCTGCTGAAGATCAAGAGGAACCAGATGATGATCTCCACCGGGTCATTGTCGATGCAAGGACGCAATGCGAAAGTCAAAAGGAGAAGCTGAAGTTGGATTGCATGTTAGAGGATCACAAAAAAGGGTTGTACCCCAATTGCGAAGATGGCAACACAAAGCTCGGTACCGTACTGGAATTGCTGCAGTGGAAGGCAGAGAATGCTGTGGCTGACAAAGGATTTGAGAAGCTACTGAAAATATTGAAGAAGAAGCTTCCGAAGGATAACGAATTGCCCGATAGTACATACGCAGGAAAGAAGGTCGTATGCCCTCTAGGATTGGAGGTGCAGAAGATACATGCATGCCCTAATGACTGCATTCTCTACCGCGGTGCATACAAGGATCTGAACGCATGCCCGGTATGCGGTGCATTGCGGTATAAGATGAGACGAGATGACCCTGGTGACGTTGACGGCGAGCCCGCCAGGAAGAGGGTTCCTGCGAAGGTGATGTGGTATGCTCCTATAATACCATGGTTGAAACGTTTGTTCAGAAACGGAGAGCATGCCAAGTTGATGCGATGGCACAGTGAGTACCGTAAGAAAGACGGGAAGTTGAGAGCACCCGCTGACGGGTCGCAGTGGAGAAAAATCGAGAGAAAGTACTGGAAGGAGTTTGCAAATGACCCAAGGAACGTATGGTTTGCTTTAAGCGTGGATGGCATTAATCCTTTCGGGGAGCAGAGCAGCAATCACATCACCTGGCCTGTGACTCTATGTATGTATAACCTTCCTCCTTGGATGTGCATGAAGCGAAAGTTCATTATGATGACAGTTCTCATCCAAGGCCCTAAGCAACCCAGCAACGACATTGATGTGTACCTAAGGCCATTAGTTGAAGAACTTTTACAGCTGTGGAATGGAAACAGTGTACGTGCGTGGGATGAGCACAGACAGGAGGAATTTGACCTAAAGGCGTTGCTGTTCATGACCATCAACGATTGGCCCGCTCTCAGTAACCTTTCAGGACAGACAAACAAAGGATACCATGCATGCACGCACTGTTTAGATGACACTGAAAGTATATACCTGGACAAATGCAGGAAGAATGTGTACCTGGGCCATCGTCGATTTCTTCCGACCAACCATCAATGTCGAAAGAAAGGCAAGCATTTCAAAGGCGAGGCAGATCACCGGAAGAAGCCCGCCATGCATACCGGTGATCACATACTTCCTATGGTCAATGATTTACACGTAATCTTTGGAAAGGGCCCCGGCGCACTAGCTGTTCCGAATGACGCTGAGGGACACGCACCCATGTGGAAGAAGAAATCTATATTTTGGGACCTACCCTACTGGAAAGACCTAGAGGTCCGCTCTTCAATCGACGTGATGCACGTGACGAAGAACCTTTGCGTGAACCTGCTAGGCTTCTTGGGCATGTATGGGAAGACAAAAGATATAGCTGAGGCACGGGAGGACCTGCAACGTTTGCACGAAAAAGATGGCATGCCTCCGAAGCAGTATGAAGGTCCTGCCAGCTATGCTCTTACAAAAGAAGAGAAAGAAATCTTCTTTGAATGCCTGCTCAGTATGAAGGTCCCGACTGGCTTCTCGTCGAATATAAAGGGAATAATAAATATGCCAGAGAAAAAGTTCCAGAACCTAAAGTCTCATGACTGCCACGTGATTATGAAGCAACTGCTTCCGGTTGCATTGAGGGGGCTTCTACCGGAAAACGTCCGATTAGCCATTGTGAAGCTATGTGCATTCCTCAATGCAATCTCTCAGAAGGTGATCAATCCAGAAATCGTACCAAGGCTAAGGAGTGATGTGGCGCAATGTCTTGTCAGTTTCGAGCTGGTGTTCCAACCATCCTTCTTCAATATCATGACACACGTCCTAGTTCATCTAGTCGACGAGATTGTCATTCTGGGGCCCGTATTTCTACACAATATGTTCCCCTTTGAGAGGTTCATGGGAGTCCTAAAGAAATATGTCCGTAACCGCACTAGGCCAGAAGGAAGCATCTCCATGGGCCATCAAACAGACGATGTCATCGGGTTTTGTGTTGACTTCATTCCTGGCCTTAATAAGATAGGTCTCCCTAAATCGCGGTACGAGGGGAGACTCACTGGAAAAGGCACGCTTGGAAGGGACTCAATAATATGCAGGGACGGATATTCTTGATCTCAAGCACACTACACAATTCTACAGAACTCTACATTGGTGACCCCGTATGTCGATGAACACAAGAACAGTCTGCGCTCCAAATACCCGAAGCAGTGCGACGACTGGATTACATGTGAACACATCAGGACTTTCAGCAGTTGGTTGGAAACACGTCTCAGAGGTGACAACACTGTTTGTGATGAGTTGTACTTGTTGTCTAGGGGACCATCTTTGACTGTATTGATTTACAAAGGATACGAGATAAATGGGAATACATTTTACACGATTGTCCAAGATCAAAAGAGCACCAACCAAAACAATGGTGTCCGCTTTGATGCAACAACCGAGAGGGGAAAGGACACATATTATGGTTACATAGTGGACATATGGGAACTTGACTACGGACATGATTTTAAGGTCCCTTTGTTTAAGTGCAAATGGGTCAATCTGTCACGAGGCGGGGTACAGGTAGACCCACAGTACGGAATGACAATAGTGGATCTGAAAAATCTTGGTTACACTGACGAACCGTTCGTCCTAGCCAATGATGTGGCACAGGTTATCTATGTGAAGGACATGTCTACCAGACCGAGAAAAAGAAAAGATAAGGAAGCGAATACATCATACAATGAGCCAAAGCGCCACATAGTTCTTTTAGGAAAAAGGGACATCCTGGGAGTGGAGGGCAAGACAGACATATCTGAAGATTATGAAAAGTTTCATGAAATTCCTCCCTTCAAAGTCAAGGCTGGCCCAAACATCCTGATAAACGATGAAGATTATCCATGGTTACGGTGCAATAAGCAAATGACACAAGCGAAGAAAAAGTGAAGACTTTTTTCCGCAACTATTATGATGATACCATGCCAACTTTGTCACAGACGAGTATGATACCATGCCAACTTTGTAACAGACGAGTATGATACCATTGTCCGTTTTGTACATGCACATGCTATGCCAACTTTTACAGAGTTCATTTGAAAACTATGAATTTAGGTGGAATTTTCCCTATATATGTTCATTTTTTAGTAAAGTTAACCACAAACTTGTGATTCACACAAATTTCAAAGAATTCAAATTTTAATTATTCAAATTTGAAAAATAATGGCACTAACAGAAAGTTTATAATTTTTCTAAAACTAATGGCAATATTAGAAAGAATTAAAAAATAATGCAAAAAATAGAAGAAAATAAATAATGCAGAAAACAAAACAAAAAACTTGCAAAAAAATAAAAATAGCAACAATAAGTATTTTGTTGTAAGTAGAAACAAAATAAAATAAATAAAGCAACAAAGAAAACAAATAATTTCAAATTTAAACTATTCAAATTTGAATACTACTTGCACTAACAGAAAGTTTGTAATTGGTTTTACCTAAAGCAATAATATTCACAAAGAAACTCTAAATACAGCAAAAAACAACTTAGAAATAAATAAAGCAGAAAAGAAAAAAAATTGGGTGCTGCCCAGTGAGCCTGCAAGGCCTACAGCCCAGGATGCATCTGGACTATAAGGCCTAGCAAGCTCACAGGGCAGCGCGTAGAGTTAGGCCCACAGGCCTGCAATAGAGAGGAGTTCAATACAGCCACTGCAGTGGGGCTTATAAACCACTCCCAGCCCCTGTCAACTAGCGAGGTGGGACTAAAGATTTTCGCCGCAGGGCAGGACAAGGGCTTTGGTCCCAGTTGGTGGCAACAACCGGGGCTAAAGGGGGGGCATTGGTCCCGGTTCTTGGCACCAACCGGGACCAATGCCCCCTTTAGTCCCGGTTGGTGCCACCAACCGGGACCAAAGGTCCCTCCTTCCCGCCCTTTGGGCTGCTGAAAAAGGACCTTTGGTCCCGGTTGGTGGCACCAACCGGGACTAAAGGGGGGCATTGGTCCCGGTTGGTGCCAAGAACCGGGACCAATGCCCCTGTGGGGACCCTGACTTGGAAGTCGAGATCACCGAATGCACGTGTACAGTGATCCCAGAGATCAATGCTCACTGAACACATAGAAGCTGAAATAACAAGAGTCTTACATCCATACAGATAGTCTTACACGAATTAAGGCCATTATGGCCAAGTCTTACATAGATAGAGCCTCACGGGCTGAATAGCAAATAACTCAAGTAGCGGAAGTCTTCGATAAACGGGTAGAACCCATGCCATCTGCCTTAACCCTACAGGAATTCTGACTGGGATAGCGTCCTAATTCGCATGGTCGTCTCCAAAGAACTCTTCCTCATATTCCTGCTCTTCCATGCCTGGCCAATTAAATAACCAGTGGCAAGCCAATGAGTACTTTGAATGTACTCGCAAGCAACCCATGATGTGGTAACAATGTAATGGAACAATAATGAACAATCTAGCAGGAAGCTAGAACAATATGTTATCATCAAGTTTATGCATCAATAACCTCGCGTAACCTCGAAGACAGGTTACCGATATCAACATGAATATGATTCATCTCATCGAGTCAAGTCACCACCTTGACTTAGCACACACATAACATCACCGACGAAGTAAAATTCTGGACATAGTTTAAGTAGCACCACCCAACTGTCCATGACCGTGGACACGGCTATTCGAATAGTTTTACACTCTGCAGAGGTTGCGCACTTTACCCACAAGATCCAGGGAACTTCCGTGTCATCCACGACCCGCGGTACCTCAAGTACCCAGGGTAAGCACCCGGTCATTACCTTTCCTTAGATGACACTAACATAGAGTCCACTCGTTGGTACACGGCCCTCGGGTACAAACAATAGATCACGGGACTTGCCCAAATTCAATGTCACGCGTACCCGAAGGGACCAACGGTGTGTCCGGTGCCCTGTGAAAACAGGCATGGCCGCCTATCCAAGCACGACCCCGTCCCGGGAAAGACCTCAAGTCTTCCCGTCACTAGTAATGCGGGCACCATGCTAGTATCGACCTAAGTAATCAATAAAGCCCCGTCCCATAAGGGGTAGTGTGGTTGCACATGTTTGGTTGGGACGGTAGTCACACATAAATCTAATCCATCATTCCACCATGCACATGATATTACCGGCACATCACTTCTTTCTCAAGTGATGACCTAACACATCATCACCCTCGGGCATTAGGGGCACCCGATGGGTTCATGCAAAGATTTCAACTATGCGGGTTCATATCACACATGCATCACATAAGCATCATGACCATCTGTTGCATGTCATCTAGCATATATCAAGATCAACAATAAAGCATGCATCATGTGGTGGTTCATCTAGGTTACCATCGTAACCCTATCATCATGCATCGGAAACAAACGGGTTCCGAGGAACAAGTGTATCATGGTCAAAGGGCTGCTTGCCTGGATTGGCTTGGTCTTCAAAGTCTTCAAGTCCTTCTCCTTCTTCTTCCACAGCAACTTCGTCAAATAAGGGATCTATACGTCGCATAATAATAACGGAAAAATAAGAATACAAATAAAACAGAAAAATCAAAGTGCTCAGAAAAATGTCAACTCATTTTTGTAAAATACTAGAGGGATTTCTAAGATGGGGAAAAATCTTAGTTGGAGTTTTGGAGTTACAGAATAGGACATATAGATTTTTGAACAGGAGTTATACTGCTCAAATTTGAATTTAAATTTGAACAATACAGAAAAGTTTCATGGATTTGGGTGAAAGTAGTACCATTAAATAGGTTGGAATATTGCAAGATTTTAGGAGTTGAAAATATTTAATTTGGATCAATATTATTTTCTGTATAAATGTTTAAATCATTTAAAGAAAAGAAAAAGAAAAAGGGGTCATGTGCACTGGGCCAGAAGAGGCCACAGTGCACAGCCCAGACGGGCTGGCCCAGCCGCACGGAGCCAGCGCGCGCGCACGTCAGGTTTTCAAACCTGACGGGCGGGGCCCGTGGGTCAGCGGCACAGGGGAGGGGGAGAGAGGTGGGGGGATGACAGGCGGGGCCCGCCTGTCATCTCTAACCCCTCGGCCACGGTGGCGGCGAGCTCACCGGCGAGGACTCCGGCCACGGCGACGGCAACGGAGGCCAGGGACGGACTCAGCGTCGTGTCGCGGTTGTAGCGGTGGTAGTGCGGCACGGCGGGGAGCCCTGGTTCACCGGCGGCGAGGTGGGACGGCGGAGGCTCGTCGGAGGGCGGTGGTCGAGGTCGTTTCCGACTGCGAATGGAGGGGGAAATAGAGGGGAAAGGGTCAGTGGAGTGCGGCGGTTCCGAAACGGGTGGAAGGAGAGGCAGGGGAGGCCTGTACCTCGAGATCGCCGGCGGCCCAACGCGGCGGAGCTCCGGTCGATCCCGAGAACTGGGGCGTCCTAGGGTCGAACTGAGGGTGTTGGGGGTCTCAGAGGAGAGGTGTGAGGCTTGTGGTGGTGTTGGAGAAGCTCGGGGGGGGCTTATATAGCCGCGCCCATGGTTCACCGTGGACCCGTGCGCCGGCGAGGTTGCAGGCGAGGCTGTGGAGGGTTTTGGAGCCTGGGAACACACCGGGGAGGTCCGTGGACTAGCTCCACGTCCAGCTGAGGCGAGAGGAGGAGCGGGGGAGTGTCAGAGGAGGGCGCGCGTGTGAGGCAGAGGAATGGCCGAAGCGGGCGGCCGGTGCGCGTGCGACGACGCTCACTGGAGGGCGCAGGAGGAGGGGGACAGCGCCGGGGAGGTCGCGGACGTCGAGGTGCCTCGACTGGCGCGAGGGGGAGGCCCGAGGCTGTCGGGGAGCGGCGATTGGCTGGAGCCAGCGTGCGGGAGCACTGTTTGCGCGCTCTAGAGCGTGCGTTTGACAGGCATCGACGCGCTCTCGCCGGTTTGGTCCGTTCCAGCGTGCCCAACAGTGTCTAGCACGTTGTAGGAGAAGTAAAGAAATGCCCTGAGGCCTTGGATGCCCTGGGGGTGCAGAGAGAGAGGGAGAGGGCTAGTAACATGGTGGAAACCTACTGTACAGCAAGGTAAAACAGAGGTTTCACTCCTCAATCATGGAGCTGAGGTGCTGGGGGAGTTACTGGAGGTAGCTGGTAACCCAATGAGCTTGTGGTAAGAAGTTGAGGCCATGGAGAAAAGTGAAAGTGGTCAAGTTGGAGGTTTTAGAATTTCAGCAGAAGGTGTTTGATCTGTGTTTGATCAAGTAAATGAAGTCCACTTGACATGGCACTTGACAGGGTTGAAAGACATGAGAAAATAGGGTGCCTCACCAAATTTGGGCTCATTTGAAGAAACTAGCCAATGTAACTTTGGTGAACCCTAGAAATCAACAGAAACAGTTACATCTTAGTTGAGTCAAGCTAATCATCTCCCCTTGATGCACCACTTGGTGTAGCATCATCATTTGGGGTATTGATCATGCCCACAAAGTTTGAGGCTCCAGATAAAAAGTTGGTAATGTAAAGTTGTTCAAATTTGCATTTGAACAGAAAGGGGTTTGAGGTGATCTGATCAAGTTGCTCTATTCAAATTCTTGTGCCATTTGGTCTAGGTGCCTTATTAGGCCATTCTAGCATGTGCACCAAGTTTGAGAGCATTTGGACAAGTTTGGCAATGTAAAGTTGCTCAAACTTCAACTATGGACAGAATGGTTATGAACGGGTTTGAGGAGGTTTTCTTGCTTCCCAAGGCATGGGGCTTGGCAAGATCATCAAATATATCATATATGACATGATAGAATTTCCCTGGAATTTTTGGAGAAAAATTCCTTTGTAAATATTTCAAAAGCTTGAAATATCCAGAAAGGGTTTTAGAGGGTTTAGCCCATTATTTTGAACATGACCAAGTGTTGAAACTCTTATATATGGACAATATATGTCCTATGAGTCTCTCTGAATTTTGGCAAATATTTTTGAAACAGTTAAATAATTTTCTCCTATTAAAGACCATTTCTGGCCCTAAGAAAAAGCTTTTAAATAAAATAGGAAAATAACTTTTAAAATTATACCTTTGTGGTTTCTGGGAGTCCTATGACTACTAGGTCTCAAATAAACCTTTTGAAATAATTTTCTCACCCTAAATCAAGTACTTGCAGTGCAAATCTCAATTCAGGGGTTTTTGGAAAACTAAATTTATAAAATACTTTTTGGCCAAATTAATTTTGTAAGAAAATACTATACTGTTATATAACACTTGGCATGATCATTGGGCGGAAGTTTTTGGTGTGGAGATGAAATCTACAAGAGGTCATAGTTGACTTTAATGAGCACATGAAAAAGCAAATGAAGAAAACTCAACTCCAAATAAAAGCCAAATGATGTTAAAAAATTTTGCTGGTCCAAATTTTCATGCCTCAAAGTTACAAATAACATGTTACAAAATGCAGGGTGTGACAGACCTACCCCCCATACAAGAATCTCGTCCCCGAGATTCCTAAACTAGGGCTTAAAAGAGATCGGGAAACTCGGATCTAAGATAGTCTTCTCGTTCCCAGGTTGCTTCTGCTTCGGTGTGGTTGCTCCACTGGACCTTGAAGTACTTGATGGTACGGCTCCGCGTACGTCGTTCTGCTTTGTCCATAATACGAATGGGCTTCTCGCGGTAGGTCAGATCAGGCTGCAGATCAATGGCTTGGTGATCCACATCCTTGTAGAGATTGGGCATGTCTGGAACTTGAAGACATTTCCGGAGTTGTGACACATGGAATACATTGTGCACATCGGATAGCTCAGGTGGTAGTTCCAGCTGATAAGCCACTTCTCCTCGTCGTGCAGTGATCTCAAAGGGTCCAATGAACCTTGGTGCGAGCTTCCCCTTGACATGGAAACACTTGGTTCCCTTTAGAGGAGTTACCCGCGGGTACACATGGTCCCCAACATGGAAACTCATGTCTCGGCGTCGAGTGTAAGCATAACTCTTTTGCCTTGACTTGGCTGCCTTTAATCGCTCTCTGACTAGTTGGACTTGTTCTTCTGCTGCGCGGAGATTATCCGGTCCAAAGACTAGTCCTTCTCCAGTCTCTGACCAGTTGAGGGGCGTGCGACATCTGCGTCCATACAACACCTCAAATGGTGCCATCTGAAGGCTTGACTGGTAACTGTTGTTATAGGAGAACTCGGCAAAAGGGAGACAGTCTTCCCACTTGGCTCCATATGCCAGGACACAGGCTCAGAGCATGTCTTCGAGAATCTGATTGACTCGCTCTGTTTGACCTCCGGTCTGCGGGTGGAAAGCTATGCTGAAAGACAACTTGGTTCCCAAGGCTTCTTGGAACTTCTTCCAGAACCTTGAGGTGAACTGGGTTCCTCGATCTGACACAATCTCCTTGGGAACATCGTGAAGACTTACGATTCGGTCAATGTAGAGAGCTGCCAGCCGGTTGCCATCATAAGTGGTCTTGACAGGAATGAAATGGGCCACCTTGGTCAAATGATCGACTATGACCCAGATAGAGTCATGTCCTCTATTCGACCTTGGTAATCCAGTGATGAAGTCCATTCCGACTTTATCCCACTTCCACTCAGGAACCTTGAGTGGTTGAAGCAATCCAGCAGGTCGCTGATACTCGGCCTTGACCCTTTGGCACACATCACACTTTGCAACATAGGTTGCAATCTCTCTCTTCATACCGTGCCACCAGAATCGTGCCTTCAAATCTTGGTACATCTTGGTTCCTCCGGGGTGGATGGAATACGGAGTGTCGTGGGCTTCTTGCAGAATCAGCGTCTTCAGCTCGGTGTTGTTTGGTACGCAGAGACGACCTTTGTACCAAACAATCCCGTGCTCGTCTTCGGAGAATCCTGGGGCCTTGCCCAGTTTCATCTTCTTCTTGATACCTTCGATGCTTGCGTGTCCATCTTGAGCCTTCTTGACGTCGTCCATCAGGGTCGGTCTGACTTCCAAATGATCCAGAAATCCGGGGGTGACCAATTCCAAACTGAATTGTTCGATCTCCTTAAACAAGGTTGGCTGCCTCTCTCGAATAACGACATTCAAAGAGCAAGCCTTCCTGCTTAAGGCATCGGCCACCACATTAGCCTTCCCAGGGTGATATTGAACACTGAGGTCATAGTCCTTGATGAGGTCCAACCATCTCCGCTGCCTCATGTTCAATTCCTTTTGGGTGAAAATATACTTCAGACTTTTGTGGTCTGTGTAAATCTCACACCGTTTCCCTAGGAGGTAATGCCGCCATGTCTTCAAGGCATGAACTACTGCCGCTAGCTCAAGATCGTGAGTAGCGTAGTTCTCCTCATGGGGTCGTAACTGCCTGGAGAGGTATGCTATGACGCGGCCTTCTTGCATCAGAACGCTTCCCAATCCGGTTCGAGAGGCATCACAATATATCACGAACTCCTTGTGGATATCAGGTGTTGCCAGAACTGGGGCGGTGGTCAATCTCTTCTTGAGCTCTTGGAAGCTCTCTTCGCATTTTGGTGTCCACTCGAACTTCTTGTCCTTCTTGAGGAGCTGAGTCATTGGTCGTGCAATGCTAGAGAATCCTTCCACGAACTTGCGGTAATAGCCCGCTAATCCGAGGAAGCTTCTGACTTCCTTGACGGTCGTTGGAGATTGCCATTGGGTCACAGCCTCGATTTTTGCAGGATCAACAGATAATCCTTCCTCGGTCAAGACATGACCTAAGAATCCAACTTTATGCAGCCAGAACTCACACTTGCTGAATTTGGCATACAGTTGGTGCTCACGAAGCTTGTCTAGGACCATCCTCAGATGCTGCTCATGCTCTTCCTCCGACTTCGAGAACACAAGGATGTCATCAATGAAGACAACAACGAACTTGTACAAATATTCCATGAAGACTTTATTCATGAGATACATGAAGTAGGCTGGGGCATTGGTTAACCCAAAAGACATGATCGTGCACTCGTACAGGCCATATCTGGTTACGAATGCCGTCTTCGGAATATCTTGGGGTCTGATCTTCAGCTGGTAATACCCAGATCTGAGGTCGATCTTGGAGAATACCTTGGCTCCGCCGAGTTGATCAAACAGATCTTCGATCTTGGGAAGTGGATACTTGTTCTTGATTGTAACTTCATTGAGGGAACGATAGTCAATGCATAAGCGGATGGTACCGTCCCTCTTTGCCACAAACAGAACAGGAGATCCCCAAGGGGAGGCACTCGGGCGGATAAATCCCTTCCTTAGCTGCTCTTCTAGCTGCTTCTTCAACTCGGCTAGTTCTTCCGTCCCCATTCTATAAGGCTTCTTATAGATGGGTCCTGCTCCGGGCACGAGCTCGATGATGAACTCAATGTCACGGTCAGGGGGCATTCCCGGTAGTTCATCCGGAAAGACATCAGGATACTCACATACCACCGGTACTTGATCTAGCCCAACTTCAGACAGACAGTTGACTTTAGCAGCTTGAGCGGAAGAGGAGTTGGGGGCAAACTTGACTTCTACTCCTTGGTCATTGGTCACAGTGACTGTCCGATTGGCACAGTCTAACAAACCTTGGTGCTTACTGAGCCAATCCATCCCTAAGATCACATCCAAGCCTTGCGATCTCAGGATGATAAGGTCTGCTAGGAAGTCTACACCGTTAATGGTAATACCGACTCCTTTACAGCCTATCTTGGCTCTCATCTCAGCTCCGGGGGTTTGTACCACCATAGGGTTATTCAGGGGTGTAGGGGTCATGCCACTTTTTAATGCAAATCTTTGAGTGACAAATGAATGCGTTGCTCCAGAATCAAACAAGACAGTTGTAGGTGCTGAGTTGACAAGGAACGTACCCAGCACGACGTCCGGGTCTTCCTGGGCTTCTTCAGCAGTGACGTGATTCACACGCCCCTTCCCATAGTTCGGTGGATTGCGAGGAGCTGGGTTCCTTGGTGGCATTCCACGGCCTTGTCCCTGGTTCTGCGCATTGGGGCGCGGGGCATCAGGCTTCTTGTTGGGGCACACCCTGGAGATGTGTCCGGGCTGATCACATCCAAAGCAAGTGACTTGGTTTGGAGTGTTGATCTTGTTGCCACCACTGGTATTGGGGTTGAAAGCTGGCCTGGGGTTGGCATACTGCTGAGGCTGAGGATTGGCATGAGGTGCAGGAGCTCTTGGGTGCTGATAGGTTGGCTTGGCCGGGGCTGACTGCCACGGACGAGGCTTCTGGTTGCTGGAACTTCCCTTACTGACCAACTTGCGGTTGCGTGTGTCTTCCAAAGCACGCCGCTTGTCTTCAAGCATAAGTGCCTTGTTCACCAGGTCAGGGAAAGATGGGCAGTCGCACACGACAAGCGAGTATTGCAGAGTCTGATTAAGGCCTTCCATGAAGCGCTCCCTTTTGGCAGCATCAGTGCTGACATCTTCAGGGGCATACCTTGACAGAATACTGAACTTCTGCATGTACTCCTTGACAGTGCCACTTCCTTGCTTCAGGGCTCGGAACTCGCGCTTTTTGATAGCCATGATTCCGGAAGGAATGTGGGCCTTGCGGAATTCTGCCTTGAAGTTCACCCAAGTGATGTCTTGTTCAGCATGCATGACCTTGAATCCATCCCACCAAGCTCTAGCAGTTCCCCCGAGGCAGTGGGCTGCATAAGCCACCTTCTCGCGATCTTCGGTGCATCCGACTAGTTCCAGGATTTCCTCAATGGAACGGACCCAGTCATCTGCATCCAGGGGTTCAGCAGTCTCGATGAAGGTTGGCGGTGCATGCTTCTTGAACTCTGCCAACGTGGAACGTCCATTGCCATTCCCCGCCGGCTGGCGGTTGTTGGCGACAGCTTGAGCAATCAGCTGGAGAGCTGCAGTGTTGGCTTGGCGTTCCTCTCGGAAAGCTTGGAGAAGCTGAGCCATGTCCATGCTTGGAGGAGGTGGTGGTGGAGCTTGGTCGTTGGTTTGGTCGTGGCCTGCCTCTGGCTGAGAGGATGCTCCGGCTTCGGGCTGCTGGGTAGAGGTACCAGTACGAGTTACAACAGGCATCCTGTTGGAGCGGTAAAAGGTCTCATGACTCGAAAGAGGGAAAGCAAGAAAGATGGGTGCCTAGTAAGGGGGTGGGTGTGACACTAGATCAAATCATGCAAGGGCCGTAAGGCCAAAACTCATTCATTAAAATCCAAATGGGTGATGTAGTTGTTTACACCTTCCCGAAGGAAGAATACGACATACATCCAGACACAACAAAAGCAAATTCTAGATGGTTTCATATGAACCATACAAGGACTCGACTGCGCATAGGGGCTACACGACCTATCCTACCGTAGGGGTTACAACTGGCATATCCGAGTAGCGAATAATGCCTAAGTGGCGGAATGCTCGGTCGCGTATTCCGGCTCTTCTGGGTCTTCCTCCTTGTCTTCATCTGTCTGGGCTCCCTTGTCGCTGGAGGGAGTGGGGGAGTGGAGGAGTTGGATACGACGGTGCTTCGACGGTGGTGCAGGGAAAAGCTTGCGATATTCCCTTGCTGTCATCCGGCGTCGCCGAGGTGGTTCTTCACCCTTGGAATACACATCCTCAGAGGGCCTTCCGCCTCGATATGCGATAGCGGATTATCCAGAAGGTGCTCCTTCCTTCAGTGGAGGGGCTAGTGCGCTACTTTCTTCGTCACCTTCCTTCCTGTAAGGTAAGAAGCGAGTTGCCATCTTGGCTGCCATCTCCGGAAGAAGCTCACGGAGACGGGTTAACGCCTTGAGTGCAGCAGCCTCGACAGCAAGTGGTAGTGTCGCCATCTGGGGTCCCTCGAAGAACCAACTTGTGGGAGGATCGTTCGCCTTCACGATCACTTCCACAAGGTACTCCACCTCAGTATCGCTCACCCAATGCTCAAGGTAGGTGAGGATGGGTGCTCGGTGGAACTGACACTCCTAGAGGCTATCCTCGAGAAGTAGGGGAAACCCAGTGGTCAGGTGCTCTTCGGGAACAGCGGCCATCTACAAATGTGGAATAGGAGGGGTTAATAAGCTGAGGAAATCTCAGGTTTAGAAAAGAAGAGAGGTCCAGAAGGTTTTTGAAAAGGGGTCTCAACTAACTAACGCCCATGCTAACTAAGGCTTCCTACAGTCAACCTGGCTCTGATACCAGCTCTGTGGGGACCCCGACTTGGAAGTCGAGATCACCGAATGCACGTGTACAGTGATCCCAGAGATCAATGCTCACTGAACACACAGAAACTGAAATAACAAGAGTCTTACATCCATACAGATAGTCTTACACGAATTAAGGCCATTATGGCCAAGTCTTACATAGTTAGAGCCTCACGGGCTGAATAGCAAATAACTCAAGTAGCGGAAGTCTTCGATAAACGGGTAGAACCCATGCCATCTGCCTTAACCCTACAGGCATTCTGACTGGGATAGCGTCCTAATTCGCATGGTAGTCTCCAAAGAACTCTTCCTCATATTCCTGCTCTTCCATGCCTGGCCAATTAAATAACCAGTGGCAAGCCAATGAGTACTTTGAATGTACTCGCAAGCAACCCATGATGTGGTAACAATGTAATGGAACAATAATGAACAATCTAGCAGGAAGCTAGAACAACATGCTATCATCAAGTTTATGCATCAATAACCTCGCGTAACCTCGAAGACAGGTTACCGATATCAACATGAATATGATTCATCTCATCGAGTCAAGTCACCACCTTGACTTAGCACACACATAACATCACCGACGAAGTAAAATTCTGGACATAGTTTAAGTAACACCACTCAACTGTCCATGACCGTGGACACGGCTATTCGAATAGTTTTACACTCTGCAGAGGTTGCGCACTTTACCCACATGATCCGGGGAACTTCCGTGTCATCCACGACCCGCGGTACCTCAAGTACCCAGGGTAAGCACCCGGTCATTAACTTTCCTTAGACGACACTAACATAGAGTCCACTCGTTGGTACACGGCCCTCGGGTACAAACAATAGATCACGGGACTTGCCCAAATTCAATGTCACGCGTACCCGAAGGGACCAACGGTGTGTCCGGTGCCCTGTGAAAACAGTCATGGCCGCCTATCCAAGCACGACCCCGTCCCGAGAAAGACCTCAAGTCTTCCCGTCACTAGTAATGCGGGCACCATGCTAGTATCGACCTAAGTAATCAATAAAGCCCCGTCCCATAAGGGGTAGTGTGGTTGCACATGTTTGGTTGGGACGGTAGTCACACATAAATCTAATCCATCATTCCACCATGCACATGATATTACCGGCACATCACTTCTTTCTCAAGTGATGACCTAACACATCATCACCCTCGGGCATTAGGGGCACCCGATGGGTTCATGCAAAGATTTCAACTATGCGGGTTCATATAACACATGCATCACATAAGCATCATGACCATCTGTTGCATGTCATCTAGCATATAGCAAGATTAACAATAAAGCATGCATCATGTGGTGGTTCATCTAGGTTACCATCGTAACCCTATCATCATGCATCGGAAACAAACGGGTTCCGAGGAACAAGTGTATCATGGTCAAAGGGCTGCTTGCCTGGATTGGCTTGGTCTTCAAAGTCTTCAAGTCCTTCTCCTTCTTCTTCCACAGCAACTTCGTCAAATACGGGGTCGCATAATAATAACGGAAAAATAAGAATACAAATAAAACAGAAAAAGCAAAGTGCTCAGAAAAATGTCAACTCATTTTTGTAAAATACTAGAGGGATTTCTAAGATGGGGAAAAATCTTAGTTGGAGTTTTGGAGTTACAGAATAGGACATATAGATTTTTGAACAGGAGTTATACTGCTCAAATTTGAATTTAAATTTGAACAGTACAGAAAAGTTTCATGGATTTGGGTGAAAGTAGTACCATTAAATAGGTTGGAATATTGCAAGATTTTAGGAGTTGAAAATATTTAATTTGGATCAATATTCTTTTCTGTATAAATATTTAAATCATTTACAGAAAAGAAAAAGAAAATGGGGTCCTGTGCACTGGGCCAGAAGAGGCCACAGTGCACATCCCAGACGGGCTGGTCCAGCCGCACGGAGCCAGCGCGCGCGCACGTCAGGTTTTCAAACCTGACGGGCAGGGCCCGTGGGTCAGCGGCACAGAGGAGGGGGAGAGAGGTGGGGGGATGACAGGCGGGGCCCGCCTGTCATCTCTAACCCCTCGGCCACGGCGGCGGCGAGCTCACCGACGAGGACTCCGGCCACGGCGACGGCAACGGAGGCCAGGGACGGACTCAGCGTCGTGTCGCGGTTGTAGCGGTGGTAGTGCGGCACGGCGGGGAGCCCTGGTTCACCGGCGGCGAGGTGGGACGGCGGAGGCTCGTCGGAGGGCGGTGGTCGAGGTCGTTTCCGACTGCGAATGGAGGGGGAAATAGAGGGGAAAGGGTCAGTGGAGTGCGGCGGTTCCGAAACGGGTGGAAGGAGAGGCAGGGGAGGCCTGTACCTCGAGATCGCCGGCGGCCCGACGCGGCGGAGCTCCGGTCGATCCCGAGCACTGGGGCGTCCTGGGGTCGAACTGAGAGTATTGGGGGTCTCAGAGGAGAGGTGTGAGGCTTGTGGTGGTGTTGGAGAAGCTCGGGGGGGCCTTATATAGCCGCACCCGTGGTTCACCGTGGACCCGTGCGCCGGCGAGGTTGCAGGCGAGGCTGTGGAGGGTTCTGGAGCCTGGGAACACGTCGGGGAGGTCCGTGGACTAGCTCCACGTCCAGCTGAGGCGAGAGGAGGAGCGGGGGAGCGTCAGAGGAGGGCGCGCGTGTGAGGCAGAGGAATGGCAGAAGCGGGCGGCCGGTGCGCGTGCGACGACGCTCAATGGAGGGCGCAGGAGGAGGGGGGACAGCGCCGGGGAGGTCGCGGACGTCGAGGCGCCTCAAATGGCGCGAGGGGGAGGCCCGAGGCTGTCGGGGAGCGGCGATTGGCTGGAGCCAGCGTGCGGGAGCACTGTTTGCGTGCTCTAGAGCGTGCGTTTGACTGGCATCGACGCGCTCTCGCCGGTTTGGTCCGTTCCAGCGTGCCCAACAGTGTCTAGCACGTTGTAGGAGAAGTAAAGAAATGCCCTGAGGCCTTGGATGCCCTGGGGGTGCAGAGAGAGAGGGAGAGGGCTGGTAACATGGTGGAAACCTACTGTACAGCAAGGTAAAACAGAGGTTTCACCCCTCAATCATGGAGCTGAGGTGCTGGGGGAGTTACTGGAGGTAGCTGGTAACCCAATGAGCTTGTGGTAAGAAGTTGAGGCCATAGAGAAAAGTGAAAGTGGTCAAGTTGGAGGTTTTAGAATTTCTGCAGAAGGTGTTTGATCTGTGTTTGATCAAGTAAATGAAGTCCACTTGACATGGCACTTGACAGGGTTGAAAGACATGAGAAAATAGGGTGCCTCACCAAATTTGGGCTCATTTGAAGAAACTAGCCAATGTAACTTTGGTGAACCCTAGAAATCAACAGAAACAGTTTCATCTTAGTTGAGTCAAGCTAATCATCTCCCCTTGATGCACCACTTGGTGTAGCATCATCATTTGGTGTCGGGGCCGGATTTCGGGAACATAATATTCCAGAAATTTACCCCTAGTGTCATCACCAGCCCAGGATTACTGTTACTGGTGGACACATCCTCGTTACAGATTACCAAGCATTTACAAGAATTTGATACAAGACCATAAGGTCTACTGATATAATAATGACTCCGGTGGTGGATGAAGAAATTGGCTTGTGGATCTCCCCATCGATGGGGCTCCATTCCAACAGGAACAGCTGACCCGGATAACTCCTATCCTGCGTGGCTGCACTCTAGGCTTCACACGGACGTTGCTGGAGTCTTCCCGCAGAATTCTTAACCTGGCCAAGTAAATAGCCAGGGACAAGCCTGTGAGTACGTTTGAATGTACTCGCAAACATCATGGACAAAAGATATAACAAAATGCAGCAAAACAATTATATGGTCATGGGGAATTAAACTATATGCACATGCTCATGATATACTTATATTAAATGCATGCTAACAGGAATTAAACATGGCATGGTGAATAATATTTAATGCAGAAAATAAACATTAGCATCAATAAAATATAAAAGAAATGCCGATCGGGTGTCAAGTGACACCACGGTCGGTCTTGAAAAGAAATGCCAGTCGGGTGTCTAAGAGAGAGATCGGACGATACCATCCGAGAACTCAGGCGACGCCACGAAAGGACTTGAAAAGAAATGCCAGTCGGGTGTCCCCAAGAGTAGTGGCGTGATAAACCGCCTGACACTCGAGGGACGCCACAGAAAGGACTTGGAAATAAAGGCGAGTGTCCGGGGTAGTCTAGCCAGCCCCTGAGACACTCTGGAAAGTAAAAATAAGAGGAACGGGTTAGTCCACAATAATACTCATATCATTCATAATATTCATAACATCACCAGTAGCAGTAAGAATTAATCTGCATAATACTCCATGCTCACAATTAAATTATTTCCTCCGGAGACCGACACTTGACCAACCCAGACTGTAATCCTTAACCGCGGACACGGCTATTCGAATAGGTTTCAAACTCTGCAGAGGGTGTACTCTTTACCCGCAAGTATAGGATTTCTTTAATCAGTATCGGGACACTGACTAATTCCTATTACGGTCTTTGGGTTGAAAACACACCTAACCAGCACACACCAGCTTAACTTTTCTGCTGCCAGGGATCACCCAAAACAACAGTTAAGTAAAACTCTAAGTGGGAAGGCTACAACCTCCAATAGCATGGGATCACTATTGAAACGCGCGGATTACAAGGGTACACTCCCTCTCGGCTACAACCGGAAACACCCATGCCCCCGGACCATGTGGCATGCCTACCGGATGCACCCGGTATCTTCCACCATGGCCTCTCTGTACGGTGTGTGCACGGAAAGGGGTTAACAACTTACTAAACCATACCCTACCCGTGGTAGAGACAAGTGGCAGCACGATTCAAGTATGGGGGTTACTGGAACAAGACTCGATCTACGGTTGACTCAGGAGGCTTATGTTTCCTGCAGTGATTAGCACAACAAAACATTCTTTCAACCATATCATCAGGACAGGGTCACAACCCTTGCCTGCTTCCACATATATCTCATGACACCACCGTGTCAAGTATGGCCCGTGCCCACCGGCACGTCCAAAACAGGAGCACATTCCTGGATTTTCATAACTTATGCATGTTGCAAATTTGAAGGGGATGCATGCAAGAGAAAGTATAATTATGACCATGCATGCATGCAATATTTCTACTCATATGCCAAGCCTATCAAAGTATCAAACATGCCCTAAAATATTATAGCATGAAAACATACGCCATATCAAGTGTTCAAAATGCTTGCCTTGAGCATGCAGAAATATTGGGTGCACTCCAAAAGTTTGAAATATTCATCCCCCCCCCCCTTCATTTCCTATTTTCAAAAATATCTAAATCACCACATAATCCAAAAAACAGCATTTAAAAGTATTTCAAATATTTTTGAAATAAATACTAAAATAAACTAGATGATATTTAAGGAATATCAGAAACAGAATAAATTTATTTAGAGTTCATATGAATTAGTTATGGAATATCTAAGATAGAAAACATGATTGAAAGTATTATTTAAAATATTAAACAGAAACTATGCACAGAAAAATGTTCACCTAATTTAGACAAATAAATAATGATTTTAGAAGCCTGCAGAATTTTGAATATATGGATTTGGATTTGAAATGGGTCCTGTGGAATTATTTGAAAACCACTGGAAAAGAAAAAGAGAAAGGCAGAGAGTCGCCCTGAGCGCGATGTAGGCATCTGGTGGTACTGGGCCGAGCCCATCCATTCAGCTGTGCGGGAGACGTCCACGTCGAAGACGCACTCCGAAAGTACGCTTCCGCCTATGCCGCGCTGGCGTAGCCAGGGTCGCTGACAGTGGGTCCCGCCTGGCCTACTGGTCAGGTTTGACCGGTCACCGCGCGCGTCGTCTCCTCCAGCCGAACGGTGGCGGCGCTCCGGCGACGTTCGCCGGTGAACGGCGGCACCCCTCGGGGGTCTGAGCATATGGGTGTGCTCAGGGGGTCGAGACGAACCCGTGGGTATTCGTTTTGGTCGCCGGGGTGGACGGAGTCGCCGGCGTCGAGTCCCACCGCGGAACTCCGGCGAGTCCCGAAGAGGGCTTTTGTCTACGGGCTCGCTCCGGTGAAATTGATGACTAAGATGGGTTTGCGGGATCTTGAGGAGTCTAGTGGAGAAGGAATTGGGGAGGGGGAAGCTCTGAAGAGGTGGGTAGCTGCGAGGTGAGGGCGGCGGCAGTAGCTGCCGGAGAGGAAGGAGAAGACCACCTCGGCTTAATTGGTGGCTCGGGGTGGTTTACAGGGATGAGAGGGGATGCCGTGGTGTGCTGCGGTGAGCTCGAGGGGCCTTTTATAGGCGGGGAAGGCGGTTCCCGTGGCTTCCAGAGAACGGACACGGCGGCGGCGTGCATTCATGGAAAACGCGGACGGTGGCGAGTAGGCGTGGCCGGCGTGGTTAGGTGAGGGCGGGGTCCGGCCGCAGTTACTTCCCAGGCGAGCTAGCTGGCTCGGGAGGTGCCAGGTAGCCTGGACGGCGCCGTCCACGGGCGGACAGAGGCGGCGTCCATTAATGGCAGACGCGGTGGTGGCGAGGCCGGTGAGGGTCGGTGAGGACGGTGGTGGCTTGCAGTGATGGCGGGCGTCGTGTTTGGCTCGGGGGTGAGCCACGCGTCCAGAGCGTTGACGGACGGTGCGACGTGGCGATGCGGGTCTCGTCGGGCGGCGGCTCCGGTCGGCGTGGACGGTGGTGGCCGGCGCAAACGGCCAAGGGAAGGTGTCAGGGAAGTTATTGATGGTCGAGTTGATCCGGTGGGAGGCTCGGGCGAGCAGGGGAAGCAGCGGGGCAGTGACAGGAGCTTGATGCCACCGCGTGCAATTAGCACGCTCTGGCCGCGCTCTGTGCGTGCTCATAAGGTGTTCGAGGCAATGCCAGTGGCATCTAGGAGAGTTGGTTGCAAGGGGGACTTAGCAGGGTGGGGCTCTTCTAGATGGCAAGGTTAGTGGACAAGTTAAAAATGGCCAGGAGAGCAGGTGTGTAGTGCAAGATAAAAACCTTGCCAAATTTGGTCATGCCCTCAAAGTGTTCGACATAATGCTAGAGCTAGCTAGGGAACTTTGTTGAGGTTGGGACTTGGCAGGGTAGTGTCCCCTTAGTGGTCATAGATTATGGTGGGGTTGGTTTGGCAAAAGGGAAAACTTGATAGTGCAAGTTTTGAAGGATTTAGTTTCTGGACAGAAACTACAGAGAGGTGTTTGGTGGGTCTAAAAGATGCTAATGGATCTGATCTTCTGGAGTTTAGGGTTTGGTAGGAGGAACTAGAAGATGGCAAAGGCTCAGAATTTTTGGAGCAAGAAATAATAGGGTTGTAGTAGAAACCTAGAAGATGGACAGAACTGAAAAAGAGGATGGTTCACTCAAATTTTGCAAAACACCAAGTTGGGTTTTTGCACCAATGTGACATATAGGCATCACATGACCTCCCAGAATTATGGTGGAATTTTTAGAGAATTATTTAAAGTAGAAGTAGTGCAACAGAAGCATTTAAAACACTGCGAAAGCTATTAAAAGAAATTTCTAAGGCAAAATTTTATTATGAAAATAATTTCTAATGTTATCAAACAAATAATGAAAAGTCCCAAGATACAACCAGAGCCCACAAAAGTATTTCCAAAAAAAAAAATTTACTATACGAAGAGAAGATTTTCTAAGGCAGGAATAGAAAAGGTTCTGAAAATTATAAAAGGGCCTATTATAATTCAAAATTTTATTTCTAGCCAAATTTTTAATTCATGAAAAAGTAATTAAATTTTTGGGGTGTTACAAATTCTAACCCCCTTAAGAAAAATCTCGTCCTCGAGATTTGTTAAGGGTGGAAGAATTAAAAAGCATACCACACAAACAAAATACTCATATGCAAAAAGCAAACAGGGCAATACATTCATGACATCCAAACAAAACAAGATCACATCATGCAAACAGGCACTACACGCTACGCAAACTCATTTACGACCGTCTACGGTCCGAAAGCGGGATCTACGGGGTCAAGCGGAAGGCTTCCCGGTGCTGGAACACCTCCTTCTTCTTCCGGAGGGAGTGGAGGAAGTTGAGGGAGCAAACGAAGAACGTGTCCCTCCTGAGTTGGCAGAGGGGGTCCGCCAATGGCGATCCGGGGATTCAGAACAGCAAGGTAGTGGAGATACTCCAGTATTTGCTGGGTGAAATGCTCCTGGGCCATCACATATTGAATGAGATAGACCAGGGCTGGATCGCTCTCCGCACGTCCACAGCGGAACGTAGCTTCTGCTCCAAAAGCAGTGCGACTTGGGAAATAACAGTACTCCCTTGCGTTGGCACAGGGCACCGCAAATCGAAGACGGGTGACTGCTTCATACGCAGCAGACTCAATGGCCATGCCTGGCGTTGGCATGGATCTCCCGATGAAAATCACATAGGGAGGGCCTTGGTTTAAATCTGCTGGTGGAATATGTACAGCTGCCCAGTATTTCGAGAGATCAGGAGTGATTTTCGATTTGAACAGCTCATACAGGGGTGGATGGGTGGAGCCAAGAGTATTGCGGGTAAAATCCCACAATAACATAACAAAACTACCAGGTCTTGCGTCGGGGGTCCTCAGATAAGCTCCGGGGTGAGACATGGGTGGATGAATGAAAAAGGCAGTGCTTGATGCTGATGGTTGCTGGTGAGGAAAAATGAGCGTGGCCTCTTATAGAGAGCCTGGGTCATGAAACATGAAATGGTGCCGGTACGACAGAGACACCGACTCCGGCGCGGGGCTGTCTGAGTCAAAGTCTCAGGCCTCAATCCCCACAAGAAAAGTGACATGTTACTGTGCGTGTGGTTAAGGGTCACGTCCAGAATTTACTCTGCAACCACTCATCAAGCAATTCATGCCAGATCACACATACTATTAGATGGTGACACACAGGGGGTCTACAAACTCACTACGCCACACACCAGCTACTGTGGAATTAAAGGAAAAACCGAGCCACTAGGGGTTGATAACAATTCTGGTGGACTCATTCCACCTGGTTGATATCTATCTTGGCACGTCTTGCGGATGCCGAGTCGTCTCCGGGTGCTTCCGCGTCGGAGCTGGCTGGGGTAGGATGGGGAGCTACAGGGCTGGAGTAGTGGTGGTGGCCTTCGCGAGGTGTCGAGGTCACCGTCCCATTGGAGTAGGCCTCCAAGAGACGACGGAGATTTCCGGGTGAGGCAAAGGCATTGCCCGGGTAGGTGACATGGTCAGAGCTTGGGGGCTCAACCGGCCTTCCAAGCAGCACTAACGGGGTGTCGGTGGCGGGTGCGACTTCACTCCTTGCTGGGGTCAGGAGAGCGAGCGTCCTGCGGGTCTCAATCAGGTCAAGAGTGACCTGATCGAATAGTGCCTCTTGCGCTCTCAGGTAGCGCACCAGATGCACCAAGGCAGGATCCGACTCATGGTCTCCGCTGGCGACCTGGGTTGGGCTACCATAGCCTTCGCGACTAGGGTAGTAGTAGAATGAGTGGCAGTTAACCCTCGGTGACAGGTGCCGGAGTTGAACTATAGCCTCTCGGGCTGCAAGTTGGATGGACTGGGGCTCGTCGGAGGTTGTCCTCCCGGTGAATCGGTAGGGACGCTCCGATGTGGTGCCCCTCCCGTAGATGTGCACCGTGGCCCAGAAGTGATGGATGGAATTACTCGTGTGCTCTTGGTACACGACATATTCCGGTGGCTCGTCGATGCTAAAAGCACGACGGGTGAGATTGGCGAGGATGGTTACGAAGCCTTCAAGTTCGACTGCGGTGGTCTCGTTGTGCACGAGGGGGCCTGTCATCTTGGTGGTTTGATATCGAACTAGGAATGAGGCTGTGATGTGTTGAGCTTGGGGTATGGCTTCCTTTATAGGCCAGCCGAGTCTTCCATCGCACGCTTGTGGATGGGAGAGCTCAGGTGTTGGCACAGGCACACGGCCTATGGATAGACTGATAGGTTGGGCACCGGCTATCAAAAGATGTCGGTTGCCACTGTGGATGGGATAGACTTGACCGTGGACAGGAAAAGATGTGGATGGTGTGGCAACCTAGGGATGGTGACCAGGCTAGGATAGGATTAGCCAATGGTCAGCCTGGCTCTGATACCAAGGCTGTCGGGGCCGGATTTCGGGAACATAATATTCCAGAAATTTACCCCTAGTGTCATCACCAGCCCAGGATTACTGTTACTGGTGGACACATCCTCGTTACAGATTACCAAGCATTTACAAGAATTTGATACAAGACCATAAGGTCTACTGATATAATAATGACTCCGGTGGTGGATGAAGAAATTGGCTTGTGGATCTCCCCATCGATGGGGCTCCATTCCAACAGGAACAGCTGACCCGGATAACTCCTATCCTGCGTGGCTGCACTCTAGGCTTCACACGGACGTTGCTGGAGTCTTCCCGCAGAATTCTTAACCTGGCCAAGTAAATAGCCAGGGACAAGCCTGTGAGTACGTTTGAATGTACTCGCAAACATCATGGACAAAAGATATAACAAAATGCAGCAAAACAATTATATGGTCATGGGGAATTAAACTATATGCACATGCTCATGATATACTTATATTAAATGCATGCTAACAGGAATTAAACATGGCATGGTGAATAATATTTAATGCAGAAAATAAACATTAGCATCAATAAAATATAAAAGAAATGCCGATCGGGTGTCAAGTGACACCACGGTCGGTCTTGAAAAGAAATGCCAGTCGGGTGTCTAAGAGAGAGATCGGACGATACCATCCGAGAACTCAGGCGACGCCACGAAAGGACTTGAAAAGAAATGCCAGTCGGGTGTCCCCAAGAGTAGTGGCGTGATAAACCGCCTGACACTCGAGGGACGCCACAGAAAGGACTTGGAAATAAAGGCGAGTGTCCGGGGTAGTCTAGCCAGCCCCTGAGACACTCTGGAAAGTAAAAATAAGAGGAACGGGTTAGTCCACAATAATACTCATATCATTCATAATATTCATAACATCACAAGTAGCAGTAAGAATTAATCTGCATAATACTCCATGCTCACAATTAAATTATTTCCTCCGGAGACCGACTCTAAGACCGACACTTGACCAACCCAGACTGTAATCCTTAACCGCGGACACGGCTATTCGAATAGGTTTCAAACTCTGCAGAGGGTGTACTCTTTACCCGCAAGTATAGGATTTCTTTAATCAGTATCGGGACACTGACTAATTCCTATTACGGTCTTTGGGTTGAAAACACACCTAACCAGCACACACCAGCTTAACTTTTCTGCTGCCAGGGATCACCCAAAACAACAGTTAAGTAAAACTCTAAGTGGGAAGGCTACAACCTCCAATAGCATGGGATCACTATTCAAACGCGCGGATTACAAGGGTACACTCCCTCTCGGCTACAACCGGAAACACCCATGCCCCCGGACCATGTGGCATGCCTACCGGATGCACCCGGTATCTTCCACCATGGCCTCTCTGTACGGTGTGTGCACGGAAAGGGGTTAACAACTTACTAAACCATACCCTACCCGTGGTAGAGACAAGTGGCAGCACGATTCAAGTATGGGGGTTACTGGAACAAGACTCGATCTACGGTCGACTCAGGAGGCTTATGTTTCCTGCAGTGATTAGCACAACAAAACATTCTTTCAACCATATCATCAGGACAGGGTCACAACCCTTGCCTGCTTCCACATATATCTCATGACACCACCGTGTCAAGTATGGCCCGTGCCCACCGGCACGTCCAAAACAGGAGCACATTCCTGGATTTTCATAACTTATGCATGTTGCAAATTTGAAGGGGATGCATGCAAGAGAAAGTATAATTATGACCATGCATGCATGCAATATTTCTACTCATATGCCAAGCCTATCAAAGTATCAAACATGCCCTAAAATATTATAGCATGAAAACATACGCCATATCAAGTGTTCAAAATGCTTGCCTTGAGCATGCAGAAATATTGGGTGCACTCCAAAAGTTTGAAATATTCATCCCCCCCCTTCATTTCCTATTTTCAAAAATATCTAAATCACCACATAATCCAAAAAACAGCATTTAAAAGTATTTCAAATATTTTTGAAATAAATACTAAAATAAACTAGATGATATTTAAGGAATATCAGAAACAGAATAAATTTATTTAGAGTTCATATGAATTAGTTATGGAATATCTAAGATAGAAAACATGATTGAAAGTATTATTTAAAAGATTAAACAGAAACTATGCACAGAAAAATGTTCACCTAATTTAGACAAATAAATAATGATTTTAGAAGCCTGCAGAATTTTGAATATATGGATTTGGATTTGAAATGGGTCCTGTGGAATTATTTGAAAACCACTGGAAAAGAAAAAGAGAAAGGCAGAGAGTCGCCCTGAGCGCGATGTAGGCATCTGGTGGTACTGGGCCGAGCCCATCCATTCAGCTGTGCGGGAGACGTCCACGTCGAAGACGCACTCCGAAAGTACGCTTCCGCCTATGCCGCGCTGGCGTAGCCAGGGTCGCTGACAGTGGGTCCCGCCTGGCCTACTGGTCAGGTTTGACCGGTCACCGCGCGCGTCGTCTCCTCCAGCCGAACGGTGGCGGCGCTCCGGCGACGTTCGCCGGTGAACGGCGGCACCCCTCGGGGGTCTGAGCATATGGGTGTGCTCAGGGGGTCGAGACGAACCCGTGGGTATTCGTTTTGGTCGCCGGGGTGGACGGAGTCGCCGGCGTCGAGTCCCACCGCGGAACTCCGGCGAGTCCCGAAGAGGGCTTTTGTCTACGGGCTCGCTCCGGTGAAATTGATGACTAAGATGGGTTTGCGGGATCTTGAGGAGTCTAGTGGAGAAGGAATTGGGGAGGGGGAAGCTCTGAAGAGGTGGGTAGCTGCGAGGTGAGGGCGGCGGCAGTAGCTGCCGGAGAGGAAGGAGAAGACCACCTCGGCTTAATTGGTGGCTCGGGGTGGTTTACAGGGATGAGAGGGGATGCCGTGGTGTGCTGCGGTGAGCTCGAGGGGCCTTTTATAGGCGGGGAAGGCGGTTCCCGTGGCTTCCAGAGAACGGACACGGCGGCGGCGTGCATTCATGGAAAACGCGGACGGTGGCGAGTAGGCGTGGCCGGCGTGGTTAGGTGAGGGCGGGGTCCGGCCGCAGTTACTTCCCAGGCGAGCTGGCTGGCTCGGGAGGTGCCAGGTAGCCTGGACGGCGCCGTCCACGGGCGGACAGAGGCGGCGTCCATTAATGGCAGACGCGGTGGTGGCGAGGCCGGTGAGGGTCGGTGAGGACGGTGGTGGCTTGCAGTGATGGCGGGCGTCGTGTTTGGCTCGGGGGTGAGCCACGCGTCCAGAGCGTTGACGGACGGTGCGACGTGGCGATGCGGGACTCGTCGGGCGGCGGCTCCGGACGGCGTGGACGGTGGTGGCCGGCGCAAACGGCCAAGGGAAGGTGTCAGGGAAGTTATTGATGGTCGAGTTGATCCGGTGGGAGGCTCGGGCGAGCAGGGGAAGCAGCGGGGCAGTGACAGGAGCTTGATGCCACCGCGTGCAATTAGCACGCTCTGGCCGCGCTCTGTGCGTGCTCATAAGGTGTTCGACGCAATGCCAGTGGCATCTAGGAGAGTTGGTTGCAAGGGGGACTTAGCAGGGTGGGGCTCCTCTAGATGGCAAGGTTAGTGGACAAGTTAAAAATGGCCAGGAGAGCAGGTGTGTAGTGCAAGATAAAAACCTTGCCAAATTTGGTCATGCCCTCAAAGTGTTCGACATAATGCTAGAGCTAGCTAGGGAACTTTGTTGAGGTTGGGACTTGGCAGGGTAGTGTCCCCTTAGTGGTCATAGATTATGGTGGGGTTGGTTTGGCAAAAGGGAAAACTTGATAGTGCAAGTTTTGAAGGATTTAGTTTCTGGACAGAAACTACAGAGAGGTGTTTGGTGGGTCTAAAAGATGCTAATGGATCTGATCTTCTGGAGTTTAGGGTTTGGTAGGAGGAACTAGAAGATGGCAAAGGCTCGGAATTTTTGGAGCAAGAAATAATAGGGTTGTAGTAGAAACCTAGAAGATGCACAGAACTGAAAAAGAGGATGGTTCACTCAAATTTTGCAAAACACCAAGTTGGGTTTTTGCACCAATGTGACATATAGGCATCACATGACCTCCCAGAATTATGGTGGAATTTTTAGAGAATTATTTAAAGTAGAAGTAGTGCAACAGAAGCATTTAAAACACTGCAAAAGCTATTAAAAGAAATTTCTAAGGCAAAATTTTATTATGAAAATAATTTCTAATGTTATCAAACAAATAATGAAAAGTCCCAAGATACAACCAGAGCCCACAAAAGTATTTCCAAAAAAAAAATTTACTATACGAAGAGAAGATTTTCTAAGGCAGGAATAGAAAAGGTTCTGAAAATTATAAAAGGGCCTATTATAATTCAAAATTTTATTTCTAGCCAAATTTTTAATTCATTAAAAAGTAATTAAATTTTTGGGGTGTTACATTTGGGGTATTGATCATGCCCACAAAGTTTGAGGCTCCAGATAAAAAGTTGGTAATGTAAAGTTGTTCAAATTTGCATTTGAACAGAAAGGGTTTTGAGGTGATCTGATCAAGTTGCTCTATTCAAATTCTTGTGCCATTTGGTCTAGGTGCCTTATTAGGCCATTCTAGCATGTGCACCATGTTTGAGAGCATTTGGACAAGTTTGGCAATGTAAAGTTGCTCAAACTTCAACTATGGACATAATGGTTATGAAGGGGTTTGAGGAGGTTTTCTTGCTTCCCAAGGCATGGGGCTTGGCAAGATCATCAAATATGTCATATATGACATGATAGAATTTCCCTGGAATTTTTGGAGAAAAATTCCTTTGTAAATATTTCAAAAGCTTGAAATATCCAGAAAGGGTTTTAGAGGGTTTAGCCCATTATTTTGAACATGACCAAGTGTTGAAACTCTTATATATGGACAATATATGTCCTATGAGTCTCTCTGAATTTTGGCAAATATTTTTGAAACAGTTAAATAATTTTCTCCTATTAAAGACCATTTCTGGCCCTAAGAAAAAGCTTTTAAATAAAATAGGAAAATAACTTTTAAAATTATACCTTTGTGGTTTCTGGGAGTCCTATGACTACTAGGTCTCAAATAAACCTTTTGAAATAATTTTCTCACCTTAAATCAAGTACTTGCAGTGCAAATCTCAATTCAGGGGTTTTTGGAAAACTAAATTTATAAAATACTTTTTGGCCAAATTAATTTTGTAAGAAAATACTATACTGTTATATAACACTTGGCATGATCATTGGGCAGAAGTTTTGGGTGTGGAGATGAAATCTACAAGAGGTCATAGTTGACTTTAATGAGCACATGAAAAAGCAAATGAAGAAAACTCAACTCCAAATAAAAGCCAAATGATGTTAAAAAAATTTGCTCGTCCAAATTTTCATGCCTCAAAGTTACAAATAACATGTTACAAAATGCAGGGTGTGATAGCCCCGGGTATATAAGTGGCACTTGTGAAATTTTCAGTTTCCATCTCATTTCCCCCCGCTGAGCTCTCGTCCCTGTCGCCCCTGCGCCGAATCGCCGTTGTCGTCGACCAGCGCCCCTGCGCCGTGCTCGCCGTCGCCGTCGACCTGCCCCGTCGCCCCGCGCCGCCGCCCCGCGCCGTCGCCCCGCGCTGTCGCGCCGTCACCCCGCGCCGTCGCGCCGTGCCGTCGCCCCGTCGCTCCAAGTCGCCGGCGCCCTCTGCCCCCGTGCTCCTCGTCGCCGGCGCCCTCTGTCTGCCCCTGCGATGTCAGGAGAAATAATATGTTTTTTTCAAATGTGATATAATATGTATATATATTTTGTATGTGTATATATATAGTTGCATATATGTGTATATATTTATGTGTATATAGTTGATGTATGTGATGTGTATGTGATGTATATGTGTATGTGGCTATAAATTTTTTTTCTTAGGAATTTGCTAAATATATATGTTAAAAATGTTTTTTTTCATAGAAAGTTTTTTGTTTATATATAGAAAGTTACAGTTGTGATGTATAGTTGTTGTATGTGATGTATATGTGTATGTGGCTATATAGTTTTTTTGTTTATATATGCTAAATATATATAGAAAGTTTTATATATGCAAAAGTTACAAATTTAGAAAAAGAAGGATAGGAAAGAAGAAAATAAGAAGAGGAAAGAAAGAAGAAGAGAAGAGGAAGAAGAGGAGAAATAAATAAGAAGAAGAAAAAAAGAAGAAAAAAAAGAGGAGAAGAAGAAAGGAATAGTGGAGAAGAAGAGAAATTTTCTCTTCTTCTCCTCTATTCCTTTCTTCTTCTCCTTTTTTTCTTTTTTTTCTTCGATCTTCTCCTCTAGTTGTTCCTTTCTTCTTCTCCTCTTTTTTTTCTTCTTCCTCTTCTTTTTTTTTATCGGGTATGTCGTTGTCGATATACCCCCTCCCCGATAACTTCGACATGAGGGGGGGGGGGGTCGAGGGTCGTCGAGGGACCGAGGGTCGTCAAGGGTCGAGGGATCGCCGAGGGGTCGAGAGGTTGCCTAGTGTCAAAGTATTGAAGAAATCCATGCCTTCATCATTTGCCAGAAGTAACCGGGGCATGTTGGTACGAAGTTCTGCAAAGTTATTTTGGAACGGAGTTCCTGATAGGATAATCCATCTTTTGTTACGAATTATCCTATCTGGGACTCCGTTCCAAAATAACTTTGGAGAGCTTCGTACCATCATGCGACTGTTACTTTCGCCTAATGACGATCAGGGCACTCCGGCTCCTCCTCCGGTGCGTGGCGGCAATCCGCCTCCTTGTCCGCCTGCGCCGGCGCGCCCGAGCAGCCAGCCTCCTCCTTCTCCGCCTAGTCAGCAAGGGCGGAAGAGACCTGCCGCCGATCCGGCTGCTCCTTCTCCGGCGCGTAAGCAAGGAAAGAAGACAGCCGCTTCGTTTGGTCTGCCGACGTCTAGCAGTATAGCCAGAGGCGGGAGGCAATACAAATTCGGTCCTTCTCTCACGCCTCTAGAGAAGTTACCATACGAGAGGTCCGACGAGGAAAACACGAAGATCGCTGAAGGCGATGTGAAGGACTAGCTTGAAGGGTTGAAAGCACAGAGACATCCACCTCCGGAGAAGATAGATCCGGTGAAAGCAAAGCACACTCTTGCCGCCCTGAAGAAACCAGCGAAAAGTAAGCCGAAGGACAACTATGACCGCATTACTAAAAAGTCATTTCATGAAGCGAAGCGGTCGGGAAGTACTAAAAGAGATCAAAGGTTAGCAGAAGGACGAGCTGGGAAACAAATTGCCTAGCTCGGCGAACAAGCGGACCAATCGTGCCCCCCGCTCAAGGTGTCTAACGACATGGTCGCTAATGATCCGAGGATGGTGCCCGGTGATAGCAATCTTGGAGATTACCTATCCGACGATGTACATTATGATTTCTTGGAGGTGCAGATACAAAGATACGAGTACGGGAAGCCTCTCGTCAAAAATGAAAGATCTCTATCAACGAATATGCGAAGATTGCATGATTGGTACATGAAAATCTGCAGAGAGTCTGGGGGGAGGGATAGTTTGTATGTGAGAGTTAAACCGGAGCATGACCTCGTTGGAATTGAACTGTTGCCTATTCCATTTGAGGAGTTCTATCAGTTTTTCAATCAATTGGCCCTCGATAAAGCAACGGTCACCTGCTACTGTCTGTAAGTAGTACTACTTATGTCATTAAGTCTCTCTCTATAGCTCAGCTCTTTCATTGCATGTATTTATAATTATCCTCACTATATTATGCAGATTGAAGATCATCAAATTGAAGAAAAGACAAGTCGGTGAAATTGGGTTCAGTAACACATACCTCATAGATGCAATCGAGGTTAAATGGCGTGCCTCAGATACCGAGACCAACTTGCTACGATCGTTGGTGTTTCATATATGTGTGTGTATTGACCCCCTTCTTCAAATTAGATGTTTCGGATGCGGGATGAACTCCTAGCACCAGATCGTCTGCGAGCAATTCAAGTGGAATTGGCGGCATTCTTCCTTGAACACGTGATCGCGCCAGACGGAGAATACTATGTGGACCATGCGTCCATCGTATAGGAGATTACATTTGTAAGAGATAATTATTGTATATATGTACCCGGTAGTGTCGGATAGATATACGAGAACTTGTTGTTCGACCAATCTCTCGGAGAAGGAGAGGTGGTCGATATTAATTCTCTCTGTATGCATATATATGTTGATTACGATCTTCTGTTTCCTTCGTTTGCTTACTAGCTAGCTAGCTAACGTGTCTTGTCCTCTCTATACGTATGTGTAGTATGTAGCGTCGACCAAGCACGGACATAAGAGAGGACACTTCTCTCTATTAATTAGCTAGCTAACACAATATATGAAACACCTAAATTAAACCCCCAAAACCTCCCAACCCCCCCTCCCCTTTCAAAAAATACATAAACCACAGCCACAGAAATGCTGACGCGTGGATGCCTTTTGGTCCCGGTTGGTGCCACCAACCGGGACCAAAGGCCCTCCTGCCTGGGCTCCGCGCACAGGCCACGTGGAGACCCATCTGCCCCGGTTCTGGATTGAACCGGGACTAAAGGGCCAGGGCATTAGTACCGACCCTTTAGTCCCGGTTCAAGAACCGGGGCTAAAGGCCCTAACGAACCGGGTCAGATGTCCCTTTATCTACTAGTGTCATGAGGAGGGCGATGAACTTCTGGAGGATCTGGAGATAAGTGATGATTAATGTATCTATCTGATGGCGATCAAGGGAGCCAACAAGAAGCTTGGGACAAGGGTTGAGGAATTGTCGGCAAATATTGTAGGCGTCGAGGACAGGGTGAACGAGCGTTTCACTGCCAGTGACCGACAGCGCACTGATAGTCTACAGGTGCTGACTGAGAGTCTTAATTGGCTCACCGTAGCAGTTCATTGCCTTCAGGCGAGAGATGTGGCACCCCGACAGTCCCGCTCACCACGACGACATCATGACCGCGACAACGATGATGATGGTGATTTTTCTGAGGATTCAGATGCCCATGGAGGCTTACCTCGTCGACCACGGCAGGATGTTGGGGCTCACCGTCATGCTGGGCGGCGCCATGACTATGGCGGCAATAGTGCCCACGAGGATGATGGTTTGGGTAAAATCAAGATAACCATACCGGAATTCTCTAGACGTTGTGCTGACCCGAAGAAATATTTGGAGTGGGAGATGCACGTAAATCAGATTTTTGATGGTCACAACTACTAAGAGAAGAAGGTTGGTGTTGCATCAATGGAATTTATAGAGTATGCTCTTGTATGGTCGAATAATAAGAATCGTACTCACGAGCGACCATCAACATGGACTGACATGAAGCGAATCATGAGGGAACGTTTTGTGCCTACTTATTACACTCGTCAGCTTCATAGTAGACTGCGTCGTCTAGTGCAAAGTACAAAATCAGTTGATGAGTACTACAAAGAGATGCAAGTTTTGATGATCCGTACAGCTGTGCGTGAGTCTGCGGAGGCAACCATGGTACGTTTCTTTGAGGGGTTAGAAGAAAATATTTGTGACTCTGTTGATTTAATGCAATATAATGATATTCATGAGTTTCTTCATCAAGCGGAGCGTGCTGAACATTGGGTATTGGAGAAGCAAGCTTCAGAGACTTGTCCAACTTACAACAATGGGCGACGTGGTTCTTCTACTATTGATGGTGGGTTTAGTGATAAACCGACTTCTTCTTTTAAGTCGGGAAGCATTGAACAAAGCAAAGTGGCGGCTACGCCTAAGGTGGTTTCTTAGGTTTCCTCTACTGCGACGTCATCTCATCATCGCAATATTATTTGCCACAAGTGTGGAGGACGTGGACACATGAAGCATGAATGCTCCAATCAATGAAGGGTTCTACTAGTTGATGCGGAATATATTTCAGAATCTAAAGATGAGATGCCTAAGTTAGAGGATGGAATTGAAAGAGGTCATAGTGATACCATATTATGTTATCCTCAAGATGATCCTGATATGGAGAGTTTGCTAGCACATAAGGTCCAGCGAGATGACAAGACCATTGTTGAACAAGGACAACGACGGAGTATTTTTCCATGTACCATCAAGGGAGAAGTTTGCAAACTGATAATTGATGGTGGAAGTGCTAGCAACATGATTAGCAAGGATGTGGTGGAGCCTCCTGTGTTGCCAACATGGGAGCACCCAAGGCCATACTCTATTAAGTGGATAAATTATGTTGGCAAAGTGAAGGTAACTCATAGGGCGAAGGTTCCTTTTTCTGTTGATGGCTATGTTGATAAGTTGGAATGCGATGTTATGCCACTACATGTTTGTCACCTTATTTAGGGGCGTCCGTGGAAACATGATGTTAACGTTCTTCATCACGGGCGAACAAACAGGTACACTTTTATGCATAAGGGTGGGTTTTATGCGGTTCTTCCTAAGGATGCACAGAATATAAAGTGTACTGTAGAAGTGTTCAAGAAGAAATATGCAAGGCCTAAGTCAAAACCAAGGATGGTTTCTTTTCAAGGAAGGGAGGATGATATGCCCTTGTCTAATTTTCGCAATGATCATTTGCAAGCTTATTATGAAACATGAAAATATATTGTTCCAGCAATGCGCCAATGAAAAGAGACACAAAATATTCACCAGATAGTCCGTTGGAATGGAAAGACACAGAGTGAAAACAAGGTTAACACCCTGAATACGTTTGGGTGCCAGTTTAAAAATTCTTTCGTGCTTCGGTTTGGAAAAATGGCGTTTGATATTTTTCCACGAGATGAGGTGAAGCCATGTTTCAGGACACCATGCACAGATATCATGATTGGGGCGACTAATGTCTAAGTTTGAGTTCTACTTGAGAAGCTACAAGGAAAGATTGGATG
Source organism: Secale cereale (assembly GCA_902687465.1). Lineage (NCBI taxonomy): Eukaryota > Viridiplantae > Streptophyta > Magnoliopsida > Poales > Poaceae > Secale > Secale cereale. Next base: position 240,985,889 of record LR738714.1, read on the forward strand.
TTTGTGATCAGCTTGCCGGATAATTAAATTAGTTAAATCTTGTTTAGTTAGATAGGAAAAAAGACTATAGTTTTTTTTAGCGTACCTAGTTTGTTACGTGGTTGTTAGAGTCCAAGTCATCTTGGAAATTAGGAAACGAGTCGGGCTAGCCCGCGTGCCTGCAAGCACTATTTTAAAGGCCAGGCCGGCCATGTACGAGGGTTAGTTTTTTGGCTAGGTTATTTTTCCATTGATGGATAGATCGGCAACTCAGGGTATCTCCAAGCCATCGCGGAATATTTGTTGATAGCTATTGAGGCTTTGTGATTTTGGTCTGAGATTGATTCTAGAGTTTCAATTTCTGCTGATCTGCTGAGATCGTCCACGTACTTCCTTTCTAGGGTGTGCGTGTTGTTTTCGTGGTGATTGCATCTACAAGATCATGAGCGCCACGCTGTTTCAGGTGACATCATACCGTGAAAGATTGGGCAATTTATCCGCGCCATCGTTTTTCTGTCAACGGTCGCATCAAAACTGCACAAAAATCTTCGTGAGATCCGTTAGTATAAGAAAACAAACCACTACTATAAGTACTGTAGAAAACCAATTCATATTTTATTCTTGCATTATATCTAATGTATTCCAACTTTTCTATGGCAAAAACTCATCAAAGAAAACCGTAGAATCATCAAAACAAGCACACAATGCAATGAAAACAAAATCTGTCAAAAACAGAACAATGTGTAGCAATCTAGATATTTCAAATAATTATGTAACTCTAAATCTTTTAAAAAATTAGGACCACGTGAACAATTTGTGTATTAATCTTCTACAGTAAGAATCAACTCAAAAACACTCTTTTGTAAAAAAATGAGAATTTTTTTGTGAGCGCAAAAGCTTTTTATTTCAGCAAGATCAAATCTACTATCACCCAACATGATCCGAAAGGCTTTGCTTGGCACACACATTTATTCAAACCACAAAACACATATAAACGGAGGTATTATTCGGTATTTTATTGAAAACAACTAGAAAACCAAAAAGAAAAAAGAGAGAAGTTGGGTTTCCTCCCAACGAGCGCTATCATTTTACGCCCTTAGTTAGGCATGAAGCAAGGATCTAAGTTGTGTCATCCTTATTTTCCAATTCCTCAACCACACAATTCTTCGAAGATTGGGCATATAATTCTTCAAAAAATACACTCCTAGGGATAAGATCAAAGAATTTGCTTTTATAAAGGGGGCTTTTTATTACTTCAGTGAAGTTGGGATGAATAATAATCATTTTAAGAACCCTATCGTTGTTACTAGAAGTAGCCCCTTTGTTCTTGCATCTCTTTCCGGGAGTTTTTTCAATAGTTAACGGAAGAAAAAGCGGTGCCCAAGTTACTAAGAATTTCTTCCAATTTATCAATCACAGAAGGACTTTCTTGAATTCTTTCATTAACTATGGTTTCCTTCTCTTTTCGCAATTTAAGAACATTACCCGCTTTCGCCCCAAATTTATTAGCAAGCTCATGCATCTTTGTATCTAAATTTTCAATATGTTCTTTAGTGAGCATTCCCTTTTCAATAGCATCTAATCTTTGCATAACATGCTCAAGAGTAAGAGTTGTTTCATTGACAATAATAGAAGCGGAACCCATTAAACTTCCCAGAGCATTGAAGGCATCAAGAGTAGGACGACATAAGAAATTTCCTCTGGTAATAGTATCAAGTAGAAATCTAAACCAAGTAGAGATTCCTACATAAAAATTTCGAAGAAGAACAATAGTTGACTGCTTAGGAATAGATCTGTTATTAGCATTGCAAATCCTATACCAAGCATCCTTTAGGCTTTCTCCTCCTCTTTGCTTAAAGTTGAGAACTTCGTTCTCGGGGGTGCGAATGATGAGGGGAGGACTAGCCATGATGGCAAGAACTCAAATAGATCTGGTAAGAAAACGACAAACGAGAAAAGAGGGTGAATAAAAACGGCAAATTTTTGTGAAGTGGGGGAGATCAAACGAGAGGCAAATGGCAAATAATGTAAATTGCGAGGAGATGAGATTTGTGATTAGGAACCTGGTATATGTTGAAGATCCTCCCCGACAACGGCGCCAGAAAATCCTTTTGATTACTTGCTAGAACTATGTCGGTATTTCCCCAAAGAGGAAGGGATAATGCGGCACAGCAACGGTAGGTATTTCCCTCAGTGAAGAGACCAAGGTTATCGAACCAGTAGAAGAACCAAGCAACACAACGTAAATGGCACCTGAATAACAAATACTCGCAACCCGACGTGTAAAAGGGGTTGCCAATCCCTTTCGGGTAACGGCGCCTAGAGATAGGCGAATGGACGTGAGAGAATTGTAAATATTGATAGATCTAACGCCAAATAAGATAACTTGCATCAAGGTATTTTTGGTTTCATAGATCAGAAAATAAAAGCAAAGAAAAAGTAGATCGCAAAGGCAAATAATACGAGGAAGAGACCCGGGGGCTGTAGATTTCACTAGTGGATTCTCTCGAGAAAATAGCAAACGGCGAGTGAAGAAATTACTGTTGGGCAATTGATAGAACTTCAAATAATCATGACGATATCCAGGCAATAATTATTATATAGGCATCACGTCCAAGATTAGTAGACCGACTCCTGCCTACATCTACTACTATTACTCCACACAACGACCGCTATTCAGCATGCATCTAGTGTACTAAGTTCATGAAAAACGGAGTAATGCAATAAGAACGATGACGTTATGTAGACAAGATTGACTTATGTAGAAATAGACCACATTGTTTTATCCTTAGTAGAAACGGTACATAGGTGTCGGTTCCCCTACTGTCACTCGGATCAAGCACTGTAAGATTGAAGCCACTACAAAGCACCTCTTCCCATTGCAAGATAAATAGATCAAGTAGGCCAATCAAACCCAAGTATCGGAGAAGAAATACAAGGCTATAAGCAAACATGCATATAAGAGATCAAATAAGACTCAAATAACTTTCTTCGATATAAAAAGATAGATCTGATCATAAACTCAAAGTTCATTGGATCCCAACAAACACATCGCAAAAGAGTTATATCATATGGATATCCTAGAGACCATTGTATTCATAATCAAACGAGAGAGAAGAAGCCATCTAGCTACTAACTACCGACTCGTAGGTCTACAAAGAACTACTCACACATCATCGGAGAGGCACCATTGGAAGTGGTGAACCCCTCTATGATGGTGTCTAGATTGGATCTGGTGGTTCTATAACTTGTGGCGGTTGGAATTGATTTTTTCGACTCCCCTAGGGTTTCTGGAATATTTGGGTATTTATAGAGCAAATAGGTGGTCCGAGGGGCACCTGATGTGGGCGCAATCCACCAGGGCGCGCCTGGGCCTCCTGACGTGCTCTAGTGGGTTGTGCTCCCCTCGGGGCACCCCTAGGTGCTTCTCCGTCCCACGGGATGTCTTCTGGTCCAAAAAAAAACCACAAAAACTGTCGCTACGTTTGGACACCGTTTGGTATTGACTTCTTACGATTTAAAAAACATCCAATAGGTTAGTACCAAAAATGATATAAAATGACTATAAAATGATTATAAAACATCCAAGAATGATAATATAACAGCATGGAACAAGCAAAAATTATAGATACGTTGGAGACGTATCACATGATCTGGTGGAGCACCTATGGACACTCAAGGGCAACGCCTAGCTCGACATGTGATGAAATATGAGTTTCTATTTGTGTTTGAATTATGACTTTGATTCCTTGAACTATTTATTTGTATTGATTTATGTGATAAACTATGTGATGAGAATAGTTTTTTGTTCAATTTGTGCCGAAACATGCCGAATGTGGACCGAATTTGGGCCAAATTGCGTCTAAATTGAGCCAAAATCGGCGGCTAGGTGGGCAAACTTGGGGGGTTGGCTAGGAACCGAGCCCTCTGTGCTGATTTTACCGCAGGTTGGCCCCTAGCCGGCGCTATTTCAAGCCCCTATGGGGCGAACGGCTGGAGATGCTTTTACTATTCTAATCATATCATTTTTGTGCACTCCACCAAGTTGAATGTGACATGAAAGAGTGATGCATAATCCTAATTGATTGCGCATTTGCATTCAAACACAAATTTTTAATAATGCACAAATTTAGGGGAGCTCTTGCTTATCACATACTTCTCAAAGTGACGATGTATTTCAATCATTTAATCATTTTTTGAAGCTTTGATTTGTATGTTGTCATCAATTACCAAAAAGGGGGACACTGAAAGTGCAACTAATCTTCGGGTTGTTTTGGTAATTCATAACAACATATATCTCATTGAACTAATATCCATTCAAGTGAAAGTTTTCAGGAAGTTCAATGATTCGCATGGCAAGGAAGAGATGTGGACCCCTCAAAATGCTAAAGACATGGATTGACAAAAGCTCAAGACTATTCATTTTTGGTTAAGTGATCCAAGATCACATTGAGTTCATAGGAAAGCCAATACTATTAAAAGGGGATGAGGTTTTGATGATGATCCGGTTGCTCAAGTGCTTAGTGATTGATACTTCTCCAACATATCTATAATTTTTTATTATTCCATTATATTATCTTTTTCGGATGTTTTATATGCATTATTATGCTATTTTATATTAATTTTTGGACTAACCTATTAACCTAGAGCCTAGTGCCAGTTTCTATTTTTTCCTTGTTTTTGAGTTTCACAAAAAAGGAATATCAAACGGAGTCCAAACGGAGCGAAACCTTTGCAATGATTTTTCTTGGAACCGAAGACACCCCAAAAGCTTGAGAACCAAGTCAGAAGTGCCACGAGGTAGCCACAAGGGGGGAGTGCGCGCCCCCACCCTTGTGGGCCCCTCATGACTCCACCGACCCATTTCTTCTGCCTATATATTCACATATATTACAGAAACCCTAGAGGGGGGACGAAACCACTTTTCCACCACCTTAACCTTCTGTATCCGTGAGATCCCATTTGGAGGCCATTTTCGGTACTCTGCGAAGGGAGGTTCGACCATGGAGGGCATCTACATCAACCCTATTGCCCTTCCGATGAAGCGTGAGTAGTTCAACACAGACCTACGGGTCTTTAGCTAGTAGCTATATGGCTTCTTCTCTCTTTTTGATTCTCAATACCATGTTCTCCACGATGCTCTTGGAGATCTATCCGATGTAATCTTCTTTTGCGGTGTGTTCGCCAAGATCCGCTGAATTGTGGATGTATGATTAGCTTATCTATGAATATTATTTGAATCTTCTCTGAATTCTTATATGCATGATTTGATATCTTAGTTATTCTCTTCGAACTATCGTTTTGGTTTGGCCAACTAGATTGGTTTTTCTTGCAATGGGAGAAGTGCTTTGCTTTGGGTTCAACTTGCGGTGATCTCACCTAGTGACAGAAGAGGAAGAGACACGTATTGTAGTTGGCATCGAGGATTACAAGATGGGGTTTTCATCATATTGCTTGAGTTAATTCTACTACATCATGGCAGCTTACTTAAAGCGTTACTCTGTTCTTCATGAACTTAATACTCTAGATGCAGGCAGGAGTCAGTCGATGTGTCGAGTAATAGTGGTAATTGCAAGCAGGAATCGGTCTACTTGTCACAGACGTGATGCCTATATTCATGATCATTGCGTTTGATATCGTCATAATTATGTGCTCTTTTGTCAATTGCTTGACAGTAATTTGCTCACCCACCGTAATATTTGCTATCTTGAGAGAAGCCTCTAGTGAAACCTATGACCCCGGGGTCTACTTTCCATCATATAAGTTTCTGATCTACAATATTAGTTTCCAATTTACTCTTTTTGCAATCTTTTACTTTCCAATATATAAACCAAAAATACCAAAAATATTTACTTTACCGTTTATCTATCTCTACTAGATCTCACTTTTGCAAGTAACCGTGAAGGGATTGACAACCCCTTTATTGTGTTGGGTGCAAGTTGTTGATTGGTTGTGCAGGTATATGCTGACTTGCGTGTTGTCTCCTACTGGATTGATACCTTGGTTCTCAAACTGAGGGCAATACTTACTCTACTTTGCTGCATCACCCTTTCCTCTTCAAGGGAAAAACCAATGCAAGCTCAAGAGGTAGCAGGAAGAATTTCTGGCGCCGTTGCCGGGAAGATCTATGCCAAGTCAAGAGTCAAGATTTGTCAATTTCTGGTGCCATTGATATCTATGTCAAACCAAGAAATACCAAGTACCCTTCATAAAACTCCCATCTCTTGCATTTACATTATTTTCCATTCGCCTCTCGTTTTCCTCTCCCCCACTTCTAAAATGATTTTCGCAAAGATTTGCCTTTTCTTCGCCTTTTTCCGTTCGTCATCTTCGTTTGCTAGTTTTGTTTCCTGCCACCATGTCTAAAATTGGGGAGGTTATCGTTGAAAATCTTGAGGAAAAACTTGAATCTTGTTCTTCGGATCACGAAAGGGAAACTCCTCCTAATTACAAAACAAAAAGCTTTCGTGTGGGGGATGGTAATATTATTGGAAATAGTATTATGCAAGAGTTCTTTGATTGTACGGGATCCAGGCCTATTAATAAAAAAATCTATTTTTCTTGAGACAACTTGTTATGCGGATGCTATTGTTAAGCTCGTTGAGAAATTAGAAAGAAAATTTGTACATCTTCATCCTGCTTTGCAAAAAGTGTTTTACGAACTTCCTAATCTTAATCATCCAATAGCTAAAAAGATTGACACTATTATCCTTATGCACAAATTCGATTTCATAATACAAGAAGCTAGGTATATTTTTGCTTTCTATAAAAAGGATGTTGAACACCCTCCAATTATAGATATCCTTCATGATAAAGAAACTATGCGTAGTTTGGAATCTAGGGATTATCAATCTTATGGTAAAAATCTTAGGAGAAGAGTTTCCCATTCAGAAATATCTCAATCTTTGTATCTTGAGGCCTTTGAGGAATTTGATTGGATAACTAGGGGAATTTATGTAGGATTTGATAGGGATTGATTGAATAAAATGATGAAGGAACCCATTAGAAACGAGCTACATATTTTATAAGATGAATATACGGTGATGATCCCGACTATGGGTTTATGAATGTTAAAATTATCAATCAAAGTGCTTTTCATGATCTAAGTTCATCCACTAGGAGGGAAATAAAGGAAAGGATAGAATTGTTGAGATGAATTTTGGAGGATTTGATGAGAAAAGAATTGCATACTGAAGATGAGAATACCTAGATCTAATCGTGTTTTATTCCTAGCTAAGGGCGTTAAACAATAGCGCTTGTTGGGAGGCAACCCAATTTTATTTTTGCTTTTTGCTTTTTGGTTATGTTGTTTAATTTTCACACATTATTACTTCTTTAATAATTGTGTTTTGGTGTTTTAATTAGTGTTTCAGCCAAGTAAGACCTTTGGGATGGCTTACGGTAATCGTTGATTTGATTTTTCTGAAAAATAGAAACTTTTGCGCCCAGTGCAGAAAATTAAATAATTCGCTGGAACGGGGAAACCTTCTAAAAGTTTTACACAAAATTCATATACAAATTCCCCACGTCGTCCTAATTTTTCAGAATTTTTAGAGTAATAGAAGTATGCGAAGTTTTCAGATTGCTACAGTCTGTACTGTTTTTGACAGATTATGTTTTCTATGTGTTGTTTGCTTATTTTGATGAATCTATGGCTAGCATCGGGGGTATGTGATACGTCTACAACGTATCTACTTTTCCTAACGCTTTTCCTCTTTTTTGGACTCTAATTTGCATGATTTGAATGAAACTAACCCTGGACTGACGCTGTTTTCGGTGGAACTACCATAGTGTTGTTTTTGTGCAGAAATAAAAGTTCTCGGAATAAACGAAACTTGGTGAGGAATTTTTAGACCATAAAAGAAAAAATATTAGAGCCAAGACCCACCGGAGGGGGCACTTGGGTGGGCACAACCTACCAGGGCGCGCCCCCCTCCAGGCACCAGGTGGGTTGTCCCCTCCTGGTGGCCCCGCTGACCCTGATACAGACGCTATAATATCCTATTTTTCCAGGAAAAAATGAGGGAGAAAGAATTATCGCGATCCACGAGACGGAGTCGCCATCATCTCATGTTCTTCATTGGGAGGCCAGATCTGGAGTCCGTTTGGGGCTCCAAGAGGGGGGTCTTCGTTCTATGTCATCGCCAACCCTTTCCATCACCAATTCCATGATGCTCCCCACTGGGAGTGAGTAATTCCTTCGTAGGCTCGCTGGTCAGTGAGGAATTGGATGGGATTCATCATGTAATCTAGTTAGTTTTGTTTGGGCCGATCCCTAGTATCCACTATGTTCTGAGGTTGATGTTGCTATGACTTTGCCATGCTTAATGCTTGTCACTTTGGGCCCGGGTGCCATGATTTCAGATCTGAACTGTTTATGTTATCACCATTATATCCATGTTCTAGATCCGATCTTGCAAGTTATAGTCACCTACTACGTGTTATTATCCGACAACCCCGGAGTGACAATAGTCGGGATCACTTCCGGTGATGACCGTAGTTTGAAGAGTTCATGTATTCACCGTGTGTTAATGCTTTGTGTCGGTTCTCTAATAAAAGGAGGCCTTAATATCCCTTAGTTTCCAATATGGACCCCGTGGCCACGGGAGGGTAGGACAAAAGATGTCATGCAAGTTCTTTCAAAAAGCACGTATGACTATTTACGGAATACATGCCTACATTACATTTATGAACTGGAGCTAGTGCCGTATCGCCCTAGGTTATCATAGTCACATGATGAATATCCTCCAACAAATTACCGATCCAATGCCTACGAATTTATCAAATATTGTTTCTGCTAACTTACTACTGCTATCATTACTGTTGAACTTCCTACAAAATTACTGCTATCACTGTTACTGTTACTATTGCTGCTACCACTACTATCAAAACTATCATATTACTGTGCTGCTGATCACTTTGCTGCAGATAATTCATCTCCAGGTGTGGTTGAATTGACAACTCAGCTTCTAATACTTACAAATAATCTTTGGCTCCCCTTGTGTCAAATCTATAAATTTGGGTTGAATACTCTACCCTCAAAAAATGTTGCGACCCCCTATACTTGTGGGTTTTCAAGACCTTTTTCTGGCGCCATTGCCGGGGAGCATAGCTATGTTTGTGGAGTCACTTGGGATTATTATCAGTTTATCACTGTGAATACTCTAAAGGATGCTAAGACTAAGATTTTCCCCTCTAAGACGAGGGGAGGTAAGGAACTGCCATCCAGTTCTGCTTTAGATTCACCTTCTGTTATAAGTCAACTTGCAACACCACCACATGCTATTAATCTTGATATGTTGCAAGTTATTGATGATGCTACTTCTGCTATGAATGATATTTATGATGATGCTAGTACCTTGCATGATGATGATGTGCCACATGGTGAATTTCTTAATGAAAAAATTACTAGAGTAAGACAACATGGTGTTCTTGAATCTGATGATGAGCTTGAAACTAATTTTTTTGAAACACCTACTAGAACTAGCCTTCCTAGATATGAATTGCCTAAGTGTCGGTACGAAACGACACCTATGGGATCACTGGAATCCCTTCTACGGTTGGCGGGCACGAGGTTGTACAAAGAGCAGGTCTAAGAGTCAGCACAGCAATCGTTTACCTAGGTTTGGGCCGCGAGGATGCGTAATACCCTAGTCCTGCTTTGGTGTATATTTGAGTGTTCTTGAGTTCTTGAGCTAGCTACGGTGCCTGTCCAGTTTTCCAGGATCCGAATCTTTCTCCAATATGCCACGGGGCTCCTTTTATAGTCTAAAGGAGTTGCGACAGTGGCACACAGGAGGTGGAAAGGTGTACAGTCTATAGGCTTATCCCATGCCATTACGGGACAAGGCGCATTAAATGCGCTGCTTAGGTGTCTATTTGCTATATCGGGGACTGAAAAGAAGCTCGTCTAATCTGTGGCCGCTCGGTCGGGTCGCGACGCGCGTCAAGGCCTGCGAGGCAGGCAGCTGAGGTGGCGTCATGGTAGGGCCTTCACGAAGATCTGCATGCCACCATGCACGTGCTTGACTAGCTGGCCCATGAACCACACATCGCCACGTGGGTTCCTGCCTGGGCCAGTGGGTCGGCTCCCGAGATAGATCGGCGACGGGGCGGCAAGGGCTTCCGTAGACTTGCTTCTGTTCCCGGCAAGGGTCTTGTCGGGGCCTCCGTGAGTATCTTGCGCCAAGAGTTTTGCCGGGGCTCCGGGGTGTCTTCGGCAAGGAGCCTTGACGGGGCCTCGTGGGCATCCTCGGCAAGGAGCCTTGTGATCGCCATGTCTTTTGCTTCTTATCTTGGGAGTCATAGATCTTTGTCTTCACAAAGATCTGCATGCTATCACGTGGGCACTTCCCGAGCCTTGGCCCCAATGTTGATGATACCATTGGAGCCCAAAGGCTTCAAGGGTGGCTGCGACGGAGGCATCTGAGTGGATCGGCCTGGCAAGAGCCCTTGTCGGGGGCGCGCAGGCCGCCCCGGCAAGAGTCCTTGCCGGGGGAGATCCTGTCTCCTTGCTTGGTCTTCTCCTGTCGTCGTCTTGGCGTTGTTCTGGTAACTCCGCTTTCCTTGCTTCCCCCTTCCGCTCCGTTATGTTTGGCCACAGGCATGGCTCTGACCGCCCGTGCGCAAGTAAGGGGTAAAAAAGAGCGCCCCTAATTTTGTACACCGACAGGACCCCTCGGGCCTGGGCCATTCATAAGCACAATGCGTTCTTGGGCTAGGCCCAGAATGGTGCGTGGGCAGTGTGGTTGGATTCCCTTTACCGAAGTAACTCCTTCGATGGTTGCGCTTCCCCATCATCTGCGCTGACGTGGGGTCATGTGTGGGGCGGTTTGCTGTGTGCTGGCGTCATCTTGTGGTTCCAAAAATAGTAAAGAGGCGGTTTGCGCCCTCCTCATAAAGAATAGAGGAAGTCATGGGGTTGCGGCCCATTTACTAAGTGGACTCGGGTCGTTCCACAATCACGGGGTGCGAAACGGTCATACCACGCGTCATCTGATTCCCGATCCGCCCGCCACGTACCCCTCATGCATCGGGGAGGGAAAGCGGCGGACGCAGAGGGCGCGGGTCATTAATGCTGAGGGGGGCCCGGATGCCGCTGATTGGTACAGCGGGTCGGTCCAGTTTCCTTATGCCTTCGGCGTCTGGACCGGTTGATTCGGGCGGTCGCCCTTCTATAAAGAGGGGAGGAGAGGAACGACGCTTCTCACCTCTCCAATCATCTTCTTCCTGTTCGATTCCTTCCCTCCAGAAGTGTTACACCCTGATTTTCATGCCACAACACTTAAGCTAATAATCATGCTAAAATGTGGTTTGACAAAAACTTTTGAGTGTTTTTGACCTTACTTGATTGGTTTTCTGTTTGCTGTTTGCAAGTGCTCAAAAAATCAAATAAATCATCCAACTCTTATACTCATCTCCTTGATCCAAAACCTTTTCCCAATGATCATGCCATATGTATAGAACAGTATAGTATTTTCTTATAAAAATAATTTGGCCAAATAGTATTTTCTAAAAATAGTTTTCCAAAAAACACTGAATTGAGGTTTGCACTGCAAGTACTTAACTGAGGGTGTGAAAAATATTTCAAAAAGTATATTTGAATCCTATTAGGTATAGGACTCCCATAAACCACAAAATTATAATTTAGAAGTTATTTTTATATTTTATTTAAAGGCTTTTTCTTTAGGGCGGAAATGGTCTTTAATAGGTTAAAATTATTTAACTGTTTCAAAAATATTTTTCAAAATTCAGGGAAGCTCATAGGACATATATTGTCCATATATAAGAGTTTCAGCACATGGTCATGTTCAAAATATTGGACAAATCCTTCAAAAACCCTTTCTGGATATTTCAAGCTTTTGAAATATTTAGAAAAGAAATGTTCTCTAAAAATTCCAGGAAAATTCTATCATGTCAAATATGACATGTTTGATGATCTTACAAAGCCTCATGCCTTGAAGATCAATAAAACATCATCAAATCCCCTCAAAACCATTTCTATCCACTTTGAAGTTTGAGCAACTTTACATTGACAAACATGTCCAAATGCTCTCAAACTTGGTGCACATGATAAAATGGTCTAATTAAGCATCTAGACCAAATGGCACAAGTTTTGGAGAAGGTTAACTTGACCAAAGTTCCCCAAAACCCTTTCTGACCAGATCCAAATTTCAACAACTCTACATTACCAACTTTTTACTTGTGACCTCAAATTTTTTGGACATGGTCACAACCCCAAATGATGACACTACACCAAGTGGTGCATTAAGGCGGGATGATTTGCATGGCTAAATCTTGGAAAAGCCATTTCTGTTGATTTCTAGGGTTTACCAAAGTTACATTGGCAAGTTTCTTCAAATGAGCTCAAACTTGGTGGAACACCCTATTTCTATATGCCATATGATCCTGTTAAGTCTCATGTCATTTGGAAATAATTTGCTTTCCCAAAACCACATCAAACACCTTCTGCCATTTTTCCAAAACCACTGTTTTGACCCCTTCCACTATTGCCCCTTGCCTTATGTTTTTACCACAGCTACTCCTAGTCACCTTCTACCTCCAGGAATTCCCTCTCCTCCTCAGATCAATGATTGAGGGGGGTAAAACCCCATTTTACTCTGCTGGACAACCCTATTCTCACTATCCCTCTACCTCTCTCCTCTCCCAATGGATCACCAGGGCATCCAAGGCCATATCCCCTTTGTTTACACCTCCCAGAACCCCCCAGACAAAGTGGACGCGCCCTACAAGCCAAACACATGCCCTGGCATGCAATTGGCATGCTCCAGAGCGCGCTACAGTGCACACCAGCACTATAGCCACCCCCAACCCGCAGCGCCTGGCCACCTTGGGCCTCCCCCTTGCACCAGTCGAGGAGCCTCGATGTCCAGGACACCACACGCTGTCGGCCCCCTCCTCCTTATCACTCCTGCTGCTGCTCTCACACGCGCGCCGGCCGACCGCGAGCTCCCGTGAGCAGTTTCACACCCGCGAGCTCTCTGGATCCTTCCCTGCTCCTTCTTGTCCCTCCCATGGGCGTAGACCTCATCCACGGACAGCCCTGACTCGCTCGTGTGTGCCTACACGGCCTATGGCCTCGCTCGTCACCTCGTCGGCGCACGAGTCCATGGTGGACCGGCGCCCGGCTATATAAGCATGCCCCGGGCCTCTCCACTAGCATCCATCTCATTCCCACACCCCCAAGAGCACGCCAGCACCCCCTAGTCGTCCTTGAAGGGCCTCTGTGCACGGGATCGACCGGAGCTCCGTCGCCTCGGGCGACCGGTGATCTCACGGTACAGCCTCCCTCCGCCCCAGCTCTTGCTCGATCTGGAACCACCGTGCCTCATTGACCCATTCCCCTCCTTCTCTCGGTCCTATTGCAGCCCTGAACGAGCAAACCAGGTCCCTTACGACGCTCCGCCGCTGTTCCACCTTGCGCCGACGAACCAGGCTCCTCCGGCGGCCAACTCCCGTACCACCAGAACCGCGACTCCACCCTAAGCACGCCCGTACCCTTGGATCTCCTCGCCGTGAACCACATCGCCGCCGGTGAGCTCGCCGCTTCCCTGGCCGTGAGGTTGAAGATGACATGTGGGCCCTACCTGTCATCCTCACCTCTTTCTCCCTCCCCTCTCTGTCCCTGACCGCCGGGCACCAGCCGTCAGGTTTGAACAAGCGTGCACGTGCGCACCGGTTCGCTTGTGCTGCCGTGGCTCCGGGCCGGCCCAGCTGCAAACTAAAATTGGCCGGCAAAAATCTGGCCAATTCTTTTTCTTTTTCTTTTTCCATTAAACTTAAAAAATCCATAAATAATTCAAATTAAATCCAAATTTGATGATTCAAATTTCTAGGGGTTCATAAAATCATGCTCTATCACATGGTGTAACTTGCACATTTTTCTAGAAAAACTTTCTTCACAAATAATTAGCAAATCCTATTTTTCCATTTCTGTGATGAACTTTAGAAAATCACAGAGAGCTCATAGATTATCCAAATCCATTGATTCAAATTCGTAGGTACTTATATGCTCATAACTTAGTTTTTGAACATTTTTCCAATACCTTCTCTACCACATCAAATATTGGTCTATTTATCCATGTATAGCCAACTTTGCAAAATCATAGGAAATTCTTTTGAACTCCAAATCAAGTGAAACCAACTCCTAGCTGCTTCTAAAATCATTCCTTGTTAAATGGGTGCCTTTGCAAATTTTTCAAAATAATTCTTCTGTACACTTCTTGTAGGTACATTAAATCCATTGATTCCATCATATTGAAATGTTCCAAACTATCCATTGATCCAATGCCTATGAAACCACCTTGGTAATTTTTCATATGACCAGAGGCATCCTAGAAAAGTCCAACTCCTATTTCTAGAGCACTTTTATTTTTGCCTTGTTGTGTTGCTTATTGTGATTTGTTTCCGGCGTTAGTTGACAAAGTAGACGGAGTACTTGGAGAAGGGCCAGAGGATTTGGAGACCCCAAGGATTTGGTTAAGACAGGCAAGCAACCCTTTGACCATGTTGAACCCTTTTATGTCATGAAAACATTTTTATCGTTTCATCGAGTGCATGATATATCTTGAGTGGCGACCTTGCTAGGCTTGCCTCCGTTGCATACCCCATTGATACTTGCATTCTGCACGAATCTATTATGTTTAGAGTTGTGTTGGTTGGTTGGTTGGAGAAATATGCTATAGTAGTTGGCTACGCAAAATGGGTCGGGGTTATGCATGGAAAGAAACAAGTGTGGTTTGACATACTAGAAAATAACCTAGAGGGTGCCACTAGTGCCCATGGGAGATGATGAGGAACTAGGACACTACTTGGTGGAGAAGTAGTGTACCGAGTCTTGATGAAAGTGTTGTTTATAGAGACGGATTAGATTTAAGATTTGTCGACTGTCCCAACCTTACATGTGCAACCACTCTACCCCTTTATGGGACGGGGCATTATTGATTACTTAGGCTGATACTAGCATGGTGCCCACATTACTTGTGACGGGGGAGACTTGAGGTCACTCCCGGGATGGGGTCGTGCTTGGATAGGTGGCCATGACTGTTTTTACAGGGCACTGGACACACCGTTGGTCCCTTCGTGTATGCGTGACAATGTAAAAAGGGCAAAGTCCCATGATCTTTTATTTGTACACGAGGGCTATGCACCAACGAGTGGACCCTATGTTAGTGTCGTCTAGGGAAAGGTAATGATCGGGTGCTTCCCCCGAGTACTTGAGGTACTGCAGGATCGTGGATGACACGAAAGCTTCCCGGATCTTGTGGGTAAAGTGCGCAACCTCTGTAGAGTGTAAAACTATTCGAATAGTCATGTCCACGGTCAAGGACAGTTGGGTGGTGCTGCTTAGACTATGTCCTTAAGTTTCTGGAAAACAACACGGTATGGTAAATCTGTTGACGTGATTCGTCAGGAAGTCACTATGAGCTTGAGCATGTGTTGTTCATAACTCTTTCTCGATATTGATGTCTGTAACCTCCTGATACTTGTTGCAGACGCATGCATGTCCTTGATATATGTTGATCATACTTGCATATGAAAAACTAGCTTTATGCAAAAATGCCAATTTAGTAGTAGAGCCCTGCATAATTATTATGTCATCACACTTGGGTTTCTTGCGAGTACATTCAAAGTACTCATTGGCTTGCCACTGGTTATTTTATTGGCCAGGCATGAAAGAACATGATATGATGAAGATTTCTTGGCGACGAACATGCGAGCTAGGACGCTTCCCAGTCAGAATGCCTGTAGGATTAAGGCAGATGACATGGGTCCAAGTTGTTATTGAAGATTTCCGCTGCAATGGTATACTCAAGACTTGACCATAATGGTCCCAATTTGTGTAATACGGTATGTGTGGATGTAAGACTCTTGTTATTCAGCTTCTGTGTGTTCAGTGAGCATTGATCTCTGGGATCACTGTACATGTGCATTCGGTGATCACGACTTATGAGTCGGGCTCCCCACAGAGCTGGTATCAGAGCCATCCTGACTGTAGGAAGCCTTAGTTAGCATGGACGTTAGTTAGGACAAGGACTAGACCCGAGACCTCCAAATCACTTGCAAGACTTATTCCACTTCTCTCCTCTTCTGAACTAGCCAGCAATAACAACCTTTCACGCTTGTCTGGCCTCTCTTGTCATATTGACCCTCCTCTAACCTTCTTGTAGATGGCTGTCGCCCCCACAAGACTCCTCATGACCGGATTTCCACCACTCCTAAGGGACTGCCTCCAGCAATGCCACTATCCTTCAGAGCCGATGTACACCCTGCACGAACTGGACAATGGCAAATTCAAAACAGAATTCTATGCCAAAGCGATTGTACCTGCCAAGACCTCACCTCAAGGCTGGTTCTTTATCGGACCACCTATGCCAACTCAGGACCTAGCCATTCAGTAAGTGGCCTACGAAGCCCTTCTCCCGTTCAAGACCTCCTCCCGGAGATAAAGGAAGGTTGAGCTACATGTTACCTACCCAGCAAAAGTGGAACAGGAACCAAATCTCAAGCAATGATTCCCATAGGAGATGAAGACCCAACCCTCAAGCTCCAGATCCGCTTCGTCCACATAGTCAATTATCTTTTGCGTAACCTCACCGAAGAATTCCTCAAGTCCCGCGAGGATTTTCCTTCACTTCTACATCTCCACTGCCTCGAGAAGAAGAAGGTGATCAAACAGGAACAACAAATTACTGCCCTACAAGTCTGCATCGCCAATCAGAAGCAACAGATCGAAGAGCTTCAAGGAGCTCGCAATCAGACCCCGCGAAGAAGGCATAGGACTAGATTTCCATATCCACCTCGTGGAGGACCATCGTCAGGCCACCAACAATATGACCCAAGACTGGATAACAACCTCTTTGCTTCCATCACATGTTACGGGTGTGGTGAACTCGGGCATATCAAAAGGCTGTGTCCCAACAAGCAACCAACTATCGCACCACCGGAGGGCCTACGAACTGAAGACTAAAGGCCTTCCTCCTCAAGAAAAGAAGCAAGCACGACTGTCAAATCCGAGAACCCCTAGGGTAGGATGGGTCGTGTACCCCTTACGCGAAGTCGAGTCTAAGTAATGGTTCATATGAAACCATGTCATGTGTTGCTTGTCCTTATCTGTTTGTGTTTCGATATAAGTCGCACTTTTGCCTTGGGCAGCATGTACGCTACTATATCACCTATCTTATCTTAATAAATGTGTGTGGCCTTTACGGCACTTGTTTGTTTGCACGTGCACTATAGAACCCCCTCTAGGCATTCCCCTCCTCTATGCTACTCATCCCTCTCTCCTATGTACTTAATTGAAGACCAGCAAGACAAGAAGTACCAAGGATTCCGACTCGGCAACCAACTAACAATGGAGACTTCTGCTACAACCTCCACGACCAAGTGCAACCCCGTGAAGTTATGTTTACCCCTCAAGATTAGAAACCCATCCATAGACCCTTCGAGACTTCACAGATACCCCAGAACGAATCCTTAACCATGTGCTTAACCAATAGAATTACAAGAGAACCAGTTAAGCCTCTATAACCTTACACAACACTGGGTTCGTAATGGAACTAGTGAACACAGTGAACGAGCACATTGCCATCCTAATATAGCACAATAACTGACGATGCCATAGGGGAGGCCAGATTGAGGATATATGCATAGGGGACAAATGACTTGATGAGTTTATATCAATGACTTTGAGGAATTATATGAGGATATTTGGAGGATTATGAGGCTTCCATGTTGACAGATGAATTTGATGGGATCCCGTCAATAGAGTAGCATAGCCTTCATTACCCTGAGTAAGTTGGATTTTGTAGGACAATTATGATCGCAAGATGAAATCCTTGGAAGTATAAGGTTTTGACTTCATCGGAGGATATTGATTGGAGATAGTTGGCATTACGATAATAACTTGGGGGAAACAATTCTCGTTGGAAATGAGATTTGGATTAAAATAGGTGATTCTAGTTGAGTATAGGTGATGAGTATGTTTACATGGTTCGGAGTAAATTGGATTTAGACTAATGATCTCGATCATGATACCATGTTTCTCGATGTATGGCAAACTAGGAGATTGGATTAATTGTTGGAGTTGATTTAGGGATCTATATAATCATGAGCTTGGAGTTTACCTGGCCATGATGGTGGGAATTTGGTGGACTTACTATAGTAATGGATAGCCCTTCCAAGTATTTGGGTATTATAGGGACTTTGATCTTGTGGAATATCGTAGACATCGTATTTGTAGAATTAGTGGATTATGTGGTGATTAATGGAAGTTAATGGCCTATTGGAGTTGATTTATAGGAAGGAAACAAGATCTTGGAGTGGCATACGACGTGTTTCCTTAGGATAGAGATGCATTATCTTGAACCTTGGAAGAATAGGCTGAGAACTTGGATTGTCGTGATTAATTCCTGCTTGGCAGCTTGTATTCCCTATCCGTGGATTTTTAGGGGTAGCCATACATATGATTTTTGGGATCGTAGACATGTACAATTTTGTTAGACCTCCTCCAGGAAGTCGTGTGGATATGAATAACATGAGAGATGATTGGAGTTGATCTATGCGAGATGATGCTTTCGGTGGTAAGGTTATTTGTTTAAGGACTAGAGAGAACTACTGGCATCTCAGAAACTGTGCTCAAGGATAAGATGATAAAATGTTCACCCACACACTAGAATCCTTGAAACCCTTAAGCCCCACTAAGCCACAACATGGTCAGGTCCTGGCCACAGTCTTGACTCTAAGTCAAGAAGACCGTTGCCAATACTCAACCAAGACCACCACCAATACCCCAGCCTACCATGCGTACCCCATGGACTTCATGGAGTACTTGGACAAGTCGGTTGTCATCATTATTTGGGAACATACTTGACTACCCGAAGACGGAAAAGAGCCATTCAGCTAGTTAGTAGACATTTGAAGACCGACATGTCAATAAGGAAGAACTACACTGACCACCATCATCAAGAAGTAAACTTCCATGTCGAAGACCAGGCGTATCTGCAAACCACTCCTCTCGAAGGAACCAAGCATTTCCATGTCGAAGTGACGCGCACACCAAGATTTATCGACTTTCTTCAAGACCACTGCAAGACAAATAGTAGACGGCTACCAGCTAGATTTACCACCGGATTTACCCAGCGTGCACCAAATTTTCCACGAGTCACAACTCTGGAAATACTTCTAACTTCCTAACTAGCCTGGTCCCTGCGAGGACATCGATCACCGAGCCATTAACATCTAGCCCAACCTAACCTACGCAAGAGACCCCTCAGCAACCTGCATCAAAAAGGGCAACATGCGAGAAGCCACACTACCAAGTACTTCAAGGTTCCATGGAGCACCACTCGGAAGCAGAACCAACAAGAAGAAGTGAAGACTACCCCATATCCAAGTTTTCGTATTCCTTTCCACGCCTAGTCTAGGAATCTCGGGGACGAGATTCTTGTAAGGGGGGTAGGTCTGTCACACCCTGATTTTCATGCCACAACACTTAAGCTAATAATCATGCTAAAATGAGGTTTGACAAAAACTTTTGAGTGTTTTTTACCTTGCTTGATTGGTTTTCTGTTTGCTGTTTGCAAGTGCTCTAAAAATCAAATAAATCAACCAACTCTGATACTTCATCTCCTTGATCGAAAACCTTTTCCCAATGATCATGCCATGTGTAGAAAATAGTATAGTATTTTCTTATAAAAATAATTTGGCCAAATAGTATTTTTTTTAAAATAGTTTTCCAAAAACCCCTTAATTGAGGTTTGCACTACAAGTACTTAATTGAGGGTGTGAAAAATCATTCAAAAAGTATATTTGCATCCTATTAGGTATAGGACTCCCATAACCCACAAAATTATAATTTTAAAAGTTATTTTATTTTTTATTTAAAGGCTTTTTCTTTAGGCCAGAAATGGTCTTTAATAGGTTAAAATTATTTAACTGTTTCAAAAATATTTTTCA
This sequence comes from Secale cereale, assembly GCA_902687465.1. Taxonomy (NCBI): domain Eukaryota; kingdom Viridiplantae; phylum Streptophyta; class Magnoliopsida; order Poales; family Poaceae; genus Secale; species Secale cereale. The sequence goes on from LR738714.1 coordinate 241,005,845, forward strand.
AAATAGAAGGAAGCTCATCGGACATATATTGTCCATATATAAGAGTTTCAGCACATGGTCATGTTCAAAATATTGGACAAATCCTTCAAAAACCCTTTCTGGATATTTCAAGCTTTTGAAATAGTTACAAAGGAAATATTCTCTAAAAATTCCAGGAAAATTCTATCATGTCAAATATGACATGTTTGATGATCTTACAAAGCCTCATGCCTTGAAGATCAATAAAACATCATCAAATCCCCTCAGAACCATTTCTGTCCACTTTGAAGTTTGAGCAACTTTACATTGCCAAACATGTCCAAATGCTCTCAAACTTGGTGCACATGCTAAAATGGTCTAATTAAGCATCTAGACCAAATGGCACAAGTTTTGGAGAAGGATAACTTGACCAAAGTGCCCCAAAACCCTTTCTGACCAGTTCCAAATTTCAACAACTCTACATTACCAGCTTTTTACTTGTGACCTCAAATTTTGTGGACATGATCACAACCCCAAATGATGACACTAGACCAAGTGATCCATCAAGGAGGGATGATTTGCATGGCTAAATCTTGGAAAAGCCATTTCTGTTGACTTCAAGGGTTTACACAAGTTACATTGGCAATTTTCTTCAAATGAGCTCAAACTTGGTGGAACACCCTATTTCTATATGCCATTCGATCCTGTTAAGTGTCATGTCATTTGGAAATAATTTGCTTGCCCAAAATCGCATCAAACACCTTCTGCCATTTTTCCAAAACCACTGTTTTGACCCCTTCCACTATTCCCCCTTGACTTATGTTTTTACCACAGCTACTCCTAGTCACCTTCTACCTCTAGGAACTCCCTCTCCTCCTCAGATCAATGATTGAGGGGGGTAAAACCCCATTTTACTCTGCTGGACAGCCTTATTCTCACTATCCCTCTACCTCTCTACTCTCCCAATGGATCACCAGGGCATCCAAGGCCAAATCCCCTTTGTTTACACCTCCAGAACCCCCTAGACAAAGTGGCCGCGCCCTACAAGCCAAAGACATGCCCTGGCATGCAATTGGCGTGCTCCATAGCGCGCTACAGTGCACACCCGCACTGTAGCCACCCCCAATCCGCAGCACCTGGCCACCTCGGGCCTCCCCCTTGCGCCAGTCGAGGTGACTCGACGTCCGGGACACGACACGCTATCGGCCCCCTCCTCCTTCTCCCTCCTGCTGCTGCTCTCACACGCGCGCCGGCCAACCGCGAGCTCAAGTGAGCAGCTTCACACGCGTGAGCTCTCTGGATCCTTCCCCGCGGCTTCTCATCCCTCCCATGGGCGTGGACCTCATCCACGGACAGCCCTGACTCGTTTGCATGTGCCTACACGGCCTCTGGCCTCGCTCATGACCTCGCCGGCGCACGAGTCCACGGTGGACTGGCGCCCGGCTATATAAGCATGCCCCGGGCCTCTCCACTGGCACTCATCTCATTCCCACACCCCCAAGAACACGCCAGCACCCCCTAGTCGCCCTCGAAGGGCCTCTGTGCATGGGATCGACCGGAGCTCCGCCGTCTCGGGTGATCGGTGATCTCAAGGTACAGCCTCCCTCCACCCCAGCTCTTGCTCGATCTGGAACCACCGGGCCTCACTGACCCATTCCCTTCCTTCTCCCGCTCCTGTTGCAGCCTGGAACGAGCAAACCAAGTCCCTCCCAACGCTCCACCGCCGTTCCATCTCGCCACCGATGAACCAGGCTCCTCCGGCGGCCAACTCCCATACCACCTGAACCATGACTCCACCTTGAGCACGCCCGTGCCCTTGGATCTCCTCGTCGTGAACCACATCGCCGCCGGTGAGCTCGCCGCTTCCCTGGCCGTGAGGTTGAAGATGACAGGCGGGCCCCGCCTATCATCCTCACCACTTTCTCCCTCCCCTCTCTGTCCGTGACCGCCGGGCCCCAGCCGTCAGGTTTGAACGTGCGTGCATGCGCGCACTGGTTCGCCTGGGCTGGCGTGGCTCCAGGCCGGCCCAGCTGCACACTAAAATTGGCCGGCAAAAATCTGGCCAATTCTTTTTCTTTTTCTAGTAAACTTCAAAAATCCATAAATAATTCAAATGAACTCCAAATTTGATGATTCAAATTTCTAGGGGTTCATAAAATCATGCTCTATCACAGGTGTAATTTGCACATTTTTCCAGAAAAACTTTCTTCACAAATAATTAGCAAATCCTATTTTTCCATTTCTGTGATGAACTTTAGAAAATCACAGAGAGCTCATAGATGATCCAAATCCATTGATTCAAATTCCTAGGTACTTATATGCTCATAACTTAGTTTTTGAACATTTTTTCCAATACCTTATGTACCACATCAAATATTGGTCTATTTATCCATGTATAGCCAACTTTGCAAAATCATAGGAAATTCTTTTGAACTCCAAATCAAGTGAAATCAACTCCTAGTTGCTTCTAAAAGCATTCCTTGTTAAATGGGTGCCTTTGCACATTATTCAAAATAATTCTTCTGTACACTTCTTGTAGGTCCATTAAATCCATTGATTCCATCATATTGAAATGTTCCAAACTATCCAATGATCCAATGCCTATGAAACCACCTTGGTCATTTTTTCATATGACCAGAGGCATCCTAGAAAAATCCAACTCCTATTTCTAGAGCACTTTTATTTTTGCCTTGTTGTGTTGCTTATTGTGATTTGTTTCCGGTGTTAGTTGACGAAGTAGACGGAGTACTTGGAGAAGGACCAGAGGATTTGAAGACCCCAAGGACTTGGTTAAGACAGGCAAGCAGCCCTTTGACCATGTTGAACCCTTTTAAGTCATGAAAACATTTTTATCGTTTCATCGAGTGCATGATATATCTTGAGTGGCAACCTTGCTAGGCTTGCCTCCATTGCATACCCCATTAATACTTGCATTGTGTAGAACTCTATTATGTTTGGAGTTGTGTTGGTTGGTTGGTTGGAGAAATATGCTATAGTAATTGGCTACGCAAAATGGGTCGGGGTTATGCATGGAAAGAAACAAGTGTGGTTTGACATACTAGCAAATAACCCAGTGGGTGCCACTAGTGCCCCTAGGAGATGATGAGGAACTAGGACACTACTTGGTGGAGAAGTAGTGTACCGAGTCTTGTTGAAAGTGTTGTGTACAGAGATGGATTAGATTTAAGATTTGTCGACCGTCCCAACCTTACATGTGCAACCACTCTACCCCTTTATGGGACGGGGCATTATTGATTACTTAGGCTGATACTAGCATGGTGCCCACATTACTTGTGACGGGGGACACTGGAGGTCACTCCCGGGACGGGGTCGTGCTTGGATAGGCGGCTGTTTTTACAGGGAACCGGACACACCGTTGGTCCCTTCGTGTATGCGTGACAATGTAAAAAGGGCAAAGTCCCACGATCTTTTATTTGTACACGAGGGCTGTGCACCAACGAGTGGACCCTCTGTTAGTGTCGTCTAGGGAAAGATAATGATCGGGTGCTTCCCCCGAGTAGTTGAGGTACTTCGGGATCGTGGATGACACGAAAGCTTCCCGGATCTTGTGGGTAAAGTGTGCAACCTCTGTAGATTGTAAAACTATTCGAATAGCCGTATCCACGGTCAAGGACAGTTGGGTGGTGCTGCTTAGACTATGTCCTTAAGTTTCGGGAAAACAACACGGTATGGTAAATCTCTTGACGTGATTCATGAGGAAGTCACTATAAGCTTGATCATGAGTTGTTCATAACTCTTTCTCGATATTGATGTATGTAACCTCCTGATACTTGTTGCAGACGCATGCATGTCCTTGATATATGTTGATCATACTTGCATATTGAAAACTAGCTTTACGCAAAAATGCCAATTTAGTAGTAGAGCCCTGCGTAATTATTCTATCATCACACTTGGGTTGCTTGCAAGTACATTCAAAGTACTCATTGGCTTGCCACTGGTTATTTTATTGGCCAGGCATGAATGAACGGGATATGATGAAGATTTCTTGGTGACGAACATGCGAGCTAGGACGCTTCCCAGTCAGAATACCTGTAGGGTTAAGGCAGATGGCATGGGTCCAAGTTGTTATTGAAGATTTCTGCTGCAATGATATACTCAAGACTTGACCATAATGGTCACAATTCTTGTAATACGGTATGTGTGGATGTAAAACTCTTGTTATTCAGCTTTTGTTGTTCAGTGAGCATTGATCTCTGGGATCACTGTACACGTGCATTCAGTGATCACGACTTATGAGTCGGGGTCCCCACATGAAGGTATGCCGACAGGGCGCGGTCGTGGTCGTGCCTCCGCGGAAGCGACCAGATCGTCTTCCCGTCAGAGGGAGGTTGTGGTCAAAGAGGAGCCGGATGCCTCAGATGGGGGGCATGCTGGAAGAAGAAGTATCGGTCGAGGTCGTGGCCGGCGAGGCGGTCAAGGCAGAGGCAGATGAGGTTGGGGGACACCCGCGCCGTCATCGTCTCCATCTACATCTCCTTCGTCGTCTCCTCCTGCCTCCCCACGCGGCCATGTCAAGGACACGGCATTGGAGTTCATCCTAGAGTTGCGCGAGCTGCCGCGCAACTGACTCTGCCTTCCTGAAGCGTTTGCGAGGGTGTTGGAGGTCGATCAGCCACCAAGGCCGAGGCTTCACATGGATGGGTGTTGCCATGGTGCCATATGGGTGGACACCAAGTTTCTCACCCATCACCTGATGCTTCTTCATCGGGGTGGAAGACCTTCGCGCGTGCCCACTCCTTGGTGAAGGGGCACGTCCTCTGCTTCAGGCTAGCGAAGAGCGATCTGCTCTGCGTCAAAGTCTTTGGGCGCTCGGGACAGATGCTAGGGTGCTGTGTGGAGAGCTCGACCAACGATGAAAACTCCTCCCTGAGCGAGAGCAATGGGGAGGACAGCGGCAGTGACGACGAGGGCGACAGGCGGGAGGATGACGGGCCGACTAGGCAGCCGATGTGCCGTCCTTGGGCGGTGCTGGCAGCACCATCATCTGCACCACCATCCCCTCAAACTTCTCGGGGTTGCCTCCTTGGGCGGCTGGCGTTGGAAGGCCGGAGAAGGAGAAGAAGGTGGGCGGCAGTCGTCATGTCGGAGTACGCGGGCGTCAACCCACGCATTGCCGGCCTACTGTCCCATCTTTCGGCTCTTCTCCCGGCAACAGCATCGTCAGCCTCGTTTGGGACGGTCGCCGGGATGTTCTCTTGGTGCTTTTTGCTGCTCGCACTACGCCTAGGCGCTTCTTTTACCCTTCGCCTTCTTGTTCCATTTCCTGAGGAGAGGGACAAGAAAGGGATTACATGCATCTTATCTCTTTTTAGTTTTTAAGCCTACGGGCCTTTGTAAGATTTAATTCATGTAACCCCCTTGCTCATGTATGCATTCCGTACGAATTGTACTTGCTTACAACGTATTTGTGAAGAGAAGGGTGTTTGCCGGGTTCATTCGTGCGCGAGCAAGAGCCACACCAAGGAACGGATCCTTGTTATCTTAAGATAAGCAACGCACCCCGTCCACAAGCCTTGCCATTCCTTCCCCACCCTATAACTGTATTCGCGCCGTTGGCAGGACTAGTAATAGGGTAGGGTTAGGCCCTTCACTGGCTCCCTTCCCATCACCCTACTACCTAGCCCCGGTCCAAGACAAAGCTTGTCGGACACAAGGAAAGAGCGAGCACGATGGCATAGGAGCGAATGTAGCCTCGTATGTCCAAGTTTCATACGGAAGAAAAGAGCAGGGGACGAAAGACATATCTGGGTCCTATAGCTCTCGGCAACCTTGTCTTGCCGTGGTTTGACCCTTGGTCCTACAGTCCCCGGCAACCTCAGTTTTGCCGGGGTCGGAGCGTCGGCCCGCCCCCTTTCCTTCAAACGGTTCAGCAAGGACGTCCATGGATCATGTGAATCCAGAGGACAGAAAGGATACAGAGAGACGCAAACCCAATCTCTATGCTAGGGGTTAGCTACCGTTAAGCACTATCAACCCTAACAGAGAAAGAGACTCAACCTAGCATGCATGCTAAAACTAAGGGCGCCAGCACTTCATTTATTTATGCTCAGGGTCCACGCCTAGCTTTGTACGAAGGGTTACATGCCTTGTCGGCAAGTCTTGTACAAAAGGGTGGCTTGCCGGGAGGCCCGGCAACCGCGCCTTACAGGTAAAACTTGCGAAGATGTTCGATGTTCCAGGAGTTACTCATTGGGTTACCATCTTCGGTCTCTAGGCAGACTGTGCCAGGCCTGGTGACTCGTATTACCCAATAAGGGCCTTCCCACTTTGGCGTCAACTTGTTGGAATTCTTGGCCGTCTGAACATGCCGAAGAACAAGGTCTCCTTCCTCAAAGCTTCGGGCATGAACCTTGCAGTTATGATAGCGGCGCAAGGCTTGCTGGTAGTGTGCTTCTCGTACAGCCGCCCGAAGACGATCTTCCTCGAGGAGCGTTGCGCCATTTTGCCACAGTCACTCTTGATCAAGCTCATCATAAGTGAGCACTCGGGGTGACCCGTATGTGAGTTCTGTGGGGAGAACTGCCTCCGCCCTATAAACGAGGGAGAAGGGTGTCTGGTCGGTGGCTCGATTTGTAGTCGTCCTGATTGACCAAAGAACCGCTGGCAATTCATCAATCCAGTGCCTTCCGCACTTGTGTAGCCTATCAAAAGATCTTGCTCGGAGGCCCCGTAGTATTTCAGCATTTGCCCTTTTTGCCTGGTCGTTGCTTCGTGGATGTGCAACAGACGCGAAATAGAGCTTGCCACCGAGGTCTTGAATATATTGCATGAAGGTGTTGCTTGTGAACTGCGTACCGTTGTCGGTGATGATTCTGTTTGGTACACCAAAATGGCAGACCAGGCCCTTGAAGAACTTGACGACCGATTGTATTGTCACCTTTCTCACTCCTTCCACCTCCGGCCACTTTGTGAACTTGTCGATTCCTACATACAAGTACTCAAAGCCCCCGACAGCATGGGGAAAAGGGCCCAATATGTCGAGCCCCCAGACCGAGAATGGCCAGGACAGAGGGATTGTTTGGAGAGCTTGAGCTGGTTGATGAACTTTCTTCGAATGGAACTGACACGCTTCACACTTGGTTACTCGTGTCGACGCATCCTGGAGGGTAGTGGGCCAGAAGAAGCCTTGCCGGAATGCCTTGCCGGCAAGGGCCCTTGACCCTATGTGGGAGCCACATATGCATCCATGTATCTCTGCCAATAGATCTAGTCCTTCCTCCCGGGGGATGCACCTCAATTTCACGTTGTTCGGTCTTTTTCCGTATAGGACATCGTCGACGAACTGGTACATGTCGGACCGACATGCTACTTTTTCCGCTTCTTCCTGCTCTTCAGGAAGTTCCCCAGTCTGAAGGAATTGGACGGTATGTTGTGCCCATGCCAGAGCCTGGGGCTCGACGGCAAGGACCAAAGGCATTTCCTCTACCATGGGAGTGATTGCCTCTACGGCCAGGGCTTGACGTCCCGCCGGAGTCTGTTTCCCCACGGCAGGCTTAGCGTCCCCGGCAACACCATTGCCGGCCACCCCTGCGGGTTCGGCAGGAAAGTACTTGCCGAGGCCTGATTTCCTTTGCTTGTTCGGCTCAATCGACGGTTCAACAGATGGCTGAAATAATCGGACCACAAAGGTACCTATTTCCATAGGTAGTTTGAGGGCGGCACATTTCGACAAGTAGTTGGCGATGTCGTTCTCCGCTCGGGGGACGTGTTCAGCTTGTATACCGTCGAAAGGCTCCTCCAGTTTCCTTACTTCATCCACATAGGCTTCCATCAACGGGCTCTGGTAATCTTTGTTCACTTCCTGACGATGAGCTACGAATCTCCTCTGGCGATGAGCTTCTTGATCCCAAGGTCCACCGCGATCCTGAGACCGGCAAGCAGTCCCTCGTACTCGGCAATGTTGTTTGCCGATACCTCCCTGGGGAAGTGCATCTCGATCACATACATGAGGTGCTCTCTGGTGGGTGCAACGAGCAACACACCAGCACCGACGCCTTTCAGGGAGAAAGCCTCGTCAAAGTACATAATCCAGCCGCGACTCGTACACTTGCCGGAGAGAGTAGTCTCTTGGATCTCTTCATCGGGCGTTGAGGTCCATTCTGCAACAAACTCTGCCAAGACTCTACTCTGAATCATCGAAGTGCTTTCAAATTTCAAACCGAAGCTCGACAACTCCAGGGCGCACTCCACAATCCTCCCAGTCGCATCTGGGTTATGCAATATACGTTGCAATGGGAGGCGGGTGACGACGGTAATTTCATGTGCTTGGAAGTAATGACACAGCTTCCTCAAGGCCATAAGGAGGCCGAAGAGCAATTTCTGCACGCTGGAGTACCTTGACCTAGCCCCTTGTAATAGGGAGCTCACAATGTAAACCGGGTGCGGCATCATCTTCTTCTTCTGCATCACTCCATCTGGTTGCGTCGCTTCGGCCCCAGTGGCATCAGGTGATGTTGTTGCTATCGCTTCTGTATTGACCTCCCTCTAGGCCACTAATGCGGCACTAGCCACTTGGTTTGTTGCCGCTAAATACAGCAGCAACGGCTCTTGTGGTTTAGGCTCGACCAGTATCGGTGTAGAGGAGAGGTATTTCTTCAAATCTTGCATTGCCGCTTCGGCTTCTGGGGTCCACTCCATTGGGCACGCCTTTTTCAAAATCTTGAAAAAGGTGAGGGTGCGCTCGACAGATTTGGAGATGAACCTGCCCATGGCGGCAATGCAGCCAGCAAGCCGACGCACATCCTTGATCCCCCTGGGTGCTTCAATCTGCTCGATGGCCTTGATCTTGTCTGGATTTGCCTCAATTCCACGTTGTGACATGAAGAAACCGAGAAGCTTGCCGGACGGGACGCCGAAGACACACTTCTCAGGGTTCAGCTTAAGCTTGATCTTGCGCAGATTCGTGAATGTCTCTTCCAAATCTTGTACGAGCGTTGCTTTGTCCTTGGTTTTGACCACTATATCATCCATATAAGCTTCCATATTTCTATGTAGCTGAGGCTCAAAACCAATCTAGACTGCCTTTGAAAATGTTGAGCCAGCACTCTTTAATCCAGAAGGCATCCGTATAAAGCAATACGTACCACATGGGGTGATGAATGTTGTCTTCTCTTCATCATCTCTCGTCATGAAGATCTGATGGTAGCCCGAGTAAGCGTCGAGGAATGATAACAAGTCACATCTGGCTGTGGAGTCCACAATCTGGTCGATGCGTGGCAATGGGAAAGGGTCTTTTGGACAAGCCTTATTAATCTTTGTGTAATCTAGACAAAGCCTCCACTTCCCATTTGCCTTACGCACCACCACCGGATTGGCCAACCATGTTGGATGGAGCACTCCACTCACTAAGCCGGCTACCTCTAACTTCCTGGTCTCCTCTCTGATGAACTCTTGCCGCTCCAGAGCTTGCTTCCTGACCTTCTGTTTGATGGGTCGCACATGAGGGCAGACAGCAAGGTGATGCTCAATCACCTCCCTGGGAACACCAGGGATGTCAGACGATTGCCATGCAAACATGTCAACATTCGCCCGCAGGAAGCTGATGAGCGCATCTTCCTATTTGCTGTCGAGGGCGGAGCTTATGGTGAAAGCCCCTCCCGTGCCGTCCTCCTCGACAGACACCCGCTTGGTTTCTGGTGGAGCAGCTCTGGATTTCTTGCTCTTGCAGGTGGAGCTCTCTGGCGTGTTCTCGACGGGAGCGCTATACTCCGAAGAGGAGCGCTTGCCAGAGTAGGCACGAGAGGCCTTACCGGTCTTCTTTCCTCCCTGGGCTTCAGTGGCAGGAGCAAGTACCTTAGCGGTGGTTGCTGCAACTGCCTCCCGGTAAAGATGATCAGCGCAGATCAGCGCATCCATCTTGTCGGAGGGGATGGTAATGATGGACATCGTCCCAGGCATCTTTAGCATGTTGTAGGCGTAATGCGACGCCGCCATGAATCTGGCCAACACTGGGCGGCCGAGGATACCGTTGTAAGGTGAGGGGATCTCGGCTACATAAACAACAATCCTCTCCGTCCTGTAGTTTAGCTCGCCCCCCAATGTCACGGGCAGCATGACTTTACCCATGGGATGGCTCCTTCCTGGGTTGACTCCTTGAAATGAGCCCGTCTCCTCGAGGTCTCCATCAGGGATTTGCAGCCTTTTGATCACGACAGGCGAGATCAACTTCAGGTCGGCCCCGCCATCAACCAGTATCTTCGTTACCTTGAGTTTGCATATCATTCATGAGACCAACAATGGCAAACACCCGACCACAGTCATGCGGTCAGGGTGATCCTCGGCGTCAAAGATGATAGGAGTGCTGGACCACCTCAGCGGCTTCTGCGCATCGAACGACGGCTCCGCTGCTGTGATCTCATGTGCCCACTATTTAAGTTGGCGGTGGGAGGTGTGCAGGGAGGCGCCGCCGTCGACGCACATGGCCTCCGTGGCCTTCTAGAACTCTTGCTCGCTGGACTCGTCGTCCTCTTCGCGATCATCATCTTATCGCTTCTTGTCACGGCCCCGGGCGGGTCGTTCTTGTTGGTTATCTTTGACGCGACGGCCAGGCTGGCCGCCACGTTTCCTATCGAATCCTTTAGCACCATCTTGTCCTTTCTCCTTATCTCGCCTCTCGTACCCGGCCTTTTGCTTCTCTGCGAGCTGCTCGACTTGAAGGCAGTTTTGGAGGTCATGGCCTTTGGTATGGTGGATCTTGTAGTACTGCTTGTCGGAGCTTCCTGGCTTGTCGGCGGCCGCCAAGGCCGGCCAGGCGACACATCCGGCGATTTCCTTGTCGGGGTCATCTGCCTTGGTTTTCTTGGTGGCGCCGGCGTCGTCGGATACCTCGACGGCAATCACAGCTTTGCCCTTGCATTTCCTACTACGGCGTCGACTCTTTTTCGTCGGGGCAATGACGTCTTCGTCCGAGGAACCAGTTTCCACATCGGCGTCTTCGCCGGGGTACTTCCTTCCCTCTTCAGCCCGGGCGCATCAGTCGGCTAGAACGTAGAGTTCGGCCACATCCTTGACTTTATTCATCGCCAGCTCCTCACGCATCTTGCGGTTGCGCACGTTCTTGTGGAACGCGCTGATGATGGCGGCAGGATGAACGTCTGGGATGTTGTACTGCACTAGGCTGAACCTCTGTATGTACTTGCGCAGGCTTTGACCTTCCTTCTGGGGGATGACTTGCAAATCGCTTGCTTGGCCGTGAGCCTGCTGGCCTCCCGTAAAAGCGCCAACAAACTCATGGCACAAATCCGACCAGGAAGAAATGGAATCCGCTGGCAAGTGCATCAACCATGACATGACGTTGGGTTTAAGTGCCAACGGGAAATAATTAGCAAGCACCTTGTCGTCGCGCGCCCCAGCAGCCTGCATCACGATGGTGTAGATGATGAGGAACTATGATGGGTGAGTCTGGCCATTGTACTTCTTGCTGACGTCGGGCTTGAAGGTGCGGTGGGTGGGCCACTGGAAACGCCGCAGCTCACGGGTAAAGGCCGGATAGCCTACCTCGTAAGGTAAGCCTCCAGATCCTCCCGGTGTCGGGTTGTCCATAGCGGGCCCTGCCCGCCTATCTGATTGGAGGTGTGCCTCATGCCGGCGCTCGATGGTGGTTCGAGCGTCCTCGTGGGCACGCTCTCGAAGAACTTGGAGTTGATCACGGTGGGTCCATGGGTCGGATGACGCGATGGATACATCGTCGCAAGCATCGTCCCGACGGTCCGGCACACGTGGTAGCTGGCGAGGAGAAGGAGAATGCACCGTGGTTGCGGCGCCTCTGGTGCTTCCACCGCTGGCATTTGGTGGATCGGCAGAACGTATGTCCGAAGGCCCCGCCGGCCGAGGTTCGTCCTTGTTGGCGATGGCAACGAGGCTACAAACGGTAGCTCTCCACTCGCCAAGCTTCTCTACAGCAGGAGGGAAGTCGAGGAGCAACTGCGCGCGCTAAGGCTTCCGCTGGTGTGGGTGGCAGGGAGAGCTGCGTGGATCTAGACGCACTGCGACTTCTAACCATGTTAGAACGAGCTCTATCACGGTCCCGCAGCTGCACGCCATCCTCGCCAGCGCCTCAGCGAGCACGCTGATCTTCCACATCTCGTGACTGATGCGCGGGGCTCTTTCCGCGGCGGCGCCCGGGGTCCTCCGTGCGGCGATGCTGCTCATCGCGCACGTCCTGGGAGGAATGTGCCGTGGGCGCTGCCGTAGGCATCCTGGGGGCCATGCGCCGCCCGTGCGGGGTACGACGCCGCTCTTAGAGGGCCATGCGCCGCCTGTGGGGGGCCTGGCTCCACCCTTGGACTTGGTGGTGAGTGGTTCGTCGTCTTGCGCACGGACGACGCCGATTTCCAAGCTTCGGCTACTGGAACGGTGCGGGTGTTCGCGGGTCGCGCCTCGGCTCCCATCCACGGCCACCCCGTCGCCAGCCTGCATCGGCACGGGCCGTTCGGCTGCAGACGAATCGATCGCCATGACCGTCTTCTTCTTATGAGCCATGGCGATGAGGAATCGCTACACTAACTACTATACCAGATTTTCACAACTGCGCCCCCTACCTGGCGCGCCAAAGATGTCGGTACGAAGCGACACCTATGGGATCACTGGAATCCCTTCTACGGTTGGCGGGCGCGAGGTTGTACAAAGAGCAGGTCTAAGACTTAGCACAGCAATCGTTTACCCAGGTTCGGGCAGCGAGGATGCTTAATACCCTAGTCCTGCTTCGGTGTATATTTGAGTGTTCTTGAGTTCTTCAGCTAGCTACGGTGCGTGTCCAGTTTTCTAGGATCCGAATCTTTCTCCAGTATGCCGCGGGCCTCCTTTTATAGTCTAAAGGGGCTGCCACAGTGGCACACGGGAGGTGGAAAGGTGTACAGTGTATAGGCATATCCCATGCCATTATGGGACAAGGCACATTAAATGGGCTGCTTAGGTGTCTATTTGCTTTATCGGGGACTGAAAAGAAGCCCGTCTTGTCCGTGGCCGCTCTGTCCGGTCGTGACACGCGTATAGGCCAGCGAGGCAGGCAGCTGAGGTCGCGTCGTGGTAGGGCCTTCACGAAGATCTGCATGCCACTACGCAGGTGCTTGACTAGCTGGCCTAGGAACCACACATCGCCACATGGGTGTCTGCCTGGGCCAGTGGGTCGGCCGCCGAGCTAGGGCCGCGACGGGGGGGCAAGGGCTTGCCGTAGACTTGCTTCTGTTCCCGGCAAGCGTCTTGCCGGGGCCTCTGTGAGTATCCTTCGACAAGAGGCTTGCCGAGGCTCCAGGGTGTCTTCGGCAAGGAGCCTTGCCGCGGCCTCGTGGGCGTCCTCGGCAAGGAGCCTTGTGATCGCCATGTCTTCTGGTTCTTATCTTGGGAGTCATAGATCTTTGTCTTCACAAAGATCTGCATGCCATCACGTGGGCGCTTCCTGAGCCTTGGCCCCAATGTTGTTGATATCGTTGGAGCCCATAGGCTTCAAGGGTGGCAGCGACGGAGGCGTCTTTGTGGATCGCCCCGGCAAGAGCCCTTGTCGGGGGCACGCAGGCCGCGCCGACAAGAGTCCTTGCCGGGGGAGAGCTTGTCTCCTTGCTTAGTCTTCTCGTGCCGTCGTCTTGGTGTTGTTCTGGTAACTCCGCGTTCCTTGCTTCCCCCTTCTGCCCTGTTATGTTTGGCCACAGGCGTGGCTCTAACTGCCCGTGCGCAAGTTAGAGGTAAAAAAGAGCGCCCCTACTTTTGTACACCGACACTATGGTACCGATAGGTTATGTTATGAATGAGGAGACAACTAGAGATATTCTTTTTTGTAAGGATAGAGATGATCTAGAGAAATTATTATGCAAGTATGAAGAAAAGTCTCTGAATGCTAGAATGCAATGTGATCCTAAGTTTGCTACCTCACCAATCTTTATTGATGATAAGTATTATGGATTCTCTATCGACCCAGAGTAGATTACTTTGGTTGAATCTGATCCTTTCCATGGTTATGAAACTAATACTATTGTGGCACATCTCACTAAGTTGAATGACATAGCCACCCTTTTTACACATGATGAGAAAACTCGCTATTACTGTATACTAAAATTATTTCCGTTCTCATTAAAGGGTGATGCTAAAGCTTGGTACAATACTCTCACTCCTAGTTGTGTGTGTAGTCCCCAGGATATGAATTGTTACTTCTCCGAAAAATATTTTCCTGCTCATAAGAAACAAGCTGCCTTATAGGAAATATTTAACTTTGTGCAAACTGAAGAAGAGAGTCTGCCACAAGCTTGGGGGAGGGTTCTCCAATTGCTTAATGCTTTGCCTGATCATCCTCTTAAGAAAAATAAAATACTTGATATCTTCTATAATGGACTAACCGATGCTTCTAGGGACTTCCTAGATAGTTGTGCTGGTTGTGTTTTCACGGAACGAACTATTGGACAAGCTGAAGAATTTCTGAATAACATATTGAAAAATTATGATGATTTGACTCTTCCTGAACCACCACCTAAAACCACTCCAAAGAAGAGGGGTATATTATATCTCAGTCCTGAATATATGCAAGAGACAAAGAAATCTATGAAGGAAAAGGGTATTAAAGCTGAGGACGTTAAAAATTTACCTCCTATTGAAGAAATACATGGGCTTAATACACCACCACTTCCTAAGGTGGTAGAGGTAAATTCTCTAATGAAATTCAATGATAATGACAATCCTCACAATATGCACCCTAACCAATGCCTTTATGAGTTTGGAAATTACATTAGGAAACAAGATCACTTCAATGCAAATGTTATGTAGCAATTGAAATACAATTCTGATATGATTGCTCACTTGAGTGACTTGTTACTTAGAATCTCAAATGATGTTAGAGGTGTTGGAAAGCATGCTTCTATGGTACAAACCCAGTTAGAACAAGTTGCTAAATCACAAAGAGAATTGCTTGATGAAATGAATAACAACATACATGACTTTGCTGTTAGAGTTGCAACTAGAGGAGCAAAAATGATGGAGGAACCACTTTATCCTGAGGGACACCCAAAAAGAATTGAACAGGATTCACAAAGAAACAATACCATTGAACCTAGTCCTTCTAAAAAGGAGAAGAAGAAGAAGAAGAAAAATGATAGGACTTTGCATGCTACTAGTGAACCTAAAGTAGAAAAACCTCCTGAAGATGATAATGATAATGATGTCTGTATTTACGATGCTGAAACTCAATCTAGTAATGAACATTCACCTAGTGCTAATGAAAAAGATAATGTTGATGCTCATGAAGATACTCAACCAAACAATGAAAAAGAACCAGATAATGATGTTGAAATAGAACCACCAGCTGATCTTGATAACCCACAACCCAAAAACACACGTTATGATAAAAGAGACTTTGTTGCTAGGAAACACGGTAAAGAAAGAGAACCGTGGGTTCAAAAACCTATGACTTTTCCACCCAAGTCGAGTAAAAAGAAAGATGATGAAGAATTTGAAGGTTTTGGTGACATGCTGAGGCCAGTCTTTCTGCATACTCACTTGACTGATATCTTGAAAATGCCTCCTTATGCAAAGTATATGGAAGACATCATCACCAATAAGAGAAAAATACCGGAAGCTGAAATCTCGACCATGCTTGCTAATTATACTTTTAAGGATGGAGTACCTAAAAAACTTGGAGACCCGGGAATACCGACTATACCTTGCTCCATTAAAAAGAACTATGTGAAAACTGCTTTATGTGACTTAGGAGCTAGTGTTAGTGTTATGCCTTTCTCTTTATGTAAAAGACTTGATTTGAATAAAATCACACCTACTGAAATATCTTTGCAAATGGCTGAGAAATCAACGGCCATACCTATCGGTATCTGTGAGGATGTGCCCGTTGTTGTTGCTAATGTTACTATTTTGACTGACTTTGTTATACTTGAGATGCCCGAGGACAACGACATGTCGATTATACTTGGTAGACCCTTATTGAATACTGCAGGGGCTTTTATTGCTTGCAATAAAATCAAGGTCACTTTTCATATCAATGGTAATGAGCATACGGTGCACTTTCCGAAGAAAAAATTCCAAGTGAATGGTATTAATGTTATTGAAAAATCTCCGACAATCACTATTGGAAGTTTGCATCTACCTCTACCTACTGTTAAAAAGAAATATGAAGTGCTTATTGTTGGGGAAATTCATATCCCCCTTGAGGTAACTTAGTGATTTACAAAATTTCTTCGGTTTCATGCTAATCGAAAGTGGTTGTTAATAAGACTTGATCAACCTTATTAATGGATCATTTTTTAAAGGTATGAAGTTGATGAATTTAGTGAGCACTACCTTTTGTCCCTACCTTTTGTTTTCTGTTTTTATTAGTTAAATAAAATAAAATGCCATGTTTTGTCTGCTTTCTGAATTTCCCATGCAATAAAAAATGACCCAAAAATAAAAGTTATCGGAATGCTCTGAAAATTTAACACGATTTTTTCTAAATCATTAAGAATTTCTGGTGCAAATAATATCATAGGGGGCGCACCAGGTGGGCACAGCCCACGTGGGTGCGCCAGGACCCCTAGGCGCGCCCTGTATGGGAGTAAAGAGGACTTGATACTTAATGCTATGGTTGGGTTTCATGACCTTAATGATCTTTAGTAGTTGCGGATGCTTGCTAGGAGTCCAATCATAAGTGCATATGATCGAAGTAGACAAAGTATGTTAGCTCATGCCTCTCCCTCATATAAAATTGCAAGAATGATTACCGGTACTTGTTATCGATTACCTAGGGACAAATAACTTTCTTGTTAATAAAAGCTATCCACTTTTATTGCCTTGCAACTTATTTCAAGTTTTGTTCCCGCTAAGTACTCCTAGTTTCATACTTGTTTTAGGTAAAGCAAACGTCAAGTGTGCGTAGAGTTGTATCGGCGGTCGATAGAACTTGAGCGAATATTTGTTCTACCTTTAGCTCCTCGTTGGGTTCGACACTCTTACTTATCGAAAAGGGCTACAAATAATCCCATACACTATTGGGTTATCAAGACCTTTTTCTGGCGCCGTTGCCGGGGAGTTATAGCATTGGGTGAATATTCTCGTGTGTGCTTGTTTGCTTTATCATTAATTTAGTTTTTATTTTCTTTTCTAAGTTGTTCTCTATCTTTAGTTATGGATATGGAACACAAAACACCAAAAAAAATAGTGATACTTCCTACTCATGTAGATGGGGAACCTCCTAAAACCCTCGATGCTGGTTACGTGAAATATATTATGCACTACTTTGATAATCGTGAGAAAACCCCATTCAACTATATAATGGGAGTAACGTTGGATCAACGTGAATACTTTAGGGATTATCGATTGACTCGTAAAGGGAAATTGTTATGGGATCAAATTCATATGTTGCATTGGTATGCTTATAATCTATGCTTGAGATATGATTATACTTGGTGCTCTAGGATGAATGCTCCACAGCTTCCCTTTTCATGTGATTTCAATGATAATAAAACCTTGGCTTCTTATGCTAATGGTATATATGATTATTATGATGTGGAACAAATAGAAGAATTTGTTGCTTTTAAGGGTGCTTGTGAAATTAAATGTTTGTTTGAAGAGTATGAAAATTATGATGATGCTGTTTACAAATCTGAAAATCTTGCTATACTGAAATATTGCTATTTGAATTATAAATACAATGCCCATATTGATGCATTTATTGAGAAGGTTTCCACTGTCCAAGAAGAGACTAATATTTTGCAGGAGTCTATGGAAGAAGAAATTAATGCCATTTTGAGCTCATTGGATGAAAAAGATGAGGAGGAGAGTGAAGAAAAAGGAGGAAGAATAGATTAGCTACCGGTGCCCACCTTTTGATGAGAGTAACCCCTCAACTCATACATTGTTTAATTTCCCTTCGTGCTTACCAAAGGATGAATGCTATGTTGATTGCTATGATCCCATTGATTCCTTTGAAATATTCCTTTTTGATGATGCTTGCTATGCTTGTGGCCAAGATGCCAATATGAATTATGCTTATGGAGATGAACTTGCTATAGTTCCTTATGTCAAGAATGAAATTGTTGCTATTGCACCCACACATGATAGTCCTATTCTCTTTTTGAATTATCCAAACTACACTATATCTGAGAAGTTTGCACTTATTAAGGATTATATTGATGGGTTGCCTTTTACCGTTGCACATGATAATTTTAATGAATGTCATATGCATGTGCTTGCTGCTCCTACTTGCAATTATTATGAGAGAGGAACTACATCTCCGCCTCTCTATGTTTCCAACATGATAGAATTGCAAGAAACTGATTATACTATGCATTGGCCTTTACTTTATGTGCATGAATTGTTCTTTTGTAGCATGCCGATGCATAGGAAGAGAGTTAGACTTCGTTCTTACATGACACATATCACTTTGTGCTCACTACTAAATGTCAAATCATTGCTAATTAAAATTGGCTTTGACATACCTTGGGATCCGCGTGGATTCATTACTTGAGTACTTTATGCCTAGCTTAATGGCTTTAAAGAAAGCGCTGCCAGGGAGACAACCCGGAAGTTTAAAAAAACTAGTCATTTATTTCTGTTGAGTGCTTTTATAAAGTTTTTTTTTAAAAGAGGGGAACTTAAATCTTCACAAAAAGAAAAGTGAAAGTGAGAAGGACGAGCACCGTGGAAGCGGGAGCATGCCTTGAACTTTGTTCATGCCCATGGAAAGTTTGTGAATCTTGAATTACAGAAACTTTCAAAAAAAAATCCCCTTGTACAAATCCATTGTATTATAAAAATAATGAGCCAAGAGTTTCCTTTAGGACGAGTAAATTGCTTGTTGGTTTGTGCGGTGCAAAAATAGGATCTTTAGTTGTAGTTCTCGATTTTACCTTTTTTACTGGAACGTCGAAAGCTTCTGAAACTCTTTGCACAGCCTTGATATAGAAAATGTTTATGTTTCCTAATTTTTCAGAATTTTTAGAGTTACAAAAGTATGTTGGATGTTCAAATCTTTACACATTGTCCTGTTTTCACAGATTGCTGTTATAGCATCATTATTTCCATATGTTTGAATTCTTGTTGAAGCCTCCTTGACTTGGGGCCATAGAATTATGATAGCATACAGTGGTTAATGTTTGTTTATAATTATACAACAATGTTAGAGCAGTACATGAGGAGATATCATTGATCATATGCACTAACCCCACCACTAAAAGTTCGGTTAAGTTTTGTCTGGATGACGTGTTCGAAGATCGAGGATGTCTCAATGTGAGGAGAAGGAGGAGAGGCAAGAGATCAAGCTTGGGGATGCCCAAGGCACCCAAAGTAAATATTCAAGGAGACTCAAGCATCTAAGCTTGGGGATGCCCCGGAAGGCATCCCATCTTTCTCAACAAGTATCGGTATGTTTTTGGATTCATTTCGTTCACATGATATGCGTAAATTCTTGGAGCGTCGTGTGCCTTTTATTTTTATTTTAATAATGCACCATGCTGGTATGAGATAGTCCTTGGCAAATTTGTAGAATGCTCTTTGCACTTCACTTCTATCTTTTGAGTATGGGTTTATAGAATGCTTCATGAGCTTCAATTATATCATTTGAAGTTTGGATTTCTTGTTTCTTTTCACATAGAAAACCGATGTTCGTAGAATGCTCTCGTGTTTCACTTATATTTGTTAGAGCATGATATTTTGTAGAAATAATTAAACTCTCATGCTTCACTTATATCTATTTAGAGAGTCAAACGGAATTGGTCAATTGCATGGTTAGTCATAAAATCCTACATAAAACGTACGGATCACTGAATATGATATGTTTGATTCTTGCAATAGTTTTGCGACATAGAGATGATAATATGTGGGAGGTACTAGTGGATGATCATGTTTAGTAAGATATTGGTGTTAAGGTTTGTGATTCACGAAGCATGCATGTATAGTCTGTCGTTATGCCGGGAAGTTGGAGCACAATTTATCCTTGATTGTCCTATCTTTGTGTGAAGGTTGGCAGCGCGCGATGGTTAACTCCTACCAACCTCCCCCCTAGGAGCATGCGTAGTATTACTTTTCTTCAAGGGCTAATAAACTTTTGCAATAAGTATGTGACTTCTTTATGACTAATGTGAGTTCATGGATTATACGCAATCTCACCCTGCCACCTTTGCTAGCCTCTCTTGTGCCGTGCAACTTTCGCCGGTGCATAAACTTTATTATACCTTCCTCAAAACAGCCACCATACCTACCTATTATGGCATTTCCATAGCCATTCCGAGATATATTGCCATGCACTTCCATCATATAGAGTCATACTATGTTATAGGTATCGAGTTGTAATTTTTATTTCTTTTGAGTATAAGTAAAAAAAGTGTGATGATCATCATTATCCATTATTAGAGCATGTCCCAGTGAGGAAAGGATGCTGGAGACTATGATTCCCTTACAAGTCGGGATGAGATTCCGGACAATGAGAGAGAAAAAGAAAAAAAGAAAGAAAAAAAGAGAGAAGGGGCATGCTAGTTCCACACTTGTGCTTCGAAGTAGCACCATGTTTTTCATATAGAGAGTCTCCTATGTTGTCACTTCCATATACTAGTGGGAATTTTCTGTAGTAGAGTTTGATGCATGCCCACTTAGTTTCATGTTGAGGTCTTATACACTTATAGCTCTTAGTGCATCCGTTGCATGGCAATCTGTACTCCTCACATTGATATCGATTGATGGACATCTCCATAATCCATTAGTTTGCCTAGTTGATTTGAGACTTTCTTCCCTTCTTTTGTCTACTACCACCGCATTCTATTCCACTTATATTGCTATTTCCATGGCTTGCGCTCATGTATTGCGTGAGATTTGAAAATGCTGAAGCGCGTTAAAAAGTATGAACCAATTGCTTGGCTGACACCCGGGTAGTACATGATTTATACTTTGAGCTGGGAAGACAGCGCATGACAAGACTATATGATTTTGTAGGGATAATGTTCTTTAGCATTTGATATTCTGAAAGACATGATTGTTTGTGCGGATGCCCGAGTATTGATGTCTTTATGTCAAACTATAGACTATTGCTTTGAATCACTCATGTCTTAGTATTCATGCCATGACTAGATATATGATCAAGTTTATGCTAGGTAGCATTCCACAACAAAAATTATCTTTTTTATCATTTACCTACTCGAGGACGAGCAGGAATTAATCTTGGGGATGCTGATATGTCTCCATCGTATCTATAATTTTTGATTGTTTCATGCCAACATTATTCAACTTTTACATACTTTTGGCAACTATTTATATGATTTATTGGACTAACCTATTGATCCAGTGCCCAGTGCCAGTTCATGTTTTTTGCATATTTCTTGAATCAAAGAAAATACATATCAAACGAAGTCCAAATGTAGTAAAATTTCACGGAGAATTATTTTGGAATATATGTGATTTTTGGGAGTTGGAATCACTACAAACGGAGGCCCACACAGCCCACAAGACACCAGAGCACGCCAGAGGCCCCTAGCGCGTGGTGGTGGGTTGTGCTCACCTCGTACATTGGTTGGAGCTCTACTTCGGGCGCAAGGAAGCTTATATTCGGAAAAACAATCATGTTAAAATTTCAGCGCAACTGGAGTTACGGATCTCCGGGAATATAAGAGACGGTTTTCAGCCAGATCTAGAGAACGTGAAACAGAAGAGGACAGAGAGGCAGATCAAATCTCGGAGGGGCTCTCGCTCCTCCCATGCCATGGAGGCCATGGACCAGAGGGGGAACCCTCCTCCCACCAAAGGAGGAGGCCAAGGTAGTATAAGAAGGAGAGGGGCTCTCTCCCCCTCGCTTCCGGTGGCGTAGGAGTGTCGCCGGGGCAATGATCGGGACGACGATCTACATCAACAATCTTGCTACCGTCAACACCAACTTTCTCCCCCTCATTGCAGCGATGTAACACCTCTCCCCCCCCCCGTTGTAATCTCTACTTAAACATGGTGTTCAACTCCATATATATTTCTCAATGATCTATGGTTATCCTATGATGTTTGACTAGATCTTGTCGGCGTTCTGGGAACGGGTTACCTAGACTTGCCTGCCTGCAGCCTAGGGCGTGGCTAGTCACGTGGCCTGGTATGGCCCAGCATCTTCAGCAACCACTCAAGACCCTCGCGAGGGACCGAGCCTCGCGAGGCGGACGACGCAAGACATCCCCTATGGCGGCCGCACTAGGCCGGCATGAGGATTGGAGATATCAAGGCAAGGGGTACCTCGCGGGGTCCTCGTGACGTAAGCAGTGACGACCAAGGCCAGGCAGACGCTAGCGGGTGCAGAGTGCCAGTTTCCTCTTTGGTGCTAAAGGAGTAGGTGCAGGCGAGGAGTCCCGAGGCGTCATGCAAAGGTTTCCATATCGGTGCAACAAGACCAAGACCAGCAGGACGGTAGACCGGAGGTCATCGCGGAGCCCACGGCGGCGTCACCACGAGAGCCTTTGGCAGGAGAAGACCACCTTTTGTCAGGATAGCTTGTACTAGCTGTCCCCCTTCGAATTTGGCCATTGTGGGATCCCTTCCCCCTCAATATTTCGGAAGAGGACCCGGGCCACTATAAATAGGAGTAGCCACCACCACTGGGATCATCTCATCTTGAGTTGATCAGAAGGCCACACACACCACAAGCTCACTCGAGCACAAGAACCCCTCTCCTCAGCAAGCAGTTCATCCATGTACTAGTTCTTCCTCACCCTATAAGGCAATCCACCACACCACACTGGATTAGCGTATTACACCACAACGGTGGCCCGAACCAGTATAAACCTTGTGTCCCTTGTTCTTCCGATCTGACGAGCTAGGCCTAGGAATCGGCGAGTTGACGAGCTAGGGCGAAGGAGAGATCTTCATGCACACCTCAGAGTTCGAACCTCAAGGGTTTTGCCGGAACCCAAGATCTGACATTTGGCACGCCAGGTAGGGGTGTACCAAAATTTCCTCCCCGTCTGTCCGTGCTGCTCTCCGTCCACCAAGTTCCCATGGCAGGCATCCCTCCTCCGACCGGCTGGGCGGCCGCGTGCGGCGGCACTCCAGGCCACCGGGCCTTCACCCCCGCCTTACGACGGGTGCAGTGACCACCCAGGTTTAGGCCAGATCTGCCGCCCCATTACATCGGGGCAGCAGACCCGGCAGTCTTCCTCCAGGCTTACGAAGAGGTCATCTCGGTGGCCGGCGGCGACAGCAAGGTCATGGCCAGCTGGCTTCCCATGGCGCTCACCGGCGTGCCGCGCGCCTGGTTTTTCAGCTTGACAGAACATCCATGGCGTCCTGGGAGGAGCTGCGCGACCTCTTCGTCGCACGTTTCGGGGCGCCGGCACCCCACGTCGTCGCGGCCCTCCTCGGTGGCTCCCAAGCGCCACCCTCCGGCCGCCACATCAAGCAGATCTTTCGCCAGGCGGGCATCGCCTCCATGCGCCAGGGGGCTCCTCCTGGATGGGTGGCGCCTAAGACCTACCTCACCTTCGACTCAGGGGACCACCCTACTTCCACCGTGGGCTCATGCGCTCTCCCGATGCTCTGCACCTCCACCATCTGCAACATGGCAGTCACCAAGACCCTCATCGATGGTGGGGATGGCCTCAACGTGCTCTCAGTGGAGGCTTTCAGCTTGCTTCATGTGCCGCACGAGCGGTTGCGCCCCACCAAACCTTTCTTCGGAGTCAGCAGCGGTTCCACTAGCCCTTTGGGGCATATCCGCCTCCCGGTCACCTTTGGCACCCAAAACAACTACACCGAGCTGATAGACTTTGACATTGCCCGTATCGGCCTCCCGTACAACGCCATCCTCGGGTGCCCCGCACTGGCTCAGTTCATGGCCGTGACCCATCCTGCCTATAACCTCATGAAGATTCCAGGGAGCAGGTGTCCTCACCGTGGCGGGGGACACAAAGGAATCTCTCGCAGCCCTCAAGCGCGTCTTCCGAACCGCTGCGGCAGCGCGTCCAGATAGCGAAGCCGCCCCTGGAACCGAGGGGGCTGCACCGGCCAAGAAGAAGCAACTTTTCTCCCAAGACCTAGCCGAGACGAAGTATGTGTCGGTCGATGAAGACGAGCCGTCAGGTGTTGCCTTCACCAAAGGTGCTGGTCTTCCCCCAGCTCAAGAAGAGGCGCTAGCTGGATTTCTGCGCGTGAACAGGGATGTGTTCGCATGGGAACCCAAGGACCTAGCGGGAGTCCCGAGGGAGGTGATTGAGCATCACCTGAACGTATGCCCCAATATGCGCCCCGTAAAGCAAAAGGCCAGGCGCCAATCTATGGAGAAGTAATCATTCATCGTGTAGGAGACTCGTAAGCTGGAAGCGGCAGGTGTCATCCGCGAGGTCCAGTACCCGGAGTGGCTGGCGAACCCCGTCGTCGTGCCCAAGAAAGGTGGAAAAGAGCGCATGTGTGTCGACTTCACCAACCTCAACAAAGCTTGTCCGCAAGACATGTTTCCTCTGCCCGCATCGACCATATCGTCGACTCCATCACCGAGTGTGACCTATTGTGCTTCCTGGATGCCTTCTCAGGTTACCACCAGATCAAGATGGCGATGTAAGACGTCGAGAAGACTGCCTTCCTCACCCCGTGTGGAGTATACTTCTACACCTGCATGCCGTTTGGGGTGCGGAATGCAGGAGCAACCTTTCAGCGGTTAATGCACATCGCACTGGGAAAAAAGCTCGGGAGGAATGCTGAGGCATACATAGATGACATCATGGTAAAAATCTCAGGAGGCGGCACCCCTTATCACAGATCTGGAAGAAACCTTTGCCAACCTGCGCAAGGTAGACCTGCGGCTCTACCCGTAAAAGTGTGTGTTCGGCCTCCCGTCAGGCAAGCTTTTGGGCTTCCTGGTGTCGCACCGAGGGATCGAGGCAAACCCCAAGAAGGTCAAGGCCATAGAAAAGATGAGTCCGCCCATGAACCTCAAGGAGATGCAGAAGCTGGCCGGCTATGTAACGTCGCTCGGGTGTTTCATCTCCAAGCTAGGGGAGAGAGCCCTCCCTTTCTTCAAGCTACTAAAAAGGAAGGGCCCGTTCGAATGGACCCCTGAGGCTGATGCGGCGTTTGAAGACATCAAGAGATACCTCACCAGTCCACCGGTAATGGTGGCACCAAAACCTTAAGAACCATTGGTGCTTTACCTGGCCGCAACACCACATTCAGCTAGTGCAGTGCTGGTGGTTGTCCGAGAGGAGTGCCAAGACAAGACCTTGCAACCCAAGGGCGGCACTCCCGAGGCCCCCACAGGGCCGGAGGACGACCACGTCCTGAAAGACGACTCTCCTGAGGCCGCAGCTACCCCAACTGACGACCAAGCCCCTGGAGCTCCTTTACCCAGTCAGACTACACAGCCACAGGCGAGTCTGGACTTCACCCCCGTCGAGCGCCCAGTATACTTCGTCAACACGGTGCTCCGTGATGCCCGAGCACGCTACCCCAAGCCGTAGAAGTTCCTACTTGCGCTCCTCGTCGCTTCACGTCAGCTGCGCCACTACTTCCAAGGCCACCCCATCAAGGTTGTCTCAGCTTACCCTCTTGAAAGGGTAATCCGGAGCACAAACACGGTAGGAAAGGTCGCGGAATGGAATATAAAGCTGCAGGCGTTCCATCTAGAGTACAGCGCCACTAGATTCGTCAAGGGGGTCACACTTGCTGACTTTGTGACAGAATGGACCAACGCCCCAGGACCCGAAGCAAGTCGGAACCAGTCCCTCTCGCCGGGGAGCGAAGCACCGGATGGCTGGGTCATGTAATTCGACGGCGCGTTCACCCGCCAAGGCACTGGGGTTGGGGTTGTGCTCATCTCACCCACTCAAGACAAGCTCTAATACGTCATAAAACTCTGCTTTCAGCCGGCCGACAAGGCCTCCAACAACATCACGGAGTATGAGGGCCTCATTGCTGGCCTCAAGGCGGAAATAGCCCTAGGAGTGAAATGCCTCATCATCAGGGGCGACTCCCAGCTCCTCGTCAACTTCTCAAACAAGGTGTACGAGCCGAAGGACGAGCATATGGAGGCATACCTTGCGGAGGTACGCAAAATGGAGAAGCAGTTCTTGCGCCTGGAGCTGGAGCATGTGCCCCACAGCACTAAGTAGGAAGCTGACGACATCGCCAAGAGAGCTTCCAAGCGCCTGCCTCAAGAGCCTGGCATCTTCGAGGAAAGGCTCCTCAGGCCCTCGACGTTACCCCCACGAGAAGGGACGGCGAAGCCTCAGGAGGAACTCCTCTAGCCACCGACCTCGGGAGCCCCCGCCTGCGGCCCGGCCTCAGGAGCTCACTTGCTCCTGGCGCTCGAGCCTCAGGAGGGACGCTGGACCGAGGAACTCAATTCATACCTGGTGCGAGGAGCGCTGCCAGAAAATGAGGAAGATCCCGAACACGTGGCTCGACAGGCTACGCATACTACATCCAAGACGGTGAGCTTTACAGGAAGCGACCACATGATGTTTCTTTGTGATGCATCACCAGGAAGCAGGGAGGTGAGCTTCTAGCCGACATCCATGCTGGGGACTCTGGGCATCACTCATCATCGTGCACCTTGGTCGGAAAGGCATTCCGCAGTGTTTTCTACTAGCCCACGGCGCTCAACGATGCTGCCGAACTGGTGAAATATTTTGAGGCTTGCCAGTTCCATGTCAAGCAAATCCACCAGCCAGCTCAGGGCCTGCAGACAATCCCGCTCTCCTGGCCGTTCGTGGTATGGGGGCTGGATATCCTGGGCCCATTCCCACGAGCGCCCGGGGGCTACCAATACCTCTACATCGCCGTCGACAAATTCACCAAATGGGCGGAGGTGGAAGCTGTCCGAACCATCCCAGCTGGCTCCACAGTCAAGTTCATAAAGGGCCTCGTAAACCGGTTGGTGGTCCCCAACCGCATCATCGCCGATAACGACTCACAGTTCACTAGCAACCTTTTCAGGAGATATTGTGCTAACCTTGGAATGCAGATTTGCTACGCTTCCGTAGCAAATTCCAGAAGCAATGGCCAGGCTGAGCGTGCCAATGCGGAGGTTCTGAGGGGCCTCAAGACCAGGACCTTCAAGAAGAAGCTCGAAGCTTGCAGAAGGGGTTGGCACGACGAGCTCCCATCCGTACTATGGTCAATCCGCACCACTGCCACCAAGCCAACAGGCGAGACCCCATTGTTCCTCGTCTACAGAGCTGAAGCGGTCCTCCCTCACGAGGTCAGGCACCGTTCCCCGCGAGTCCTAGCGTTCGGCAAGGTGTGGCAGGGCGACGTGCAAGGGACGGACCACATGCTGCAGGAGAAGCGCTGGTGTGACGCTTCACTCCGAGCTGCTAGATACCAGCAGGCGTTGCGACGGTACCATTGCCGCAGCATCCTCCCCAGGACACTCGAGGTAGGTGATCTCGTCTTGAGGAGAGTCCTCTCCAGAGAGGGGTTGCACAAGCTCTCACCCATGTGGGAAGGCCCGTTCAAGATCACCTACGTCTCCAGACCTGGCGCCGTGCGTGTGGAAATAGGGGACGGTGTCCCCGTCCCGAACGCGTGGAACATCCGGCACCTCCGGAGGTTCTATCCGTGAAACAGGGCCCTGAGCCTAAGAAGACTAGGCTATGTGCCTGCGAGGAACAAGGCCCTGCGGCTGAGAAGACTAGGCTCTATGCATGCGAGGAACAAGGCCCTGCGCGTGAGAGGACTAGGCTCCGTGCGTGCGAGGAACAAGGCCATGTGCCTGAGAAGACTAGGCTCCGTGCCTGCAAGGAACAAGGCCCTGCGCATGAGAAGACTAGGCTCCGTGCCTGCGAGGAACAAGGCCCTACGCCTGGGAAGACTAGGCTCCATGTCTACGAGGAACAAGGCCCTGCACCTGAGAAGCCAAGGCCCAGTGCCTATGAAGCAAGGCTCACGCCTGTGAAGATCTCCGCTCGTGACACTCTCACGTAATAATGAGTGGGTCTGTACATGCCCCGGAGTCTTCGAAGAGCCGCCCTCGGGCCTCGGGGGCTCCCTCCCACATCCTAGTGGCAGCACTTAGCTTCGCGCTGGTGAGAACACTAGATTAGGTGCCGGACGCGGCTGTTCATTTGCTTTCTAGAGTTGACTTTCCCCTGTCTTCTCTTTTAATGGATTCTGGAAGTTCTGGCGTTCCTCAATTGCTCGGTTGTATTTCCCTCTGTGGTCCTTCCCTCAGTTTTCCAGCTAGCTCAGGGAGAGCGGCACTTGCCCGACACTCTCCTCGGTGCTCCCCCCTTAGCCTTCACAAGGCGCCCAAACCAGGGCTTGTGACTAGCATGCCCCCCTCCTTATGTCCGTGCCCCACGGGTACTGCGACAAGGGGTGGCCAACCATGCTCAGCCCGCGTCAAGGGCCTCGGGCGGTAAAGGATAATAACCACCTAACAAGTTTTTGCAGCCTCACGAAGGGTCAAACGTCACGAGATGGGGGCAATCCCGAGTG
This sequence comes from Secale cereale, assembly GCA_902687465.1. NCBI lineage: Eukaryota > Viridiplantae > Streptophyta > Magnoliopsida > Poales > Poaceae > Secale > Secale cereale. Next base: position 241,034,189 of record LR738714.1, read on the forward strand.
CGTCAAGATAAGTTTCCTCACCCTAAGAGCGCATAGTACACAGATCACGCAGTGATGGACATGGACACTAAGCATGGCGCTAAACATCATAAAACCACGGTTCATTACATGCCCTCCCAGGGCTCCATACTTGTCTGTTTGAACGATGCAGGAAGAAAGAAAGACCAAGAGCAGCCGGCGACGACCCTCGAGGCACGGCTGCTCATGAGGACTCGCACCCCAAGCTCAGTCAGAGCCCTCCTCATGTTAAACCCGAGCGTGACGCCGAGATGTCCCAGCGCCACCTTCTTGGCGGGCACGGTGGCATGGCGGCTGGTCCTAGCCATCGCTGCTGGAGCTGCTGCTGAGAAAGGAGCCATTGTAGCTGGGTGAGCTGCGGCCATCGCCTAGGCCAAGCACCTCGCCGCCGTCATTGTCCTCGGGGCAGCACTCGGCGCGGCGCCCGTCTTCTCGAAACACCCTCACGAAGAGGGTCAAGTCGTCGCCATTCCTGAAATGAAGGGTGCACTGTCCACCCAAGCCGCGCGCGCGGGCGAACATCTGCCAGCCACGAGCCAGAGTCGCAGCGCCCGAGGCAGAGACCTCCACCGCGACCCATGAAGCCCTGCTGTAGCAACCATCCACCTGCAGCCAAGAGCTGTTGGAGCTCCCGGCAAGGAGTTCGTCGGCTAGGGAGCGCAGGAGCAGGAGCCGAGTACCGACTGGGCTCTCTGACCACACGATGAACTCCAGCATCGCCTCCGCCAAGTGAAAGCGCGGCCGAGGAGGCCTGATGACCCCGGAGCGCCTCCCCTCGTTCACAGGACCGCCAATGCCACGGCGGCCCCCGCCGCTCGAAGAACTATTGTCGCGGTTACCGAGGGCAGCTACGGGCGTTGTAGGGGTCCGCCCACGTCTGCTAGCAACTCCGACAGGAGTCCCGGCACACTTGTAGAGACGGCCTCGTTCCCTCTTAGCTGGTGGTGAGCCGGGCCCCTCCTGCCGGGCCTTCCCCTTCTCCATGGACGAGAACTTCCTGGTCGGCGCCATGCGTGGCTCGGTCAGGTGAAGGGAAAGAGAGAAGATGGAGCAAGAGGAATGAAGGAAGAAGATAGGTGGCAAGGACTGCGCCTGCCGCCTTATTCATAGCCAGAAGAAGGCCAACCGCCAGCCTCCATAATTACAGGCAATGATGGTCTTTTGCGCATGCAGGGACTGGTCAAGTTGCGCAGTCGCCAAGGCTGCGTGGGGAAGTGGAGACGCCCACGTCCAATGAATCGCCATGTGTCAGTCAAGGCCACAGGCTTTTGGGGCCCGCGGCGCTCCGCACTTAACCCTAGGCTTCGCCGCGAAGCCAAGCCCGAGTGCACCTTGTGCCCGAGGGCTACTGTCGACGTTCTGGGAATGGGGGTACCCAGACTTGCCTGCCTGCGGCCTAGGGCGTGGCTAGTCAGGCAACCTGGTACAGCCCAGCATCTTCAGCAACCACTCGAGACCCTCGCGAGGGGCCGAGCCTCACGAGGCGGACGACGCAAGACATCCCCTGGGGCGCCCGCACTAGGCCGGCTCATGAGGATCGGAGATATCAAGGCAAGGGGTACCTCACGAGGTCCTCCTGACATGAGCAGTGACGACCAAGGCCAGCCGGGCACCAGCGGGCGTAGAGTGCCAGTTTACTCTTTGGTGCTAAAGGAGTAGGTGCAGGCGAGGAGTCCTCAGGCATCAGGCAAAGGTTTCCATATCGGTGCAACAAGACCAAGACCAGCAGGATGGTAGAGCGGAGGTCATCGCGGAGCCCACGGCGGCGTCACCACCAGATCCTTTGGCAGGCAAAGACCACCTTTTGTCAGGATAGCTTGTACTAGCTGTCCCCCTTCGAATTTGGCCATTGTGGGATCCCTTCCCACTCAATATTTCGGAAGAGGACCCGGGCTACTATAAATAGGACTAGCCACCACCATTGGGATCATCTCATCTTGAGTTGATCAGAAGGCCACACACACCACAAAGTCACTCAAGCACAAGAACCCCTCTCCTCAGCAGGCAGTTCATCCATGTACTAGTTCTTCCTCACCCTACAAGGCAATCCACCACACCACACTGGATTAGGGTATTACTCCACAACGGTGGCCCGAACCAGTATAAACCTAGTGTCCCTTGTTCTTTGGATCTGACGAGCTAGGCCTAGGGATCGGCGAGTAGACGAGCTAGGGCGGAAGGAGAGATCTTCGTGCACACCCCAGAGTTCGAACCTCAAGGGTTTTGCCGGAACCCAAGATCCAATAGATCTGTTTTGTCCTGTGGGTTAATCGTGATCTTGGTTGGTATGATTATATATTTTATTTATGGTGCTGTCCTACGGTGCCCTCCGTTCTCGTGTAAATGTGAGGGGCCCCTGCTGTAGGGTGTTCCAATATTTTCATGGTTCCCTTATGGTGGGTTGCGAGAGTAACAAAAGCTTAAACCCGAGTAAGTGGGGTATGGCGTATGGGAGTAAAGAAGACTTGATACTTAATGGTATGGTTGGGTTTCACGACCTTAATGAACTTTAGTAGTTGCATATACTTGTTAGCGGTCCAATCATGAGTGCATATGATCCAAGTAGAGAAAGTATGTTAGCTCATGCCTCTCCCTCATATAAAATTGCAAGAGTGATTACCGGTACTTGTTATCGATTACCTAAGGAAAAATAACTTTCTTGTTAAAGAAAGCTATCCACTTTTATTGCCTTGCAACTTATTTCAAGTTTTGTTCCCGCTAAGAACTCCTAGTTTCATACTTGTTTTAGGTAAAGCAGACGTGAAGTGTGTGTAGAGTTGTATCGGTGGTCGATAGAACTTGAGGGAATATTTGTTCTACCTTTAGCTCCTCATTGGGTTCGACACTCTTACTTATCGAAAAAGGCTACAAACGATCCCCTACACTTGCGGGTTATCAGCACCCTCCACTTCAAGTATGACGGCCTCACGACCATCTACATGAGGGTGTTCAGAGAGGACGGCCGGCGTGCGGGGTGCTGGCTCAAGGACTGCGGCGACGACGATGATCCAACCCTTGATGATGCTCGCAGCTCCTCCAGCAACGACGGCTCCTCCTCCGGGAAGAGAGCCAGCGGCAGCGGCTCCGATGAGCCGCCACGCCGCTGAGCCCGGTTCGGGGAGGGCGACGAGGGGCCTTGCCGCCACTCCATGGTGAAGCGGGAGGAGGGCTCAGACTGAGTCCGGAGGGCCTTCGAAGACGGGCATTGGGACATGTTGCGGTCGTATGGGCCGCTCTTATTTAACCTTTCCTATCAACTGCATTTTGAAAAAGGGTACAAGTGTCACGCCCAAGATGCGATTGTATCCCGATCACGTGCTGAACTCATGATTCGGGCACAACCGCATTTCGGGCGCTTAGCAAGATAGTTATCATTACATCGTACCATTAGATACATAGATGGGGATACATACAAGTCATACAATAGCCACATGAATACAACATATCATACACAAGACATCTGACTACGGATGAAAACACATGCAAAGCACACGACATCCATCCTGCTATCCCAGGCTGCCGGCCAGGAACCTAACCCCAGACTGGCGACGAAGAAGAAGGAAGAACTCTAACACAAGTAAACATTGCTCTCACGTCAAGTCCTCTGAAACCTGCACCCGCAACTGTTGTTGTAGTATCTGTGAGCCACGAGGACTCAGCAATCCCATAACCATGGGCATCAAGACTAGCAAAGCTTAATGGGTATGGAAAGGTTAAGTGGTGAGGTTGCAGCAGTGGCTAAGCATTTGTATAGTGCCTAAATTACTATTACAAGAAAAAGATGAGCATGTACGCAAACGGTCGGAACTAGTAATGATCACTAAGTGATCATATCTACTTACTTCCAAACATAAACCCACCATGTTCTCTTCCCGAACTTACTCAAAAAGAGACGATCACGGTTACTCGTGCGGTTGGTGTATTTTATTTCGGATCCTCTATCAAGTTTTCTACAATCGGATATAAACAAATTTGAATATGCCACATAACCGTGGGCACGACTTTCTAAAGATCATAACCCTGCAGGGGTGTCCCAAGTTAGCCCATCACAAGCTCTCACGATCAGCAGAGGTAAAACCCCTTATCTTAGGGACAACCCGATCAGACTCGGAATCCCAGTGCATAAGACATTTCAACAATGGTAAAACAAGTCCAGCAAGACCTCCTGGCATGCCGACACCCTGATAGTAGCCACGCGTATCTCGTCTCAGGCCACGTCCGGATGAGTGATGTGTACGGGAGCCAGATACCCCAAGTTGCCAAGGGGTGGCCCCGCAAAGTGCTCTAGTTTGGACCAACACTCATGGGGAGCACTAGTCCGGGTCGTAAATTAAGTCTGCGGGTAGTGCTAACTCCCTATGCAAGATTTAATTATTAGGCAAATGGTAAAACCAATGTTGGGCCTTGCTGGAGGAGTTTTATTCAAAGCGAACTGTCGAGGGGGGGGGGCATAAACCCCAACCGTGTTAGGCACGCAAAATCAAGGAACATAACACCGGTTTATCGGTTCTTAAGGCGGCATGAGTGGAACAAAATACCGAGCAAAAGGCCAAGCCTTCAACCCATTGCCAAGTATATAGGTGCATTAATTTAAATAAGTGATATTGTGATATTGCAAAATATCCAAGTTCTAACATGGAGCAATCTTCATCTTCACGTGCAACTAACAATGCTTTAAGAGGGGCTGAGCAAAAGCGTTAACATAGCCAAACAACGGTTTGTTGGGAAGGTGGAAAAGGTTAGAGGTTGTTTCATGGCAAAATGAGAGGCTTGAAGAACAAGTGGTGGGTAGCGTGACATATAGCGATAGCATCGAGACAACTAGCATAGCAATGATAGTAATGAGATCCAAGGTGGCGGTCATCTTGCCTGAGATCCCGCTAGGAAGAAGAACAGGTCCATGAAGAATAAGAAGCCACGAAGACGAACCAAGCGTAGTCGAACGAATCCTCACGATCACAAAGAAACGAGAACTAACAAGAAGAAGCACACAAGCATAAACAAGCCAAGATGCTCAACCAAGTATGATGCATGGCAAGGCTACATGATTCTATACATGGCAAGAGATGAAGCATACAAGATCATCATAAAAAGCAAGTTTAAATGAGGACGGAAACAACATATAACAGTTCTGGTAAGTCCTCATATGCATATTTACAAATTGGTCCATATCTGAACAAACCTTATGTTAAAGTTGTTAACCAGCAAGTTAACATGCACCATGATGGTCTACACGGTTTTCTAGTCAAGTTACATATAAGGTTCATTTAATTCAGAGCTACGGCCTAGAACATATGAGCAAAACAAGTTACACATGGCATTGATGCAAAATGCATTCAAACATCAAGCACACATACTCAAAACATGGATGCAACATAACATGATGCAACTACATGCAAAACCAAGCAAGTTTCATATAGAGCATGCTCAAAACGGAGCAACGGTTCAACACATACACATGAAACAAGTTTAAAGGACGAGTTGCCCAAAACAGCCACTAGGCATCTTACAAGCATCAACACAACATGCTACAAGTACAATATAGGCACAAGCATGGCATGAACTCAAAGCACAGATCGCATGCTTCCAATATCAACAAGGATCAAATTCATAGGCATCAAGAGTAAACCAACATGATCAAGTCAACAAACAAACTTTATATCACAAATTATGACTTAGTGGAAAACAGAGCATATGCATGAGCAGAGTTAATATGATGACATGTTGGAGGCAAGAAATAAATAACCTACAGAGCAAGAACATGGCAAGCAAAAGCATGGCACGCTAGTTCATAACATGGATCTCAAGGATCACAACATGGCATATACATGGGAGCAACAGGTTCATGGCATTCATCAAAACAAGATGCAAACATGATATAACAGATTCTCAGACTTTGTGAAAATCAGGGAATGCAAACAACAACATCATGATGCTGACTTTGGAGGCATATAACAGCAAGCATAGCAATCCTAATAAGCATGAAAAGATCATGAACATGTAGTAGGCATGGCACACTCCAAATAACTCCATTGGCACAACTCCATATGATGCATAGATTAATAACAATAAGTTTTGCCAAATTGAACATGTCGTTGACAGGCTGACAGATTTATCATGATGACAACTTGAGAGAAAGAACGAGATATGCTACAACAACTTATAATTGCAAACAAGGTCATGGATGGATGGAGCATAACATGTACTTCAAGACATGATCGTTGCACATCTCCAAATGTGCATGGATATGACTGTAGCATCAAGCAAACATGGCATCACAATATAACAGTTTCAGACTTATTATAACAGGTTTCAGAAAACAGCAACAGTGAGTAGGTCACTTTGCAAGCTTGTTGCACTAACCACAAGGCATATCATGGAAAACTAATTACACCATTGCAAAGAATACATGATTGTGCTCCTAAAGCAAGTTGACATGATGCTCAAAAGAAAATCGTACACAAATTTATGAAAATGACAAATGAGCAAGTTATATTTGTTTTCAGCAGTTAATGGCACTTAGCACTTTTGCAACAGAGATAATGGCATCAAGATGAACCCTAACATGCATGAAAATGAAGCCATCATGTAGAGCACAGAGATACGAACATTTTGACATGTTATACATGCAAAACAAAGCAACATGCACAAAGTCACAAGCACCACAACATGCACACATAATACTAGAATATGGGGACTTAGAGAAAAAATCAACCTCTGAAACTGGAAGGAGGGATCCGGGCGTGGGGCGCATTCGGTGGATCTCGTCCCGATCCACCGGATCTGAACGGGACAAGGCCGGCGGCGGCTCTGGCGACCGGCGGTGGTCGGGCGTGGCGCAGTGGCGGTGATGGCTGGTGGGCGAGGTGCGGCGGCGGGCGGCGCTCGGCGGAGGAGGAGGCCGAGGCGGCGGTGCAGCGAGCGGTGGCCGACGAATAGCGGGGTGGAGGCGGCGAGGTGGCAACGGCGGAGGAGGTCAGGCCGGTCGGTGGCGGCGGCTCGATAGTGCGATGGTGCGATGGCGAGGTCGGGCCGGGCGGAGGCGGCGGCTAGGTGGTGCGGTGCCGGTCGGCGGGAGCAGAGGGCGGCGGCGGTGGTGAATGCGGCGAGGCCGGGCAGCGGGCACACCGGAGGTGCGGGCGAGGTCACCGGAGGCAGCGGCCAGTGGCGACGAAGGCGCGGGGGCACGGGCCGGAGGCGGCGGCGGGCGCGGGACCGGTGCGGCCCGGGTTCGGCTGGGGCGGGCCGGATCTGGGCCCCGAGCGGCTGGCGGCAAAGTGGGCATGACGGCGGTGACGTGGCGCTGTCCAATTGGCTGGGATGTCGGCTAGACCCGTCGGGTCCCCGGCGGACGTGTCCGGCAGCGCGGGTAGGAGGGGAACTAGGGTTTTACCCGAAAAATTAGGAGAGGGAGGCTGTTTTATAGGTAGAGGGAGGTAGGAGAGGGCTATTGAGGTGCGGTTTTTGGCCACGCGATCGTGATCCAATGGCAAAGAGCATGGAGGGAGTTTAGATGGGCTAGCGGGCTGCTGTGGAGGACTGTTGGGGTGCAAGGAGAGAGGGGTCCACCATTGGGGCATCAAACGACCTCCGAATGCGAGGAAATTTGGCAGGCGGCCTACACTATAATAAGACCGCATGCAAACTTTCACCCCATTCCGAGAACATTTCTATGCCACTTATAAAATAATATATCGGAGGTTTTGTGGGCATGTGCGATTGTGTCTGGGCTCAAAATGGACAATGGAAAGGACGAGGGGGCTCGGCAACTACGGACGGATGCAAGTTTTAAAAGTATGCAGATGAAATGCACACGATGACATGGCAAAATGCAACACGCAAGCAAATGACATGGCAATGACAATGAATAAGAGGAAGACACATGGCGCATCGGTCTCAGGGTGTCACAAGAGGGTCCTACCGGGGCGTGTAATGAACCATTGCACTTATGTTACTATGCTATGCTTACTATTTCTGTGTTATGTTATGACGTTTAAGTTCCGAGTAGGTGCGGTAGGGTAACTTAGCTCAGTATATTCGTGGTAGCCTCCCACCTCGTGAGGGTGAGCCCTTCATCGTCCAGTGAAGCCCCCCTTGCTGTTGACTCAGTAGCTACCGGTCTCGGGAGGCATCATAAAGCTGCAGAATTGTTAGAAGACTCATCGGGTATCTTGTCCTTCATAAAGCTACCGGTCTCGGGTGCCATGGCTTAGTGCACCGTGTCGCGGTACCCGTGGGGTACGGACTTTAAAAAAGGGGTGCATAAGTCACGAGCTCGCTCGAGGGCTCCTCGCGAGATTAAAGGAAGTGTGTTTGCGGCGCAGGCAAGCCCAGCGCACGCACACGCCTGCCTGCCTATGTAGCCCCCGTGCGAGGCACACGAGGGAGAGCGACAGGCAACCGTCATTCTCCCTGATCCAAGACAAAAAGGCGAGTGAATAAAAAGGAGGAAAACCCAACTAGGCAATCGAGAAACGCCAGAACTCCAAATTCCATTAAGAGGTTGCAAACCAACTACAGTAAGCAAGCAAATGAACAGCCGCGTCCGGCACCTACTCTAGTCTTCTCACCAGCACGGAGCAAAGTGTTGGCACTAGGACGTGGGAGGGAGCCCCCAAGGCCCGAGGGCGGCACTACGGAGACTCCGGGGCATGTACAGCCCCACTCATTATTACATGAGAGTGTCACGAACGGAGACCTTCACAGGCACGGGGCCTTGCTTCATGGGTAGAAATTCCGAAGGTGTTGGATGTTCCAGGCGTTCTGTATGGGGACTCCATCTTGTGTCTCCAGGCGCATGGCGCTAGGCCTGGAGACGCAAGCGATTCTGAACGGGCCCTCCCACATGGGGGAGAGCTTATGCGGCAATTCCCTGGAGAGCACACGCCTTAGGACAAGGTCGCCTACCTCGAGCGGCCTGGAGCGGATGTAGCGGTAGTGGTACCGCCGCAGCGCCAGCTGGTACCTTGCCGCCCAGAATGAGGCTTGATGGCGGCATTCCTTCCCCAGCACAAGGTCAACCCCCCACGTGGCGTCCTGGTGTGCTTCGTCAAAACGCCAAGACCCGTGCAGAGCGATGCTTGACCTCATGTGCGAGAATTTCTTCGGCTCCGTAGATGAGGAAGAAAGGAGTTTCTCTGGTTGGCTTCGTTGCGGTGGTGCGGATGGACCACAGCACGGACTGGAGCTCGTCCAGCCAACCCCTGCCACAGGTCTCGAGCTTCTTCTTGAAGGTTCTTTCCTTTAGGTCCCTCAAGACCTCTGCATTCGCGCACTCGGCCTGGCCGTTGCGGTGTGCCACTGAGGCGTAGCATATCTGCGTTCCCAGATTAGCACAGTATGTTTTGAAAAGGTTGCTAGTGAACGGCGAGCCGTTGTTGGTGATGACGCAATTTGGGACCCCGAAGTGGCTCACGAGGCCCTTGATGAACTTGACTGCCGAGCCGGCTGGGATGGTGCGGACGGCTTCTACCTCCGCCCACTTGGTGAACTTGTCGATGGCGACATAGAGGTAGTGGTAGCCCCCATGCACCCTAGGGAACGGGCCCAGGATGTCCAGCCCCCAGACCGCGAACAGCCAGGACAGCGGGATGGTCTGGAGGCCCTGTGCGGGCTCGTGGATCTGTTTTGCATGAAAATGACAGGCTGCGCAGGACCTTAGCAGTTTTGTGACGTCGTTGAGCGCCGTGGGCCAATAGAATCCGCTGCGGAATGCCTTGCCCACGAGGGTTCGTGAGGAGGAGTGGTGCCCACAATCTCCGTTGTGTATGTCTTCCAGCAGCACACGTCCCTGCTCCTTGAATATGCATCGCAGGGACACATTGTTCAGCCGCCTTTGGTAGTGCTCGCCGTCTTGGATGTAGTATGCAGTGGCTTGCCGCACCATGCGCTCCGCTTCTTCTTCTTTCCCGAGGGGGTTCCTTGGAGCAGGTATGCCTTGAATTCCTCGGTCGAACACCCCTCCTGAGGTTCCAGCGTGAGGAGCAAGCGGGCTCCCGAGGCTGGTGCACCTGAGGAGGGTGCTCGCCGGAGCTCCTCCCAAGGCGTTGCTGGTTTGACGGTGGGAGGGGCCGCTGATGGATTGAAGACTCGCTCTTCAAATACAACGGGATCTTGTGGCAAGCGCCGGGATGCCCTTTTGGCAATGTCGTCCGCCTCGTTGTTGATGTTGCGCGGTACGTGTTGCAATGCCAACCCCAGGAACTGCTTCTCAATCTTCCGTACTTCCTCAAGGTACACCTCCATGTGCTCGTCCTTTGGTGTCGATGCCTTGTTGGAGATGTTGACCAGGAGCTAGGAGTAGCCTTTGATGGTGAGGCGCTTTACCCCCAGCGCTGCAGCAGCCTTGAGGCCAGCGATCAGGCCCTCATACTCTACGTTGTTGTTGGAGACCTTCTCGCCATTCTAGAAGCATAGCTGCACGGTGTAGTAGAGCTTGTCCTTGATGGACGAGATGACCACAGCTCCAGCCCCCGCGCCCTGCCACGCGAGGGACCGTCAAAGTACATGACCCATCCATCTGGGGCTTCGTCTCCAGGGGTGAGGGAGCGTCCTCGCTCACCTCCTGACCTAGGGTGTCAGTCCATTCAGCCACGAAATCAGCGAGGGCTGCTCCTTTGATAATCCGAGTCGTGCTGAATTCCAGCTCAAACGCCTGCAGTTCAATGTTCCACTCGGTGACTCCTCCTGCTACATTGGGGCTCCAGAGTACCCTTTCCAGGGGGTAAGCTAAGACGACCTTGATGGGGTGACCTTGAAAGTAGTGATGCGGCTTCCATGAGGCTACAAGGAGCCCTAGCAGGAGCTTCTGCGGCATAGGGTAACGGGCTCGTGCGTCACACTGCACTGTGCAGACGAAGTATACCGGGTGCTCGGCGAGGGTGGATGTGGCTGCAGTGTCCCGAGGTTCCTGAGCCGGAGTGTACCGTCCTCAGGGGCCTTAACATCTTGAAGGTCCGCCGTGGCCTCCTTGGCATTGTCCTGAGCTCGTAATGGCCCAGCTAGGCCTGAGCCACTCTGTTTCTTCGGGTTATCAATTTGGCGCCCATCCCGGATTGCCACTAGTGCGGCACTCGCTGAGTGTGGCGTGGCAGCCAGATAGAGTACCAAGGAATCACGGAGGTGTGGCGCCACCATCACAGGAGGGCTGGTGAGATATCTCTTGAGGCCCTCAAAAGCTGCATTGGCCTCACAGGTCCATTCGAACGGGCATTTCCTCTTCATCATCTTGAAGAAAGGAAGGGCGCGTTCCCCCAATCGACCTAGCGACGTTACGCAGCCTGCCAGCTTCTGCATCTCCTTCGGGGTCTTCGGTGGGCTCATCTTTTCTATAGCCTTGACCTTCTTGGCGTTGGCCTCTATCCCTCTGTGTGATACCAAGAAACCTAGGAGCTTGGCCGACGGGACACCAAACACGCATTTTTCAGGGTTGAGCCGCAAGTCGACTTTGGCAGGCTGACGAAGGTTTCTTCCAATTTGTCGATGAGGGTTTTGGCCTCCTGAGACTTCACCACTATGTCATCGACGTATGCTTCTGCGTTCCTCCCAAGCTACTCCCCTAGGGAGACGTGCATCAGTTGCTGGAAAGTTACTCCTGCGTTGCGCAACCTGAATGACATACATGTGTAGAAGTACACCACGCAGGGGGTCAGGAAGGCCGTCTTCTCGACATCTTGCACCGCCATATTGATTTGATGATAGCCTGAGAAGGTGTCCAGGAGGCACAGCAGGTCGCACTCAGCGGTAGAGTCAACGATCTCATCAATGCATGGGAAAGGGAAAGGGTCCTGAGGGAAAGCCTTGTTGAGGTTGGTGAAGTCGACGCACCTACGCTCCTTTCTGCCTTTCTTGGGGACGATAATCGGGTTCGCGAGCCACTCCGGATGGCGCACTTCTCGGATGACGCCTGCTTCGAGTAGCTTGCGGACCTCTTGAGTGATGAACGCATGCCTCTCATGAGCTTGTCGCCGCACCTTCTCCTTCATGGGGCACGCGTTCGGGCACACAGTCAGGTGGCGCTCTATCACCTCGCACGGGACCCCAACCAGGTCCGGCGCCTCCCACGCGAACACCTCCTTGTTCACGCACATGAAATGAACCAAAGCCTCTTCTTGGTCCGCGGGGAGGCCGGACCCTATGGTGAAGGTGGGGCCCGGCTTCCTGTTTTCATCCACCGGCACCTGCTTCGTTTCCACCCGATCTTGAGAAAAACAACTGATTCTTTTTTGTTGGGGCAGCCCCCGGGGCCACTAGCGCCCCTCCGACGTGCGCTGGCGTGGCCGCCACGAACTCGTAGGCCAGCTTGAGCGCTTGAAGCATGTCCTTGGTGTCTCTTGGCACGGTGAGGATGCCGCTACTTCCCGGCATCTTCATGAGATTGTACGCGGGGTGGGTTGCCGCCATGAACTTGGCCAGCGCTTGGTAGCCAAGAATTGCATTGTACGGCAGGTTCATGCAAGCGATGTCGGAGTTGAAGAGCTCGGTGCGATAGTTGTGGCGCGTGCCAAAGGTAACTGGGAGGTGGATCTGCCCGATGGGGTCGATGGAACCGTCGACGACCCCGGAGAAAGGCTTGGTGGGGAGGAGGAGTTCGCAGGGTACATGGAGGAGGTTGAACGCCTTTACAGAGAGGACGTTTAGGCCGGCTCCACCGTCGATGATGATCTTGGTGACGGCCATGTTGCATATGGTGGGTGTGCAGAGCATGCAGAGCACGCCCGCCCCAGTCGTGGACTCGGGATGGTCGCATGAGTCAAAGGTGAGGTCGGACCTGGGGGCCACCCAGCCTGGGGGTGAGCATGTGACCCCCGCTTGTCATATGAACTGCTTGATGTGTCGATCTGATGCCGGCGCCGGCGAACCTCCGAGAAGTGTCGCGGCCACGTTGGGCCCGTGCGCCACATAGCGCGTGATGAATAGGTCGTACAACTCTTCCCAGGAAGCCATCGAGGCCTCCGGCAAGCTTAGGAACCACGCGCGTGGCTCCCCCATGAGGGCCATGGGGAGCCAGTTTGCCATCACCTTACCGTCGTCGCCGGCTTCCCGGACGGCCTCCGTATAGGCTTGGAGGAACACCATTGGGTCTCTCGCGCCGTTGTATCGCGGCGGCAGCGCCGGCCAGAGCCTTGGAGGCCACTGCACTTGTCTCAAAGCGGGGAAGAGGGCTTGGATGCCTACTCTGCCCCTGAATGTCACCCGCGGTTTGACGGGCAGAGCGACGCCCGTCATGAGCGGAGCTGTATGGCGTGGAAGGAGCCCTACAATGAGGGGAGTAGATCCTCAACACGCACCCCTACCTGGCATGCCAAATGTTGGATTCAGGGCTCCGCAAAACCCTACTAGGTTCAAACTCTGGGGTGCGTGCGAAGATCTCAACCTCGCCTATCTATCTACTCACTGTCTCACAAACTAGCACGATAAACTGGAATGTAAAAGAGACACGAGACAGTTTATCCTGGTTCAGGCCACCTATCGGTGAGTGGCCCTACTCTAGCAGTATGGTGGATTAGCCTCGAGATGGGTTGTGGATGAACTAGTACAATGAGTGAACAACCTCCGGAGGATAGGTGTTCTTCCCTGGTGCTGGAGGAGAAGGTCTGAATGATCTGTCCCATCTCTCTCTCTCTCTCTATATATATATATATATCTACGTCCCTCCGTCCGTCGGGTGGTGGATATCCTACTTATATAGTGGCCTTGGTCCTCTTCCCCGAAATGTTTGGCGGGAAGGGATCCCACAACGGCCAATTTAGAAGGGGGCAGCTAGTACATCTTTTCCTGACTAAACGTGGTCTTCGCCTGCAAAGCCTCTAATCCTGACGCCATGGTGGGCTCGGTGATGACCTCCGTCCTATCGTCCTGGCGGTCTTGATCTTGTTGCACTGGAATGGAAACCTTTGGCAGATTCCTCGGGACTCTGCTCCTGAGCCCACTTCCTTAGCACCAAAGAGGAAACTGTTGTACTGCGCCCGCTGGCGCCCACCTGGCCTTGGTCGTCATGGCTTGCGTCATGCAAACCTCATGAGGTGGGGGTCGCATAGAGTTCTCTACTCCTCGGGAGCCAGCCAGACGAGGCTGCCCCTTCCAGAGGTCTTGGTGTTGTTCGCCCCGCGAGCCTTGGCCCCTCATGAGGGTCTTGACTGTTGATGCTGAAGATGGGTCGTACCAGGCCTGAAAAGGAGCCACATCGCGGGCCGCAGGCACGCAAGTCTGGGTACCCTGGTTCCTAGAATGCCGACATATATTATTTTGAGAGTCTTTAAAACAACATGGTAATTTTCTTGGGTTATGAATTTAGTCATAATATGATAGGCATCCAAAGGAGATATAATAAAAAATTTCATATAAAAAGCATTGAATACTATAAAAAATTTGATTCCTTATAATTGTTTCGAGATGTTGAGATGGTAATATTAGAGTCATGCTAGTGGTAGTTTGTGAGGTTAAAGAAATAATTGTGTTAAGGTTTGGGATTCCTGTAACATGCATGTATGGTCTCCTAACTATGTAACCAAATTGGAGCGGATTGTATCTTGATTTTTTATCTTTGCGTGAAGGTCAGGGGTGCACGATGGTTAACTCCTACCAACCTCCCCACTAGGAGCATGCATCATAGTACTTTGCTTCGAGGGCTAATATTTTTTTGCAATAAGTATGTGAGTTCTTTATGATTAATGTTGAGCCCATGGATTATACGCACTCTCACCCTTCCACCTTGCTAGCCACTCTAGTGTCGCACAACTTTCGCCGCTGGATCAAACCACCTTATACCCTTCCTCAAAATAGCCACCATACCTACCTATTATGGCATTTCCATAGCCATTATGAGATATATTGCCATGTAACTCCACCGTTCCGTTTATTATGACACGCATCATCATTGTCATATTTCTTTGCATGATCATGTAGTTGACATAGTCTTTGTGGAAAACCCATTATTCATATTTTTTATACATCTCACTCATCATTGCACATCCCGGTACACCGCCAGAGGCATTCATATAGAGTAATATCTTTGTTCTAAGATCAAGTTGTAATATCGAGTTGTAAGTAAATAAAGTGTGATGATCATAATTATTAGAACATTATCCCATGTGAGGTATAAATAAAGAGGCCGAAAGAGTCTCCAAAAAAAGAGAAAATGGTCTCCAAAAAAAGGAGGAGCCTAAAAAAGTTGAGAGAAAAAGAGAGAAGGGACAATGTTACTATCCTTTTCCACACTTGTGCTTCAAAGTAGCACCATGTTCTTCATGATAGAGAGTCTCCTATGTTGTCACTTTCATATACTAGTGGGAATTTTTAATTATAGAACTTGGCTTGTATATTCCAACGATGGGCCTCCTCAAATGCCCTAGGTCTTTATGAGCAAGCAAGTTGATGCACACCCACTAGTTTTCTTTTGAGCTTTGATACACTTATAGCTCTACTGCATCTATTACATGGCAATCCCTACTCACTCACATTGATATAAATTGATGGATGAGGGAGTCCTAGATTAGGGCGTCCTCGGATGTCCGGACAATTCGATATAGGCTGGACTGATGGGCCATGAATACAAAGGAGAAGACTATCCCCCGTGTCTGGGTAGGACTCGTATGTGCGTAGAACGGCAAATTTGGTGTCCGGGTCTAATATTTCCTTCCTCTGCAAACCGACTCTGTACAACACTAGGCCCCTCTGATGTGTATATAAATCGGAGGGTTTAGTCTGTAGAGAGCGTTAGAATAATCATAGGCTAGACGGCTAGGGTTTAACCAATACGATCTCGAGGTAGATCAACTCTTGTAACCCCTATACACATCGAATACAATCAAGCAAGACGTAGGGTTTTACCTCCTTTAAGAGGGCCTGAACCTGGGTAAACATTGTGTCCCTATTGTCCCTTGTTACCATTGATCCTTAGACACACAGCTTGGGACCCCCTACCCGAGATCTGCCGGTTTTGACACCGACATTGGTTCTTTCATTGAGAGTTCTGTTGTGTTGTCTATAGAAGAATCGATGGCTCTCCTCGTCATTGACAATGGCATTGTCTTCGGGGAGACCTTCCTCCCTGGTCAGCTTTTCGTGTTTGGCGGCTTCGTGCTACGTGCCAACTCGACCAATCACCTTGAGCAGGTCGACAGCTACGCCCCCGGTCACCAGATCAGGTTCGGAAGTTTGAACTACATAGCTGATATCCGAGGAGACCTAATCTTCAAGGGGTTCGCGGCCTTGGCCGCCGCTCCCCACAGACACGAAGGAGGTCTTTCGGATCTACTATTAGATCCCGTCCAGGGGTCGATGCTCATATCCGGCCTGGCCTTAGATTTGGAGCGGACCACTTCATGTGAAGACATGAGGATGAACCCCGCCGGACTCTTTCCCAACACGGAGCTTCTAGCCGGAGAATCAGATACGACCGCGCCGTCAGCGGACCCGGAATCAAACGGGACTCTTCCTATTGTCGGGAAGCCGGACTCGCCTCCGGACACGAAGTCCGAACTCTCGAGATATGTACCCCTCGGGCTCAGTCAAGTGGTTATCACTAAGCCTAGCTCCTCAGATCCTCAGACGCATGTCCAGCTCTCGCTCTTAAACAAGGCGCTACACTTACTATAATCTCTCGCCATCACAGAGGTATCAACTCCAAACTACGCCCATCTTGAACTAGGGGCTAAGACTAGGGAATTTTACGTCCCACCCACCACCCACTTAGTAGCCACTGTCCAGGATTTTACCGACATGCTAGACTACGCTTCTGAAGACATCGATGGCATGGACAACGATGTCAAAGACAAACTAGGTCAAAACCCACCCATCACTGGGCGTTGGACGGCCACTTCTACTTACGATGTATACATGGTGGACACGCCTGAGAAGAATGACGACGACGGCACTAAAGATCTAGATGAGGATAAGCCCATCGATGAACCGCCAAAACGACGGCTTCAGCGGTGCCGCTCACGATCGCATCAAGGAAGGGAAAGCAATACCAACACTGGAGATAATGACACTCCGGATAATGTTGAAGACCTTGACAACCCCATTCAGTCCGCGTCCGAGCAGGATGAAAGGGAAGAGGGTCAATTCAGCCCCGAAAAACTCGCTGATCACGAGGATTTGGAAGATAGTAACTACTTACCCGCCTCCAAAGAGGAGGTTAGCCTTGGTGACGAATATTTCATCGTCCCAGAGGAACCCCTCGAACAAGAACTCTTCAAGCGATAGCTCATCGCCACCGCGCGGAGCCTGAAACAGAAACAGCAACAGATTAAAGCCGAACAGGATACACTCAATGGTAAATGGACTAAGGTCCTAGCCGCCGAAGAAGGATATGGATTTGAGCGCCAAACAAAGAGTTATCCCAAACACAGGCTACTACCACAATTCAACGATGAGACCCTTGCACTAATACCATCAAGATACAATCAGACTGATCAACCTGACCGACCACCACGTGGATTGGACAAAACGGCTAATAACGTCGAACACCAGCCCGCGCCCCCTCACCATAGAGGTAAGGAGACAGCGGCTCTAGGCTACAAGTACGACCTACGTCAAGACCTGGCCAATAGAGCTGGCCAAACCAGATCAATATATGGATCAAGAGTACGTGCCCCCACAAGGGACGATGGCCATCAAGCCTCGCATGAAAAACATAATCAAGTTCGGGCCCAGCACCGAACACATATGTCATCCGAACTCCATCACGATGTTGCCCAGTACAGAGGTGCCGCACACCCCATGTGCTTTACCAGTGAGGTAATGCAGCACCAATTTCCGGAAGGGTTCAAACCTGTGAACATCAAGCAATATGATGGAACGACAGATCCCGCCGTATGGATTGAAGATTTCCTTCTCCACATTCACATGGCCCGCGGAGATGACCTCCACACCATTAAATACCTCCCTCTAAAACTGAAAGGACCAGCGCGGCACTGGTTGAACAGCCTCCCGGAGAACTCCATTGGAAGTTGGGAAGACTTAGAGGATGCTTTTCGGACCAACTTTCAGGGCACTTATGTCAGGCCACCAGACACTGATGACCTGAGTCACATAGTCCAGCAACCCGGAGAGTCAGCCTACAAACTTTGGAATCGATTCTTAACTAAAAAGAACCAAATCATCGACTGTCCAGATGCCGAAGCCTTAGCGATATATAAGCACATCGTCCGTGACGAATGGCTTGCCCGACACCTCGGTCAGGAAAAGCCGAAGACCATGGAAGCTCTTACTGCACTTATGACCCACTTCGTGCAGGCGAAGATAGCCGGTTGGCTCATAGTAGCAATAGTACCAGCGACCCCGATACTTCTGAGGCCAGGGATGGCAATGGTAGGCCACGACGCAACAAAAACAAGCGTCGGAACAATAATGGAGAAACAAAGGATACGGGAGTAAACGCTGGATTCAGTGGCTCCAAACCCGGCCAGCAAAAGAAGTGGTTCAAAGGCAATAGGGACGGTCCATCCAACTTGGACAAAATACTCGAGAGACCTTGCCAGATTCATGGCACCACTGACAAGTCTGCCAACCACACCAACAGAAATTGCTGGGTTTTCAAATAGGCCAGTAAATTAAATGTTGAACATAAGGGGAAAGGACCTCAAAGAAAGGACGATGATGAGCCTCGCCCGCTGAACACTGGGGGCAGAAACAATTTTCCCCCGAGGTGAAAACGGTGAACATGATCTATGTCACCCACATCCCCAAGAGGGAGGGCAAGGGCGCGTTAAGGGACGTCTACACCGTAGAGCCTGTCACCGCAAAATTCAACCTATGGTCGGCTTGTTCGATCATGTTTGATCGCAGGGACCACCCAACCAGTATCCATCACAGAGGTTCAGCGGCACTAGTACTCGATCCTATCATCGACGTATACCATCTCACTAGAGTCCTTATGGACGGTGGCAGCTGCCTAAACTTGATCTATAAAGATATTGTTCATAAGATGGGTATCGACCTATCAAGAATTAAGCCTAGCAAAACTACCTTTAAAGGAGTGATACCCAGCATGGAGGCCCGTTGCACGGGCCCATTAACACTTGAAGTAGTATTCGGCTCTCCAGACAATTTCCGAAGTGAAGAATTGATCTTTGATATTGTCCTTTTTTCACAGTGGTTATCATGCACTGCTTGGGCGAACTGCTTTCGCCCGCTTCAATGTAGTCCTGCACTATGCTTATCTAAATCTCAAAATGCTTGGATCTCATGGCATTATCATAGTAAATGTGAATACGGAGCGCTCCTTCCGTATTGAGTAGCATACCGCGGCCCTAGAAGCCGAAGTACAGGGCGGCCTCACCAAGATGAACAACTCATCGGTTATCAAGACCCGTGACACTACTAAACATGTCCGACCCGCATTACAATGCGGTGGGTCGGTGGAACCTGAGCTTAACTAGCAGTTTAGCCTCCGCCGATTGCCCCATAATTTTGTGGCATGCGTACCTCATGTACATAACTATGCACTTAAAATACCCTCGGCAACGTCGGAGGCACACTAAGGAAAAGGTCCATAGTACGGCTTGACCCTATTCGTACCTCAAATATTTTTATTCCATTGTAGGTTCGTTAAAGAACCTACTTGATCTACGGTCGCGCGGGGACTCCTTTCTAGGTTCCTGTTTTTTAGCAGATGACCATCGGACTCCTCTCCAAGGATGCCACACCAAGGAGAAACGGCGCAGACGTGTAGCAAGGCATCACTGGGACCATTTATTTTAAGCTTTGTGTAAACCTTTCCCTTGTGTAAACTTTTGTCATGTAAAATGGCCTCGATGTTTTTGGCAGTATCTGTAACAACACGGCTCGACGTATTAATCAGGGTATAAAGGAAGCAGTTGATCACCACTTTGTTTGGCAATCATTTTGTTTCATCAGCTGTATTCCCTCCCTATTTCAGACTACCACACGTGCTTTACTCCAACCTTAACACTGGGGGTTGTATTCGGACATGCACATTTCAAGTCCGAACACCTATAGGGTACTCATCAGCGTCCTAGATTTTGCATTATATGCATCGGCTCTGAATCATGTCTTGGGTCTATAGTTGGGTTGCCCAGCTCCTGTGCTTACCACCCTACGTTCCGCGTGTTCGTCTAAGGTAGTAAAGGGAGAACCACTGCGATTGTATTTCTGGTTCATCCGGTCAAGTACCTTAGTAGAGAAAGCCGAAAACTGACTGTCATGATAGGCGAAAGTTGGTCAGTGATTCGGTGACTTAGTATTATACTACAAATCATTAGCAATTCACCCCATGTTACACGAGGGGCTGGTCTTTGTCCTGTCGCGCGGAAAAGGCACCGTAGTCCGATAGCCGCACACGCACAAGGGGCTAGTACCAAGCTCCATAGTCAAACTCCTATGGCTAAGTGAAAGTAATAAAGTTGCATAGTCCGATTGCCTGGTTCACCTCGCGGACACCTCCTTTATGGACCAAGACATTGGATAAAGTGTGCTCATGCGTTATGCCGAACACCCCTGTAGCATCTACATGGGGGCTGAAATCGACGACTGGCAACTTTCAGATATATAACAATAAACGGCCGCACAAGAGAAAAAGTCGCTCGAATAGAAGGCACAAACATAGATATATAACAACATGGGTTCACAACATAGTTTGTACAACCCAAACACATTTAATCAAATATTACGTCCTTAGAACATTGACCCTCTATCTCTCGGGCTCCTTCTAGGACGTCATCGAAGTACCTCTCTGGCTTCCGGTGATCTTTTCCTTTGGGCGGGATTACGGTTGCCACTTCGGTGGCCTTCATCTTCACCCATTGCATTTTGACGCGGGCGAAGGCCATCCGGGCACCCTCTATGCGGGCCGAGCGCTTTACAGCATCAATTCGCGGTCGCGCATCGACCTTCTGTTAGGGATCGGCTCGGTTGGCCAAAGTTGGACTATTAGGTCCTTCATGGCCAAACCTTCCACCCTATGCAGCTCCACCAGCTGCTTCAGTTGGTCGTTCAGAGGCGTCGGGTGTTCCAGCGCAAGAAATTGCGACCAGAACGGCTTCTCGGACGAGTTCCCCTCTTAGGCTCGGAAAAACTGTGTGCCATCGGCGGCACTCTTTGGAAGATTCGCAAACACGCCTGGAGAAGTCCACACTTGTGTGAGGAAAGCATACCTCTGACCTCCAAAGATACTATGCAAAAGAAAGGCCTTACGAGTGATACGTCTCCAACGTATCTATAATTTTTTATGGTTCCATGCTACTACATTACCTATCTTGGATGTTTTATATGCATTTATATGCTATTTTATATGATTTTTGGGACTAACCTATTAACCCAGAGCCCGGTGGAAGTTTCTGTTTTTCATTGTTTTTGAGTTTCGTAGAAAAGGAATATCAAACAGAGTTCAAACGGAAGAAAACTTAGTGAGATTTTTCTTGGACAAGAAGACACCAGATGGACATGGAGTACATGCCAGGGGACCCTCGAGGCGGCCACAAGGGTGGAGGGTGCGCCCTGGGGGGTAGGGCGCGCTCCCCGAGCCTCCCCTGACCTATTACTTCCGCCTATAAATTCACATATATTCTAGAAACATCAGAACATCGATCGAAACCACTTTTCCATTGCCGTAACCTTCTATTCTCGCGAGATCCCATCTGGAGGCCTTTTCAGGTACTCTGCCGGAGGGGGAATCAACCACGGAGGGCATCTACATCAACCCTATTGCCCTTCCGATGAAGTGTGAGTAGTTTACCACAGACCTACGGTTCCATAGCTAGTAGCTAGATGGCTTCTTCTCTCTCTTTGATCTTCAATACCATGTTCTCATTGTTGTTCTTGGAGATCTATCCGATGTAAACTTCTTTTGCGGTGTGTTTGCTAAGATCCGATGAATTGTGGGTTTATGATCAGATTATCTATGAATAATATTTGAGTTTCTTCTAAATTCTTTTATGTATGATCTTATATCTTAGTAATTCTCTTCGAACTATTAGTTAGGTTTGGCCAACTCGATTGGTTTTTCTTGCAATGGGAGAAGTGCTTTGTTTTGGATTCAATCTTGCGGTGCTCAATCTCAATGATAGAAAGGGACATGACACGTATTGTATTGTTTCCATTGAGGATAACAAGATGGGGTTTTATCATATTGCTTCAGTTAATTCTGCTACATCATTTCATCTTGCTTAAGACGTTACTCCGTTCTTATGAACTTAATACTCTAGATGCAGAATCATTTCGGTCAATGTGTGGAGTTATAGTAGTAGATGCAGGCAGGAGTCAGTCTACTTGCCACGGACGTGATGCCTATATTCATGATCATTGCCATAGATGTCATTATAATTATTCGCTCTTCTATCAATTGCTTGACAGTAATTTCTTGACCCATCGTAATACTTGCTATCATGGGAGAAGCCTCTACTGAAACCTATGGCCCCCGGGTCTATTTTACATCTTATAAGTTTCAGATCTACAATTTTGCAATCTTTTACTTTTCAATCTATAAACCAAAATCCCAAAAATATTTACTTTACTATTTCATCTATCTCTATCAGATCTTGCTTTTGCAAATAACCTAGAAGGGATTGACAACCCCTTTATAGTATTGGGTGCAAGTTTGTTGTTTGTTTGTGCAGGTATTTGGAGACTTGTGTGTAATCTCCTACTGGATTTATACCTTGGTTCTCAAAACTGAGGGAACCACTTATTCTACTTTGCTGCATCACCCTTTCCTCTTCAAGGGAGATACCAACGCAAGCTCTAGAGGTAGTAGGAAGAATTTCTGGCGCCGTTGCCGGGGATATCTACGCCAAGTTAAGTCAAGATTTGTCTTCTTCAACTCGCCAATCTCTAGTGCCGTTGAGATCTACATCAAGTCAATACCCACCAAGTACCCTTCATTAAACTCTCATCTCTTGCATTTACATTTTGCCAGTCGCCTCTCGTTTTCCTCTCCCCCATTTCTAAAATGATTTTCAAAAAAGATTTGCCTTTTCTTCACCCTTCTTTCGTTCGTCTTGTCCGCTCGCTTTTTTGGTTGCACTACACCTACCTCGTATTCGTGGCTAGTCCTCCTATCATTATTAGCACTCCCGACAATGAAGTTCTCAAATTTAAACAAAGGGAGAGGGAAAATTTAAAAGATGCTTGGTATAGAATTTGTAATGCTCAAAATAGATCTACTCGAAAGAAATCTACTGTCGTTCTTCTCCGTAATTTTTATGTGGGAGTTACTACTTGGAATTGATATCTTCTAGATACCATTACTGGAGGGAATTCTTTGGGGAGTCACACTTTTGATTCTTATAATGACATGATAGATTTTTTAGGACCACCACCTCTGTTGGTTAATGGGACTACATTAACTTTGGAACATGTGATGCAAAGACTTGATATTATTGAAAACAAAATGGCTACTATTGAGATTATTGAAAATTTAGAGAAGAAGGTTCATAATCAAATTACTCAATATGTATCTAAGGTAGGGGCAACTA
Organism: Secale cereale; assembly: GCA_902687465.1. NCBI lineage: Eukaryota > Viridiplantae > Streptophyta > Magnoliopsida > Poales > Poaceae > Secale > Secale cereale. The sequence continues at coordinate 241,057,645 of LR738714.1, forward strand.
TAAAGAATCTTAAGGAAAAATAACAAATAGTCAATGAAAAATAGATCAAGGTTCTATTAGGATTGGCAAACTAGAAAATATTATTACCAATTTGGGTTCTGCTTTTTCCTTCGTTGAAAATAATCCTGCTGCTACTCCTAAGTTCACCAAATTTGTCTATGTTCCTAAGAATAAGGGTGAATCTTCTAGTCAAGAAGATCTCAAATCATTAAGTATTTACTCCGATCTTTTTAATATGATTAAGGGACCCATTACAACGAATGAACTTTTTGATTTCTTGCCTAGGAGTTTGATTATTGATAAAACCAAATAATATCTTAAGGAAAATAGAGGTATATATGATTAAAGAATTGCATACCAAAGACGATAATACCTAGATCTATTTTCATTTTATGCCTAGCTAAGGGCATTAAACAATAGCGCTTGTTGGGAGGCAACCCAATTTTATTTTTGCTTTTTACTTTTTGCTTCTGTTTTGCAAGTTTTAGACATTATTACTTATGTAGTAATTGTGTTTTGGTGTTTTAATTAGTGTTTGATCCAAGTAAGACCTTTATGATGGCTTGCGATGACCGTTGATTTGATTTTGCTGAAAATAGAATCTTTTACGCCCAGTGCAGAAAATTCAATAATTCACTCGAACGTCGAAACCTTCTGAATTTTTTTAAAAAATGATATACAAATTCCCCACTTCGTCCAATTTTTCAGAATTTTTAGAGTTACAGAAGTATGGTTTTCAGATTGCTGCATACTGTTCTATTTTTCACAGATTCTGTTTTCTATGTGTTGTTTGCTTATTTCGATGCATCTATGGCTAGTATCGGGGGGTATGAACCATGTAGAAGTTGGAATACAGTAGATAATACACCAATATAAAATTATAATAAGATCACAACAGTAACTTGAGTGGTTATTTGCGTTTTTTTTACTAACGGAGCTCACGAGATTTTCTGTTGAGTTTTATGTTGTGTAGTTTTCAAGTTTTGGGTAAGAATTTGATGGACTATAGAATAAGAAGTGGCAAAAGCCTAAGCTTGGGGATGCCCAAGGCACTCCAAGGTAAAACTCAAGGACGGCCAAGAGCCTAAGCTTGGGGATGCCCCAGGAAGGCATTCCCTGTTTCGTCTTCAGCTATCGGTAACTTTACTTGAGGCTATATTTTTATTCACTACATGATATGTGTTTTTCTTGGAGCAACTTGTATGATTTTTGTCTTTGCTTTTTAGTTTGCCACAATCATCCTTGCTGTCCACACCTTTTGAGAGGGACATGCTTCAATCGTGATTTATTAGAATACTCTATGTGCTTCACTTATATCTTTTGAGCTAGGCAATTTTGCTCTAGTGCTTCACTTATATCTTTTTAGAGCACGATGGTGGTTTTATTTTGTAGAAATTGTTGAACTCTCTTGCTTCACTTATATTATTTTGAGAGTCTTAAAGAACAGCATGGTAATTTGCTTGGGCTATGAATTTAGTCCTAATATGATAGACATCCAAAGGAGATATAATAAAAAAATCATATATAGAGCACTGAATATTATGTGAAGTTTGACTCCTTATAATTGTTTTGAGATGTTAAGATGGTAATATTAGAGTCATGCTAGTGGTAGTTTGTGACGTTAAAGAAATAATTGTGTTAAAGTTTGTGATTCCTATAGCATGCACGTATGGTCTCCTAACTATGTAACCGAATTGGAGCACTTTGTATTTTGAGTGTTTGTCTTTGCGTGAAGGTCGGGGGCATGCGATGGTTAACTCCTACCAACCTCCCCCCTAGGGGCATGTGTCGTAGTATTTTGCTTCGAGAGCTAATAAAAAATTTCGCAATAAGTATGTGAGTTCTTTATGACTAATGTTGAGTCCATGGATTATACGCACTCTCACCCCTCCACCTTGCTAGCCACTCTAACGCCGCGCAACTCTTGCTGGTACATAAACCCACTTTATACCTTCCTCAAAACATCCACCATACCTACCTATTACGGCATTTCAATAGCCATTCCTAGATATATTGCCATGTAACTCCACCGTTCCGTTTATCATGACACGCATCATCATTGTCATATTGCTTTGCATGATCATGTACTTGACATAGTATTTGTGGCAAAGCCACCGTTCATATTTTTCATACATGTCACTCTTGGTCATTGCACATCCCGGTACACCGCCAGATGCATTCATATAGAGTCATATATTTGTTCTAGTATCGACTTGTAAGTAAATAAAACTATGATGATCATCATTATTAGAACATTGTCCCATGTGAGGTTATCAATAAAGAGGCCAAATGAGTCTCCAAAAAAAGAAGAGAAAATGGTCTCCAAAAATAGAGAGGAGACTACAAAAAGAAAAAGAAAAAGAAAAAATTGAGAGAGAAAAAGAGAAGGGACAATGTTACTATCCTTTTTCCACACTTGTGCTTCAAAGTATCACCATGTTCTAAATGATAAAGTCTCATATGTTGTAACTTTCGTATATCACTAGTCAGAATTTTTCGTTATAGAACTTGGCTTGTATATTCCAACGATGGGCTTCCTCAAATGCCCTAGGTCTTCATGAGCAAGAAAGTTGATGCGCACCCACTAGTTCTCTTTTTGATCTTTCATACACTTATAGCTCTAGTGCATCCGTTACATGGCAATCCCTACTCACTCACATTGACATCGATTGATGGATATCTCCGTAGTCCGTTGATTTTCCTAGTCTATGTGAGACTTTCTCCCTCCTTTTGTCTATTACCACCTTCTATTCCACCCATAGTGATATATCCATGGCTCACGCTCATGTATTGCGTGAAGAGTTGAAAATCTTTAAGATTGTTAAAGTATGAAAACAATTGCTTGATTGACACCGGGATAGGCATGACTTTTACTTATTGCTAAGAAGAGGAAGCATAATGACTATATGATTTTGTAGGGATAACTTTCTTTAGCCATGTTATTTTTGAAACTTCGTAGATTACTTTCGAGTATGCTTGAAGTATTATTGTTTTGATATTGATAAACTTTTGCTTTGAGTCTTATGGATCTGAAAATTCATGCCACAATAAAGAATATTACATTCACAAATATGTTGGGTAACACTCCACATCAAAAATTCTGTTTTTATCATTTACCTACTCGAGGACGAGCAGGAATTAAGCTTGGGCATGCTTGATACGTCTCCAACGTATCTATAATTTTTTTATTGTTCCATGATATTATATCATCTATCTTGGATGTTTTATATGTATTTATATGCTATTTTATATGATTTTTAGGAGCCCAGTGCCATTTTCTCTTTTTTCCTTGTTTTTGAGTTTCACAAAAAAGGAATATCAAACGGAGTCCAAATGGAATGAAACTTTACAGAGATTTTTCTTGGACAAGAAGACAGTAGATGGACTTGGCGTACACGCTGGGGGGCCCTCGAGGCGGCCACAACGGTGGAGGGTGCACCCTTGGGGGTAGGGCGCGCCCCCCTACCTTGTGGGACCCCGAGCCTCCCTTGACCTATTTCTTCCGCCAATAAATTCAAATATATTCCAGAAACACCATAACATCCATCGAAGCCACTTTTCCGCCGCGGTAACCTTCTGTTCTCGTAAGATCCCATCTGGAGGCCTTTTCGGGTACTCTGCCATAGGGGGAATCAACCACGGAGGGCATCTACATCAACCCTATTGCCCTTCCGATGAAGTGTGAGTAGTTTACCATAGACCTACGGGTCCATAGCTAGTAGGTAGATGGCTTCTTCTCTCTCTTTGATCTTCAATACCATGTTCTACTCATTGTTCTTGGAGATCTATCTGATGTAATCTTCTTTTGCGATGTGTTGCTCAAGATCCGATGAATTGTGGGTTTATGATCAGATTATCTATGAATAATATTTGAGTTTCTTCTGGATTATTTTATGCACGATGTTATAACTTAGTAATTTTCTTCGAACTATCGGTTTTTTCTGGCCAACTAGATTGGTTGTTCTTGCAATGGGAGAAGTGCTTTACTTTGGGTTCAATCTTACGGTGCTCAATCTCAGTGACAGAAAGGGACGTGACACGTACTGTATTGTTGCCATCGAGGATAACAAGATGGGGTTTTCATCATATTGCTTGAGTTAATTCTGCTACATCATGTCATCTTGCTTAAGGCGTTACTCTGTTCTTATGAACATAATACTCTAGATGTGGAATCGTTTCGGTCGATGTGTGGAGTAATAGTAGTACATGCAGGCAGGAGTCGGTCTACTTGTCACGGACGTGACGCCTATATTCATGATCATTGCCATAGATGTCGTTATAATTATTCGCTCTTCTATCAATTGCTTGACATTAATTTGTTCACCCACCGTAATACTTGCTATCATGAAAGAACCCTCTTGTGAAACCTATGGCCCCGGGGTCTATTTTACATCTTATAAGTTCCAGATCTACTATTTTGAAATCTTTTACTTTTCAATCTATAAACCCAAAAACCATAAAGATTTACTTTACTAGTTCATCTATCTCTATCAGATGTCACTTTTGCAAATAACCTAGAAGGGATTGACAACCCCTTTATAGCATTGGGTGCAATTTTGTTGTTTGTTTGTGCAGGTATTTGGCGACTTGTGTGTAATCTCCTACTAGATTGATACCTTGGTTCTCAAAACTGAGGGAAATACTTACTCTACTTTGCTGCATCACCCTTTGCTCTTCAAGGGAAAAACCAACGCAAGCTCAAGAGGTAGCAACCAGCCACTATATGCCTCAGCTGGTGGATCTCTTCGCGAGCACTCCGGGACTCGCTCGGCGCCTCTTTGGTATGATGAAGAGCCTTGGCAACCTGGGATGACTGGTACAAAGTATTCTGCTCCAATAATTTGCATTTGCTGATGGCATCCTTCAGCTCCTGCTCGACTTCGACCACCCGAGCTTCGTGTTGGTGGCGGGCAGCTTGTTCCGCCTCCAGTTCAGCAGCCGCTTTGTCAACGGCTGCCTTATTCGCCTCCGCCTCTTTCTTGGCCTGGGCAAGGGTGCGTTTGAGGGTCTCGATCTCGACTGCGCCAACTGTGATCATAATCAAAGCATCTTATGAGTTAACCTCTCAATATACATATCATCTCTGATATGAAAATATATATTTTTAACATCATGTGCATACCTTTTGTTTCATCGAACCGCTTGTTGATGCGGTCGAGTTCCTCGTTGGCCGCTCGAAGCTTCTGATTGAGTTCGGAAACTTCTGCGGCCTGGGCGGTTTCCGCCAACATGGAGGCCTGTTACAATAACAACACAGTATGTTACACTCAAGAATACTATGTGGATCCTCTGTCTGGTTTCTTCCAAATCAGACAGAGCCTCGGGGGCTACTGTCTGTACACAGGCTTATTCTTCTACATGAATACTATAAAGTTTTTTAGAACATTACGTCGCATACCTCAAGCCTGTCAGTAGGCTATTGAAGGCTTCATTCGGTCCATTTTTAGCAGACTAGACCTTCTCCATAACCGCACCCATCAGGGGGCGGTGCTCCACCACGCCGGAAGCACTTTGCAGTGCTTCCTCCAGAGCGTTGGGTGCCCCCGGATTAGTGGACGCTGCCGATGGAGCTCATGCTCCTCCCCCTCTTTCGTAGGGGGGTGCTTATCCGATCCCGGAGTCGTACTCGCCGCCGGGATGGTGTTCGGATGGAGCCCGGATTGCTTGGGGTCCCCAGCGTGGGTTGTCATGGGGATCGCCTCACCTTGGTTTTCGGCGACCGACGTATTAACCTCACACGCTCTCTTGTCGGCCCCGCTCGCCCCCTCTCGGCCAGGGGATCTCCTCTGGGATGACACTTCGGTGTCCTCCATGGCGGTAGGCCAGGGGGGCTCGCGGCGGCGTATCACTCTTTGCCATTTCGGGTGGCGGAGAGTTCCCCTCCGATAATGGAGTATCGGGGAGCACGCGGGGAGACCGAAGATAATAGTGAGTTTCTGAATACTTATGATTCAGCCAGGGGCTTCACCCTGAGGGGTCTCTTAGGGACTACTTCGGACCCTGAGTCCGAACTGTCTGGGAGGGTCAGCTTCCCCCTTCCGGGTGTTCAAAGGTCGCCCTCTTTTTCTTCCTCCCCTTATGGGGGGGGGTTTGCTTTCCACCTCCTCCTCCTCTTCCTCCTCGTCTCCTTCGTGGGAGGAGAAGGCATCACTTGAATCATGTTAGTGAGGCTGGTGTTCTCGCCCAACATGTCAGAGATACGCTTCTGGAGCATTCACCTCCGATTTGGACCCCCAGTCAAGGCCCTTGGTGGTCCATGAGGTGAGTCTCATGGAGGGTCCGGATCTGAAGTCAGGCGTGGCCGCCCAGATGGCATCGCAGGGTTCGGTGATATAGAACCACTCATGCTGCCATAGCTTGATTGTTTATACGAATGCCCCTTTTGGCCAGATTGTGTTGGGGAGCTTACTTACCATAGCTCCGCCACAATCCGTGTGTTGTCCGTCGACCACCTTTGGCTTCAGATTGAAGACTTTGAGCCATATGCCGAAGTGTGGGGGGGATGCGCAGGAGAGCCTCACACACGACTATAAAAGTAGATATGTGAAGGAATTTGGGGCTAGATCATGGAAAATCTAGCCCGTAGAAAAACATAAGACCCCGAACGAAGGGGTGGAGGGGAAATCCTAGCCCCAAAGGAAATAGGGATGAACACAACCCTCTCACCAGGCCCTGGAGTAGGAATAACCTGGTCTTTGTCTGGAATCATATGCGCGATGTCCGCGGATAGATAGCCCGCGCTCCGAAAATCCTTGACGTCTTTTTCAGTGATGGTGGAGGCCTCCCACTTGCCCTTAGAGCCGGAGACAGCCATTGCTAGAGAAGGTGGCAGCGGTGGAGGAGATCGGAGTTGTGGGCGCTGGAGCTTGGAGATTGGGAGACAAGAGGCTAGGGGAAGGCGTGAAGAAAAAGGAGGGGTCTTTATCCTTTTATGGACGGTGAAAATGCCAAACGTCCCCCTCTAAAGCCATAAAACCCGCATGTTGCCAACGAGATAGTGCATAAGGTGCGGTTGGATTACCCAAATAACATTGAAGAGAATCCCGTAATGGATGGGCATGATCTATGTTTCGACAATATGTGCCAATGGAGGCTAGGCCTCGAAACGCAAAACGAGAAGCATGAAAACGGTTCGAAATGTTAAAAGGTCAAGTGTGATGCTTCGCCGAAAAGTTGCCAGTAAATACATTGTTCCTATCTGGACGTCTTGCCCTAATGGCTAAGGGTTGTATTAATTATGCAGAGGCGGAGACAATCCCTTTATGCAGGAAGCCAACTTAAAGTATTCAGGAGAAAGAACCCGCCTTGCAATGCCGAAGACAATTCGCGTGCCGAACACATCGTCATCGAAGACATGTTTAGGGGCTACTGAGGGAGTCCTGGATTAGGGGGTCCTCGGGTGTCCGGACAATTCGATATGAGCTGGACTAAAGGGCCGTGAAGGCAAAGTAGAAGACTATCCCCCGTGTCCGAGTAGGGCTCCTATGTGCGTAGAACGGCAAGTTTGGTGTCCAGGTGTAATATTTCCTTCGTCTGCAAACCGACTCTGTACAACCCTAGGCCCCTCCATGTGTATATAAACCTAAGGGTTTAGTCCGTAGAGGGCATCAGAACAATAAGAGGCTAGATAGCTAGGGTTTAACCAATACGATCTCAAGGTCGATCAACTCTTGTAACCCCTATACACATCGAATACAATCAAGCAGGACATAGGGTTTTACCTCCTATAAGAGGGCCCGAACCTGGGAAAACATCAGATCCCTATTGTCCATTGTTACCGTTGATCCTTATACACACAGCTTGGGACCCCCTCCCCTAGATCTGTCGGTTTTTACACCGACAATGGACATCCCATAGTCCATTCATTTGCCTAGTTGATGTGAGACTTTCTCCCTCCTTTTGTCTATCACCACCTTCTATTCCACCCACAGTGCTATGTCCATGGCTCACGCTCATGTATCGCATGAAGAGTTGAAAATGCTTGAGAAAGTAAAGTATGAAAACAATTGCTTGGTTAACACCGGGATGGGCCTGAGGGGTACCTTGTGTTAAGAAAAGGGAGCATAAATGACTATATAATTTTGTAGGGATTTCTTAGCCATGTTATTTTTCAAGCTTTGTAGATTGCTTTTAGTATGCTTGAAGTATTATTGTTTTGATATTGATAAACTTTTATTTTGAGTCTTATGGATCTGAACATACATGCCACAATAAAGAATTACGTTGATAAATATGATATGTAGCATTCCACATCAAAAATTATGTTTTTATCATTTACCTACTCAAAGACGAGCAGGAATTAAGCTTGGGGATGCTTGATACATCTCCAACGTATCTATAATTTTTAAATGTTCCATGCTATTATATTTTCTGTTTTGGATGTTTTATATGCATTATTATGGTATTTTATATTATTTTTTGGACTAACCTATTAAACTAGAGCCCAGTGCTAGTTTCTGTATTTTCCTTGGAATATCAAACGGAGTCCAAACGGAACAAAACCTTCGTGATGATTTTTCTTGGACCCGGAGACACCCCAAAAGCTTGAGAACCAAGTCAAAAGAGTGTGACACCCCGAGACCGGTGCGCCAGATGTCAGCCAGTTATTCGTTGCCTTTGCCATGTCATCTGCTTGCGTGTTGCATCTTGCCATGTCATCGTGTGCTTGCATCAGCATGTTTTCAAAACTTGCATCCGTCCGAGTCCCCTTGTCCTCTCCGTTGTCCGTTTTGAGTCCAGACACACTTGCACGCACCCGCGGTGCCTCCGAATATTTATTTTATATGTGGTCAAAAAATGTTCTCGGAATGGGTTGAAACTTGGCGTGTGGTCTTATTATAGTGTAGACAGGCCGCCTGCCAAATTTCATCGCATTCGGAGCTCGTTTGATAGCCCAACGGATATTTATAGCGGCACTAGTCGCCGGGTTAAACATCGGACGTTTTCGGTCTCCGAAAACCCCCGCGGGCCTCTCTCCCTCTCGTCTCACCTCAGCCCAAGGTCTTCTACACAGCCCACTAGGCCCAGCCTACTCCCCCTTCGCTCCGTTGCCGTTGGATCGCGATCCGATGGCTCCGGAATGGTCCAAAACCCCCAAACCCTAGGCTTTCCCTATATAAACGCCCCCAACCTGCCATTTTAGGCCCCTAACCCTAGCTGCCTCGTTTTCCGTGCATCCCCAACCCCCAGCCACCACCTAGCGCTCTCTCTCTTCCTCCCAGCGCCTCCCAACCGCGCGGGCCCGCCGAAGCCCGCAGCCGGCCCGTGCAGGCGCGCTCCAGCCGCCGCCCTTCGCCCGCAATCCCTGATCCGATCTGGATCGGGAGGGACGACCAAGCTCTGCTCAACCCCGCCTCGCCGTCGGTGGCCTTCGTGCCTCTCCATCCCCGGAGCCGCGTCCCGCCGGAGTTGTGTCCAGATCCGGCCGGCGCCACCGGTTCCGCGGCCCCGACCTCGCCGGATTACGTCCTCCCGTCAGCAAACTTGGAGCTCCTCACCGCCGGTTGTTCCATGTGCTGCGGAGCCGTGCCACGCCGGGAATGGAGCCGCGGCGCCCGGATCCACCGCCGCACGGCCTCCTCCGGCCTCGCCAGCCCCTCGCCGGAGCCCTGCGGCCGCCGTCGCCGGCTGCCATGGCGCCTCGACCCTTTCTGGACGTCGGCCGCGTCTGCCCCCGCTGGATCCAGCGCGGCACCACCTGAGGCCGGCCCACCTCCAGCTTCCCTGTAGCCCAGCCGCCTCTTCCTCCTTTCTCCACCTGGGCCCAGGCCCATCTGCGGCGCCAGGCCCAGCTGCCTCTCCCTCCTCCACAGTAACGGGCCAGGCCCAATGTGAGCACCCCCCTCCTCCGTCTATCCGACGCTCTGTTGTTTTTTTCCCTTGTGTAAAAAACTGCTAAGTCCCTGTTAACTGTTATAATGTTGCATCTTTGCATGATGATATCTTTTTGTGTGCTTATCCAAATTGAGTGTATGATATGTCAAAATGATCGTGGTGATGTTCTCTACACTTTGTTCCATTGTGCCATGCTCATTTGAGTTCATCTAGATGCTCTAATCTCTGTTATAAGAGTGCTACTTGATATAAACTGATGCTACTTGTTATTTTGTTGCCATGTTTGAGATGTGATAACTTGGTGCGTGTTTATCCAAATGATGCAAATGATATGTCAAAATGTTCATCATGACATGCTATACATGTTGGTTTCTATAGCATGCCTATTTGAGTTCATATTGCCATGTTTATCTCTATTGCAAAAGTGTATTTAGCTGTTATGTTCTGAAACTTGTTACGAGATGCCTAGTTGAGGAGCTTGTTGCTATTGTTGTGTTTGTCCCCTTGTCACATGCCTAGATGTTTTAGATTCTCCATGATGTGTTCTTTGTTGTGGTGCAAACCATTTGCCATGATATGCTTTGAGGTGACTTAAACATGCTTGCAAACATGCCATGTTGTTATTGCTGTTTTAACACTTAGTGAAATTTCACTAAGTCTGGAATCTGTAATATCCTGATGCTATGTTTGCTTGATGCCCTAGGTAAATCCATGTTTGTTTTGGGGTGGCCATTGATCATTTCTTGTTGTATATGTTGTTGTCTATCCATTCATGTCCTTACTTGCTCATTTGGGTTGCTATAGCTTATTTAATTCTTGCTCCCAAGTTGCTATAAAATATTGCTGTCAGGTTTTTAGTGTCATGATCAAAATGTTGTAGCTTGTTGCTATTGATCCATGCCTCCTATGGAGATGCTCCAATGGAGTTGTTTGCTGTAGGATATGTCTACTTCATGTCCATGCTTCTTGTCACCATGTTTGAGTGCTGTAGAGTATATATTTCTTGCTCCAAAGTTGCTATGTGGCTTTTAATTTCAGCTTGTTATTATATCTTGTTTCATGTGTATCTTTTAGCCTGTTGCTCCGTTTTGAGTGTTCCTTATATGAAACTTAAGTGATTTTGCATGTAGAGTCATAATATCATCTTGTTTACATGTTTGGAGTGAGTTTGGTTGATGTTTGGGTGCATCTTGCACCGTTGCCATGTTGTGCTTCCTACCTTGTCATGTTGTGCTTCCTACCTTGCCATGTTTTGTTTCCTGTATAGACTTGTCATGCATCATACCTTTCCATGTTTGCATCATAGATATACTTGTCTTGCATCATACTTGCTTGAGCATATTGTCATGTTTCTTGTGTTGATTTTTTGTGCTTCCTACCTTGCCATGTTATGCTTCCTGTATAGACTTGTCGTGCTTCCTGTATAGATTTGTCATGCATCATACCTTGCCATGTATTGCATCATATAAATGTAATGCCCAGGATGGGACTATATCTCCTCCGTGTTGAGGCACGACTTAGAGACATACCACCATGCTGGAATGATCGCAAGTTTGGTATCTTTGCACAACTCATGTAAAAGATGGGGATGGAAAACATAAAATAGTTGGCTTACACTCGCCACATCACACAAATACATTACATGCCCAAATCATTGAGATAAAACATCACAGCCCATCTAAGGGTAAAATCCAAATGACAAGATACCAAACATAATTTAAATCCACAGGTCGGATCGAATCCTAGTAGAAGTTCCACTACTGATCATCAGGATAACAGACATAGTAACGGCTACGCTCCTCGTCGTACTCCCAGTCTAGCTCAGTGCCATCACCTGGATAGCTCACCATCGGACCTGCATCTGGTGTGGTGAAGTAATTGTGAGCCACAGAGGACTCAGCAATCCCGTTCCCGGGTAACACGACTATCTAAGCCTTGGGTGAGGAACAAGGCTGAAGAAAGAATAAGAATAAGTGGTTGCAGCAGCAACTAGCACTAGCTTACGTATACGGGAGCGAGAAGAGAAGGTGCCTCGGTCGAGATATGATCACTAAGTGATCCTAACTAAAGCCAGTCAAACATAACCCCACCGTGTTCATCTCCCGAAACCCTTTCGGAAAATGACCGTCACGGAACACACGCTGGTAGTGTATTGGAACATGGTGTCAAGTTTTCTACAACCGGATATTAACAAGCTCCCACCTGCCACATAACCGCGGGCACGGCTTTCGAAAGTTCATCACCCTGCAGGGGTGTTCCAACTTGGCCCATGACAAGCCCACGATCCGCGGAGTCGCAACTCCAAGGTGGGAAGACCCGAGTATTCTCGGAATCCCGTGCTCAAGATACTCCGAACTAAGGTAAGGCTAATCCAGCAAATCCTCCCGGCGTGCCGACACCCTGACAATAGCCGTGCGTATCTAGTCTCAGGCCACGATCGGATGGGCGATTCTACAGGTGTATACCAGATACCTCGGGTTTCCCCAAGGCGGCCCCGCAGACTCCCCGTTTCGGACCAACACTCATGTGGAGCACTGGCCCGGGGTTGTTGATTAAGAAAGAGGGTTAATTACTCCCTATGCAAGTTTATTAGTTATTAGGCAAATAGTACCAATGTTGGGACTTGCTGGAAAAAACTTAGCACTTAGCGGTTTATCGAGGGGGCCCCATAACCCCAACCGTGTGAGGAACGCATAATCAAGGAACATAACACCGGTTTAAACGGTTCCTAGCGGCATGAGTGGAACAAATCACCAAGCAAAAGGCTTAGCCTTCCACCCATTGCCAATATATAGATGATTTCATTTTAAGCATATATATAGTGTGATATAACCCAACAAAACTTCAACATGAAGCAAGCATCTTCAACTTCACCTGCAACTAGCAACGCTATAAGAGGGGCTGAGCGAAGCCTACGTATAGCCAATCAATGGTTTGCATAGGTAGGGTGGTTAGACATGATCATTGTTACAAGTAGGAGGCTGACATGAAAGACATGGGCATCGAGGCAAAACTATAGATCGAGACTACTAGCAATAGGCAAAAATAGTAATGGTATCCGGGTTCAGTCATCTTGCGTGAAGAGTTGTCGTTCGGATCGTAAGAGGGGTCCTCGTTCTCAAGCTCGGTAGTAACCTCGTGCTCGTACTCGTACTCGGTCTCAGCTTCCGGCTCTAATCAACACAAACACACAAGGCACCAAATCAACAAGATGCAATGCGCACTCAAAATATGCTGGATGCATGACTGATGCACTATGGGAGCAATATGAGCATGACAATATGCGATCAAGCAAAATGCTTCAAAACAAGATAACAATAGGATATTATGAATCTACACGAAAAATCAATCAAGTTTCATACAAGACTTACTACAATCGGAGCTACGGGCTAAAAGTTACACACAAAACAATAAACATGCGAAAGCTGAAAATTACAGGAACATAGCAACTTCGGAGCACTAGATAAATAAGCTACAGCACTCAAACATCATGGCAAAGAGTATGAACATAAACTAGACGTATCCTACAGCAAATAAGTGCATTGGTGCACGCCCCAAAGGAGCCACGGATCAATAGCAACAAGCTTGGACATATTGAACTTGACAACAAAATCCTGACAGCAGTATTTTATTGCAACTTTGGAGCAAAAGTTAACTATGCTACAGCCACTCAAATAAGCATGTGAGAGCATGAAAGGATAGCCAAAAATATGTATAGCAAGGAATCATCAAGAGTCACCCCAAAACTATCATGGATTGGCCTAGAACAACAGGCAAACATGGCATCTAGAAATTACAGATTCCAGACTTAGTGAAATTTCACTAAGTGTTAAACAGCAGTTTTATCATGGCATCTTTGAGAGCAAGTTTAAGTCACCTCAAAACTAAACATGGCAAGTGGTAAGCACCACATCAAAGTACATATGATGGTGATTCCAAAACACGTAAGCATGCATCATGGGGACAATCTCAATGATAGCAATGAGCTCCCCAAAATGACATCTCGTAACAAGTTTAACAACAAAACAGCCAAATAGCACTATGCAACGGGGATAAACATGGCAAGATTAAATCTATCATGCAAGTCTAAGCAATCATCATGTAGAGCATGACAAGACGAACACGTGGACATGTCATTTGCATCATTCGGATAAACGAGCACCAAGTTATCACTATGCAAAGATGGCATGAAAAACAACACTAACAGCAGTTTTATCACGATGCACTCTTGCAACAGAATTTTAAACACCTAGATGAACTCAAATAGGCATGTCACAATGGAATGAAATGTAGTACATGTCTCCACGAACGTCTGGACACCTCATTCACTCAAATCGGAGCACCACACAAAAAGATATCATCATAACAAGATAGCATCAGCACACAAAAAATAACACAGGGACTAAGTGGATCTAGAGGTCAACCTCTCCGATCTGGAAAGGAGCGGGCCGGATCTGCGGCGGTGTGGATCGGCTGGAGAGGCGGCCCGGCTCGGCGGAGTGGGCTTCGGCCTCGGGGCGGCGGTGGAGCTGCTGGGCCCTGGGGCGGCGCGGCCCGCGAAGGAGGAGGCGGTGCGGCCTGGCGGAAGATGGCGGCTGGGCCGAGGAGGCGCTTCACTGGCCCAGGCGGGCGGATCTGCTCGCGACGGGAGGAGGCGACTGGCGCGGGCCGGCTTGGGAGGCTACAGCCTCGGGGCCCAGGAGGGGTCCTCGGGCCGGCGAGGGAACGAGGCCGCTGGGCCTCGCGGAGGCAAGCGGCGTCTGGGCTGCGACCGAAGGCGCCGGCTGGGAGTGCTCGCGGCCTGGCGTTGACCCGATCGGGATCGATCCGATCCAGGCGACGCGGCGGCAGCGGCTTGGCTCCTCGAGCCTGGGGCGCCCGATGAGATCGACGGGACCGTCGGGAGTGGCGGCGGCTAGCGACGGGGTAAGGTAGGAGGCAGGGCCCTCGGCCGGCGGTGATGGCGAGGAGGAGGCGGTGGAGAAGGTCCGACCGGCGGTGATGAGGAGGTGGCGGTGAAGAAGATTCCGGCGAAGTCTCCGGCGAGGTGGCGGTGGCTGGAGGAAGAAGAAGATGGGGGTTAGGGGAGCTAGGGTTTCCTTGATTTGGGGCAAAAATTGGGGGAAGTGGACAAATATATAGGCACAAGGAGCTAGGGTTGTCCAAATGGGGTGTGGTTTTCGGCCACGCGATTAGAATTGGATGGCCTAGATGAAGGGGGGGGTTTGGGCTGGTTTGGTGGGCTGTTGGAGGGGTGTCTTGGGTCTCAAAGTGGAGGCACTTTGAGCCCACTTGAATAACTGTTAGGGTAGCAAACGAGCTCCAAACGCGACGAGATTTGACAGGCGGGTTACACACACCAAAACAACAACACACGACAAGTCTCGCGCCAAACCGGTAACGTTACACGGCCAAACACCAAAGTAGGCCTCGGGGATGCCACGGACACGTGAGGGAGCTCCGGAACGCGAAACGGACAACGGGAAGGAACGCGTGGAACCGGATGCAAACGACAACACAAATGCAATGCGATGCACATGACTACATGATATGAATGAATGCCACACACGCACACAACAAAACGACGAAAAACCGAAAGACAAGGAACCCGGAATGGAATAGATGAAGCCAGAGATATATTATATGCCCAAAAGGGAAAGTATTACATCCGGGGCATTACAAACTCTCCTCTACTACAAAAAGATCTCGTCCCGAGATCTAGGACTGGAAAAAGGAAGGGTACTCGGAACGAAGATGATCTTCTCGTTCCCACGTAGCTTCTCGGTCGGTATGGTGTGACCACTTGACTTTCAAGAATTTGATGGAGTTTATGCGGGTCTTGCGCTCGGTTTCTTCGAGAATAGCAACGGGATGCTCTCGGTAGGACAAGTCTTGTTGAAGATCAATCTCTTCAAACGGAATCATGCGTTCAGGTGCCTTGAAGCATTTGCGGAGTTGAGACACATGGAACACATCATGAACATTGGCGAAGTTGGAAGGGAGCTCAAGTTGATAGGCTAGATCGCCTCTTTTGCCAAGGATCTTGAAAGGCCCGACGTATCTAGGAGCAAGCTTTCCTTTGATACCGAATCTTTGGGTGCCTTTCATCGGATAAACACGGAGATAGACATGATCACCAATGTTGAAAGCCAAATCACGATGCTTACCGTCATAGTAGCTCTTCTGACGCGACTGAGCGGCCTTGAGATTCTCACGTATGACTTTGCACATTTCTTCGGCCTCTGAGATCGTCATTGCCAAGAAGTTGACGTTCACCAGTCTCGGACCAGTTGAGAGGGGTACGGCACTTTCTTCCATAGAGGATTTCAAACGGAGCTTTGCCTGCACTTGCTTGAAAGCTGTTGTTGTAAGAGAACTCGGCAAACGGAAGGCAATCTTCCCATTTCATGCCAAAAGAGGTGACACAGGCTCTGAGCATGTCTTCTAGAATCTGATTCACTCGCTCGACTTGACCACTAGTCTGAGGGTGAAAAGCAGTGCTGAACCTGATCTTAGTGCCCATGGCGGACTAAAAGGAGTCCCAGAACTTTGAAGTGAACAAACTTCCACGGTCTGAGGAGATGACTTGAGGAATGCCATGTAAGGACACAATTCTGGAAGTGTACAACTCTGCCAATTGAGCTGCATTGATGGATTCTTTGACTGGAAGGAAGTGAGCGACTTTGGTAAGCTTGTCAATCACCACAAAGATAGAATCATTCCCTCTCTTGGAGTTAGGAAAGCCAGTGACGAAATCCATTTCAAAGTGGTCGAATTTCCACTCGGGAATACGAAGAGGTTGGAGAAGACCGGCTGGACGTTGATGTTCTGCTTTCACTCTTCTGCAAACATCACATTCATTCACGAATTGGGCAATCTCCCTTTTCATGCGTGTCCACCAATAAGATTGCTTGAGGTCTTGGTACATCTTGGAACTACCAGGATGAATGGAAAGGAGAGAATCATGTGCTTCTTCCATTATGAGCTTCCTGAGATCACCTTTGGGAACAACGAGTCTGTCCTCGAAGAACAAGGTATCTCTCCCATCAACGCGATAGAACTTGTATTTCGGATCGCCCTTTGCAATACCATGTTTCACCTTCTGCACCATGGCATCACTGAGTTGGGCCTCACGGACCTGATCTTCCAAGGTAGGAGCAACTTGAAGATTTGCAAGAAAACCCTGCGGAACAACTTGGAGGTTGAGCTTCCTGAATGCTTCACAAAGCTCAGGCTGGAACGGCTTGATAAGAAGGCTGTTGCAATATGCCTTTCTGCTCAAAGCATCTGCAATCACATTCGCCTTGCCAGGAGTGTATTCAATGCTGGGATGATACTCTTGGATCATTTCAACCCAACGAGTCTGGCGGAGGTTCAGATTCGGCTGTGTGAAGATGTACTTCAAGCTCTTGTGATCGGTGAAGATGTCGACTTTTCTGCCCAACAACAGATGTCTCCACGTAATCAAAGCATGTACCACAGCTGCTAGTTCAAGATCATGTGTGGGATAGTTCTTCTCACTTGGCTTCAGCTGACGAGAAGTGTATGCCACAATTCTCTTGTCTTGCATAAGCACACCACCAAGTCCTTGAAGAGAAGCATCACAGAATACTTCATAGGGCTTGGATTCATCTGGAGGAGTAAGAACTGGAGCAGAGACGAGCTTTTCTTTGAGAGTTTTGAATGCCACTTCACACTCTAGAGACCAAAAGTATTTGACATTCTTCTGCAGCAAGTTGGAGAGAGGCTTGGCAATCTTGGAGAAGTTCTCAACGAACCTTCTGCAATAGCTGGCAAGACCAAGAAAGCTTTGGAGTTGCTTGACGTTCTGAGGAGCTTCCCAGTTGACAATTGCTTCAACTTTCTCGGGGTTCACCGCAATACCGTCAGCGGAGATGATATGGCCCAGGTACAAAACCTTATCGAGCCAAAATTCGCACTTGGAGAACTTGGCATAGAACTTATGTTCACGGAGTCGGTCGAGAACAAGACGGAGGTGCTTTTCGTGATCTTCTTCATTCTTGGAAAATACCAGAATATCATCCAAATACACAAGCACAAACTCGCCGGTGTAGGGGTTGAAGATGTAGTGCATCATTCTCGAGAAGGTAGGTGGAGCATTGGCGAGACCAAAGGACATGACTGTATACTCATATGAGCCGTAGCTCGTTCTGAAAGCAGTCTTGTGAATATCCTCCTCACGAATGCGAATTTGGTGATAGCCCATTCGGAGATCGAGGTTAGAGAACACTTTAGCTCCTTTGAGCTGCTCGAACAGTTCATTGATGTTGGGGTGCGGATACTTGTTCTTTATTGTCTTCTTGTTCAATGGCCGGTAATCAACGCAGAGACGTTCCGTGCCATCTTTCTTCTTGACAAATAAGACACCACGGCCCCAAGGAGACGTACTAGGCCTGATCAGACCCAAATTTTCCTGTTCATCAAGCTGTTTCTTCAACTCCTTCAACTCTCCAGGAGAGAGCTTATACGGACGCCGGCATGCTGGCTCAGTACCCGGCTCGAGTTCAATGACGAATTCCACCTAACGGTGTGGAGGCATGCCTGGAAGTTCTTCAGGAAAGACATCTTGGTATTCGCTTACCACCGGAATTTGAGAGATGGCATTAATCTCGCCCTTATCATTGAGAGAGAAAAGCCTGATAGTGTTATCCCTGGAGGCAAAGATAATCACATCTTCATCAGGATGAGTCACCTTGACTTCCTTCTGTGCACAATCAATGTGAGCATCATGCTGAGAAAGCCAGTCCATCCCGAGGATGAGGTCAATGTCGGAATTACCAAGAACCACCGGTTTAGCCAGAAAGCGATAATCACCCATGCGAATAGAAACATCCGGAGCATAGACACTGGAAGTCATTATCCTGCCCGGAGAAACAACTTGCAACTTCTGAGGCAAATTTGAAGTGACAACATTGTGCTTGGATGCAAATGGACAAGACATGAAAGAGCATGAAGCACTCGAATCAAACAAAACTTTAGCAGGGAAAGAGTTAACTGGAAGGTTACCCAAAATCACATCAGAAGATTTCTCCGCTTGCGCTGCATTCATCAGATTTACCCTTGCTGCCTTTGGATCATGCCTGACAATAGCCGAACTCACAGGTGGAGGAGGAGGAAGGCGCTTCGGGTTGGGGCACTTGTTAGCATAGTGACCTTTCTTGCCACACTTGTTGCACACCACTTCTGAGAGAGGACGGAAATGAGAACCACTTGACTTGGAACCTTGAGACTGAAACTGGTTCTTCGACTGGTTGCTCGGGTTGGGTGGGTGGGAGAAACCACGGCCACTAGAGTTCTTGTTGCTGTTGGAGTTGTTGTAAGGAGCTCGAATCACTGGAGGAGGAGGAAGCCAAAATTTATGTTGCTTCGCGACGACTTGAGAAGATGAGGAGGAGTGAACGGCATCTCGAATCCTCTTTTTGGAAGCCTCCATCTTGAGCTGGGCTGCCTCTTGCTTGAGCGTCATGTTATAGAATTTGTCGAACTCATCGGGCTCGAACAAGGTGAGAGCAAGTTGAAGTTCATCTTTCAGACCTCCGCGGAACTGATAGATCTTGCTCTTGGCATCTGGTATGTCTTGCTTAGCATAGCGGGCGAGGTTTTGGAACTTGACATTATACTGGTAGACAGTCATAGAGCCCTGCTTCAGGTTGCGGAATTGCTCACGCATACCCTCGATGACACTTTTTGGAATGTGGTGAGAGCGAAAGTCCTTGCAGAAATCCTCCCAAGAGATCACACGACCTGGCCTGGAGTCTTTGTACTGCTGCCACCAGTCAGCTGCTTGGTCTTTGAGTTGGAAGGCTGCAAATTTCACATAGTCCTCTTCCCTTATGTTACTGCACTCAAAATGCTTCTTGATATCGGTTAACCAATCTTCAACATCAAGAGGGTCGACACAGTAACTGAAAGCTTTTGGTTGATTGGCCAAGAACTGGTTGAGAGTAGCATGGTGCTGTTGGTTGAAGAAATTGCCTTGATTCCCTGGAACACCCTGATTAGCTTGATTAGCTTGCATCTGCTGCATCATCTGCATCAACATCTGGGTGTTCTGATTTGTAGTCTGCATAATCGCTCTCTAAGCCTCAGACGGAGGAGGAGGGGAAGGAGGACGGTCTGGGACCTCTTCACCCTCTGGGTTAGCGTTGGGAACTCGTTTCGGAGCCATCCTGAAAAAGATGACCACGAATCAGCAATTGATTGAAAGAAGGTATAAGCTGAATCAATGGATTGAAATGCAACATAGTCTTCACAATAATCATTCGAACAAGAGGAACGAATGAAATTCTCAGCTAAATGATAACATCAATCTTCACGAGAAGCCACATAGGGGACAAAAGGTAAATAAAAAAACAAGGTACGGATGGAACAAACACAAGATAGGAGCTTCATTCTAACATCTTTGTGATGAAAGATTATGAACGCATTACGAAAGGGTTTTGCAATCCCCGGATCAGCATAGCCAAGGACCCTTTAAGATGCAACTTCCGATCGGAACATCGGTCATAAAACCACTTCACTCAATGTAGAACCCCGAACTCGCTAACCTGCATTCGTTGGAAGAATGCCTACGATCTACTGGATAAACCCACCTATTAATTTCCGAAAGTTTCCAGTTATGCAATCAGGTGTTGGGGATACAGGGGAAGCACCGCGCAATCAACTCTAAACCTACATCCAGCTGTATCCATCCTTCAACACATAACCAGTCTTTCTCGGAAACTGTCTACCTCGGACCTTCGAAAAGCATCCACTATACCAAGCTATGGCAATACTCCCGAACTACCTCCCCAGCACTGGGTGATGTCGGGGTTATCTTGCCACTAACCGTATAAGAGAGATTTTTTATGTCGGCCGTCTTAAGTATTTAGTACTGCCGCGATATGCTTGTGACGACAATACCCCGAAGCTCAACTCCCCGGGACACTGCCACAACCCCTAATGTAAGGAGGCATCGAGAACAATATTCTCGTCACAAGAACATCGAAACAATCCCACAATACTCGCGAGATTCCTAAAAAAAATTGGTGCAATTTTTGAAAGTAGAAGAGGCAAGAGTAGTCGTCAGGAGTCCTCACCAGAGAGAAAAGGGATGAGAAGCAAAGAAATCCTACTCTCTGATATAAATATAGGACTCAAAATATTTTCAGTGTGTGCCTAGACTCGACCGTCAACGATTCGATCAATCAGTGGGGGCTTCTAGGTCGGAGAAGGCTCTGAATACCAACTTGTAATGCCCAGGATGGGACTATATCTCCTACGTGTCGAGGCACGACTTAGAGACATAACCCCATGCTGGAATGATCGCAAGTTTGGTATCTTTGCACAACTCATGTAAAAGATGGGGATGGAAAACATAAAATAGTTGGCTTACACTCACCACGTCACACAAATACATTACATGCCCAAATAATTGAGATAAAACATCACAGCCCATCTAAGGGTAAAATCCAAATGACAAGATACCAAACATAATTTAAATCCATAGGTTGGATCGAATCCTAGTAGAAGTTCCACTACTGATCATCAGGATAACGGACATAGTAACGGCTACGCTCCTCGTCGTACTCCTAGTCTAGCTCAGTGCCATCACCTGGATAGCTCACCATCGGACCTGCATCTGGTGTGGTGAAGTAACTGTGAGCCACAGAGGACTCAGCAATCCCGTTCCCGGGTAACACAACTATCTAAGCCTTGGGTGAGGAACAAGGCTGAAGAAAGAATAAGAATAAGTGGTTGCAGCAGCAACTAGCACTAGCTTACGTATACGGGAGCTAGAAGAGAAGGTGACTCGGTCGAGATATGATCACTAAGTGATCCTAACTAAAGCCAGTCAAACATAACCCCACCGTGTTCATCTCCCAAAACCCTTTCGGAAAATGACAGTCACGGAACACACGCTGGTAGTGTATTGGAACATGGTGTCAAGTTTTCTACAACCGGATATTAACAAGCTCCTATCTGCCACATAACCGCGGGCACGGCTTTCGAAAGTTCATAACCCTGCAGGGGTGTTCCAACTTGGCCCATGACAAGCCCACGATCCGCGGAGTCGCAACTCCAAGGTGGGAAGACCCGAGTATTCTCGGAATCCCGTGCTCAAGATACTCCGAACTATGGTAAGGCTAATCCAGCAAATCCTCCCGGCGTGCCGACACCCTGACGATAGCCGCGCGTATCTAGTCTCAGGCCACGACCGGATGGGCGATTCTACAGGTGTATACCAGATACCTCAGGTTTCCCCAAGGCGGCCCCGCAGACTCCCCGTTTTGAATCAACACTCATGTGGAGCACTGGCCCGGGGTTGTTGATTAAGAAAGAGGGTTAATTACTCCCTATGCAAGTTTATTAGTTATTAGGCAAATAGTACCAGTGTTGGGACTTGCTGGAAAAAACTTAGCACTTAGCGGTTTATCGAGGGGGCCCCATAACCCCAACTGTGTGAGGAACGCATAATCAAGGAACATAACACCGGTTTAAACGGTTCCTAGCGGCATGAGTGGAACAAATCACCAAGCAAAAGGCTTAGCCTTCCACCCATTGCCAATATATAGATGATTTCATTTTAAGCATTTATATAGTGTGATATAACCCAACAAAACTTTAACATGAAGCAAGCATCTTCAACTTCACCTGTAACTAGCAACGCTATAAGAGGGGCTGAGCGAAGCCTACGTATAGCCAATCAATGGTTTGCATAGGTAGGGTGGTTAGACATGATTATGGTTACAAGTAGGAGGCTGACATGAAATACATGGGCATCGAGGCAAAACTATAGATCGAGACTACTAGCAATAGGCAAAAATAGTAATGGTATCCGGGTTCGGTCATCTTGCGTGAAGAGTTGTCGTTCGGATCGTAAGAGGGGTCCTCGTTCTCAAGCTCGGTAGTAACCTCGTGCTCGTACTCGTACTCGGTCTCAGCTTCCGGCTCTAATCAACACAAACACACAAGGCACCAAATCAACAAGATGCAATGCGCACTCAAAATATGCTGGATGCATGACTGATGCACTATGGGAGCAAAATGAGCATGACAATATGCGATCAAGAAAAATGCTTCAAAACAAGATAAAAATAAGATATTATGAATCTACACGAAAAATCAATCAAGTTTCATACAAGACTTGCTGCAATCGGAGCTACGGGCTAAAAGTTACACACAAAACAATAAACATGCGAAAGCTGAAAATTACAGCAACATAGCAACTTCAGAGCACTAGATAAATAAGCTACAGCACTCAAACATCATGGCAAAGAGTATGGAACATAAACTAGACATATCCTACAGCAAATAAGTCCATTGGTGCACCCCCAAAGGAGCCACGGATCAATAGCAACAAGCTTGGACATATTGAACTTGACAACAAAATCCTGACAGCAGTATTTTATTGCAACTTTGGAGCAAAAGTTAACTATGCTACAGCCACTCAAATAAGCATGTGAGAGCATGAAAGGATAGCCAACAATATGTACAGCAAGGAATCATCAAGATTCACCCCAAAACTATCATGGATTGGCCTAGAACAACAGGCAAACATGGCATCTGGAAATTACAGATTCCAGACTTAGTGAAATTTCACTAAGTGTTAAACAGCAGTTACATCATGGCATCTTTGAGAGCAAGTTTAAGTCACCTCAAAACTAAACATGGCAAGTGGTAAGCACCACATCAAAGTACATATGATGGTGATTCCAAAACACGTAAGCATGCATCATGGGGACAATCCCAATGATAGCAATGAGCTCCCCCAAAATGACATCTCATAACAAGTTTAACAACAAAACAGCCACATAGCACTATGCAACGGGGATAAACATGGCAAGATTAAATCTATCATGCAATTCTAAGCAATCATCATGTAGAGCATGACAAGACGAACACGTGGACATGTCATTTGCATCATTCGAATAAACGAGCACCAAGTTATCACTATGCAAAGATGGCATGAAAAACAACACTAACAGCAGTTTTATCACGATACACTCTTGCAACAGAATTTTAAACACCTAGATGAGCTCAAATAGGCATGTCACAATGGAATGAAATGTAGTACATGTCTCCACGAACGTCTGGACACCTCATTCACTCAAATCGGAGCACCACACAAAAAGATATCATCATAACAAGATAGCATCAGCACACACAAAATAACACAGGGACTAAGTGGATCTAGAGGTCAACCTCTCCGATCTGGAAAGGAGCGGGCCGGATCTGCGGCGGTGTGGATCGGCTGGAGAGGCGGCCCGGCTCGGCGGAGTGGGCTTCGGCCTCGGGGCGGCGGTGGAGCTGCAGGGCCCTGGGGCGGCACGGCCCGCGAAGGAGGAGGCGGCGCAGCCTGGCGGAAGATGGCGGCTGGGCCGAGGAGGCACTTCGTTGGCCCATGCGGGCGGATCTGCTCGCGATGGGAGGAGGCGACTGGCGCGGGCCGGCTTGGGACGCTAGAGCCTCGGGGCCCACGAGGGGTCCTCGGGCCGGCGGGGGAACGAGGCCGCTCGGCCTCGCGGAGGCGAGCGGCGTCTGGGCTGCGACCGAAGGCGCCGGCTGGGAGCGCTCGCGGCCTGGCGTTGACCCGATCGGGATCGATCCGATCTAGGCGACGCGGCGGCGGCGGCTTGGCTCCTCGAGCCTGGGGCGCCCGATGAGATCGACGGGACCGTCGGGAGTGGCGGCGGCTGGCGACGGGGTAAGGTAGGAGGCGGGGCCCTCGGCCGGCGGTGATGGCGAGGAGGCGGCGGTGGAGAAGGTCCGGCCGGCGGTGATGAGGAGGTGGCGGTGAAGAAGATTCCGGCGAGATTCTGGCGAAGTCTCCGGCGAGGTGGCGGTGGCTGGAGGAAGAAGAAGATGGGGGCTAGGGGAGCTAGGGTTTCCTTGATTTGGGGCAAAAATTGGGGGAAGTGGACAAATATATAGGCACAAGGAGCTAGGGTTGTCCAAATGGGGTGTGGTTTTCGGCCACGTGATTAGAATTGGATGGCCTAGATGAAGGGAGGGGTTTGGGCTGGTTTGGTGGGCTGTTGGAGGGGTGTCTTGGGCCTCAAAGTGGAGGCACTTTGACCCCACTTGAATAACTGTTGGGGTAGCAAACGAGCTCCAAACGCGACGAGATTTGACAGGCGGGTTACACACACCAAAACAACAACACACGACAAGTCTCGCGCCAAACCGGTAACGTTACACGGCCAAACACCAAAGTAGGCCTCGGGGATGCCACAGACACGTGAGGGAGCTCCGGAACGCGAAACGGACAACGGGAAGGAACGCGTGGAACCGGATGCAAACGACAACACAAATGCAATGCGATGCACATGACTACATGTAGGATCGAAAGTATGTCTAGAGGGGGGGTGATTAGACTACTTGTAAATATAAAAATTCTGCCTTTTGATCATGAACAGTTTTTGGCAGTTTCACAATAATGATCAAGTCAAGTATCACCCTTCACATGCAATTCTAGAGTATAAGAAGCGGAAAGTAAATTGCACATGTAGTAAAGAGAGGTGGAGAAGATCAAACGCAATTTGGAGACGCAATGATTTTTCCCGTGGTTCCGATAGGTAGTGCTATCGTACATCCACGTTGATGGAGACTTCAACCCACGGAGGGTAACGGCTGCGCGAGTCCACGGAGGGCTCCACCCACGAAGGGTCCACGAAGAAGCAACCTTGTCTATTCCATCATGGCTTACGCCCACGGAGGGCTAGCCTTACTCGGGGTAGATCTTCACGAAGTAGGCGATCTCCTTGCCCTTACAAACTTCTTGGTTCAACTCCACATCTCGATGACGGAGGCTCCCAAGCGACACCTAACCAATCTAGGAGGCACCACCCTCCAAAAGGTAATAGATGTTGTAGATGATGATGAACTCCTTGCTCTTGTGCTTCAAATGATAATCCCCCCAACACTCAACTCTCCTCACTGATATGGCTGTGGTGGAAGAAAGGGTTGAGTGGAAAGCAACTTGGGAAGGTTAAAAATCAAGTTTCATATGGTAGGAATGGAGCAACTTGATCTCAACACAAGGGTAGGTAGTTCTCTTCTCAGAAAGTGTAAGGTAGAAGTGGTAGTTCTTTCTGATGGCTCTCTCCACGAATGAAGAGGGGGTGGAGGGGTATATAGCATCCACACAAAATCCAACCGTTACACACATAATTGAGCAATCTCGGTGAGACCGAAGTGGAAACTCGGTCAGACCGAAAGTTCAAATATAGTGAACGTTGGGGTTTTCGGTGGGACCGAAAATACCATCTCGGTTTGTCCGATTTGAGTCAAAGATAGGAACTTGCCAGTTTCGGTGGGACCGAAATGAACAACTCGGATATTCCGATATGATGACAAACGGTTACAGAAGGTTGGCAGCCCGTGTTTCGGTGAGACCGATCTCAAACTCGGATTGACCGATTTTTCTAGGGTTTGGCTTATGGCTGAGGTGGTTCATCTCGGTGGGACTGAGTTTGGAAAATCGGTTTGTCCGAGATTACTTATGAGTGTGTATAGTAGTGAAAGTTGCTGATAGTTGAAGGAGATATATCACTAAGCACTTGAGCAACCAGATCATCAACACAACCTCATCCCCTTTTAATAGTATTGGCTTTTCCTATGGACTCAATGTGATCTTGGATCACTAAACCAAAAATGGAGTCTTGAGCTTTTGCCAATGCTTGCCTTAGCATTTTGAGGGGTCCACTTCTTCAGTCATTTCCATACCCGTATCACTGAACTTCTCTGAAATGATTCTCAAGTAACTATTAGTTCAATGATATATATGTTGTTATTAATTACCAAAACCACCCGGGGATTAGTTGCACTTTCAATCTCCCCCTTTTTGGTAATTGATGACAACATATAGATCAAAGCTTCGACAAAAGATATAATCAATGAATAATATCGTCGCTTTGAGAAGTATGTGATAAACAAGAGCTCCCCCTAAATTTGTGCATTATTTAAAATTTGCGTTTGAATGCAAATGCACAATCGATTAGGATTATGGGTTACTCTTCCATGTCACATACATCTTGGTGGAGCGCACAAAATGATAAGAATGAATAACATGCACCCAATCACCAAGACATGAGTAAATAACCAAAGAAGATAGAAATAGCATATGATAAGCATTAAGCACACATTAAAGCATAGTATGACTAAGCACTCATTAAGGTAGCATCAAACGTAGTATCAAGCACACTGAAAGTTTCAAGAACCAAAAGAACCAAATGTATCTCAAAGAAAACCGGCAAAAGAACGAAAGAGCACTCTCTCTCTCTCTCGAAGCCCTATGATCTATACAATTTCTCCCCCTTTGGCAACAAGTTACCAAAAAGTTCGAAAAAGCATAGAGCTAAGCGTCACTGTGGGCTCTGCTGGCGGCTCCCGTCTGGGTAGATGTCGGAGTAGATATGACGGCATCGGCGAAGACTTCAGCTGATGTCTGCGCTAGAGGAGTGGATGCTGGAGCTGTGGCTGGAGTGACTGCTGGAGCTGTAGGAGGTGCTGAAGTGGTAGTCCTGGAGTCAGTCACTGGGATAGCAGCTGATCGGGATCCTCTGGGAACCGGAGCAGTCTGGCGATGAGTGTCCTGGACTAGGTCATCCTGCACGAGCTCTGCTCTGTCCTGCCTAGCTTCCTCCATGTCTGCCTCAAGCTTGTTGACGGTCACCTGAAGTTCAGTCAGCTTCACGTCTAGAGCGTGGACCTTCTCGTCAATAATCCTTTCTAGGCTCTCCTGAGATTGTTCAATGCTGGCCAGGCGTTGTTCAATCCTCTGGGTAGCTTCAAGAATCTGCTCTCCGAAGCTCTTTGGTTTAGCTGCTGCTGCTGCTGCCTCTTTATCAGCTTTGGCTTTCTTAGCAGCTTCAATCTTGGCTTGACCTTCAACAGAAGTTGGATCCTCCTCGTCCATCACAACAATGTTGTCTTCATGCTCTGTCTGCAGTGGTAAGTGCTTCCTATC
Organism: Secale cereale; assembly: GCA_902687465.1. Classification (NCBI taxonomy): domain Eukaryota; kingdom Viridiplantae; phylum Streptophyta; class Magnoliopsida; order Poales; family Poaceae; genus Secale; species Secale cereale. Next base: position 241,085,450 of record LR738714.1, read on the forward strand.
CAACAAGAATTTGCCCGTGCCAAACTTGGCATTGATAAGCATCTGAATTTGTGGGGCAAATCCACACGACCTCTTTTGGTCAGCTGCAGTCCTCTTAATGGTCTCTACCATTAAGTCCATCACCTTGAAAGGTGCCTTCTCATCAAGTATGTGCAGCATGTTGATAGAATAGCCTCGGATCATGCGATGGTCTCCAGACTTGGGCATCAAGGTATGCCTCAGAATAGTGTTTGTGGTAGGTAGACCTGCCTGGAGATAGTACACTAAGCCAAGCTTCCACCCTTCCAAATCAGCTGCGGGGATCTCCTTATACATGTTCTTCATGGAATCATGGTTCTTCTTAGGAATCCCATAGACATCAATGTCGTCCTCTCTTTGCACTGGAGCATTCAGAAGTTCTACCCATTCTTCAACAGACGAAGAAAACCTTTGACCTTCAGTCATCCAGGTGATCTTCCCATCAGGATAGAAGTGGGCTGTGGCGTAGAACTGCATAATCATCTCATCATTCCAATCAGTCAGTTTCTGACCCACAAACTCATCAACTCCACATGCAGTGAAGCTCTCATGCACATGGGGAAAGAAGTCTCGGTGCTCTTCACTGTCAATGTACTCCCAGTCAACGTATCTGGTATCTGTAACAATAGGCTTCTTATCCATCAGCACGGTCTCATAGAAGTCCTGCTGCTCTCTGGTGTGGAATCTGGGGTCCACAGCAGTCCTTCTCCTCACGGCATATGGATCAGACTGTCTCCATAGCCTGAGACCTCTATCCTTCCTTGCCTTCATATCCTCGGCTTGAGGATGAGCATCGTTGTGGAGTGGCAATTTTGGACGGAGCTTCAGCAACACATGTTCTTCATCAGACTGAGACGGTGGCATATCACCTTTGTTCTTCTCAGAGGCTGGGATGTTCCTGGTTGTCCTCTTGGGCTTGGCAGAAGGCTTTGCTGGAGCTGCCTTAGCTTGAGCAGGCTTCTTGGGCTTAGAAGTGGCTTGAGCCCTAATTGCATCACCCATGAGTTTCTGCTTCTGAGGAGCAGGCTGGGGTGCTTCTTCTTCTTCTTCTTCCTCGGCTGCTACATCTGCATGAGAATCAGCATATACTACCCTCTTCCTCTTGGAAGTTTTCTTCACTTTACTTGGGGCTGGCTCTCCCAAGTTCAGCTTCTTGGCAACAGCTGACTGCTTGACCTTGCTGGTGCCTTTCTTGAACTGCTGCCCTTGGTGCTCTTTGGCAACAACATTTCTCTTGGGCTTGGAGGTTACTTCCTCAGCAATGAAGTCAGAGTCCTCATCATCAGAATTTCTCTGCTTTCTGGTTCTGGTGGCTGCAGGAGGCAAACCACTAGGGGTACTCCTCTCACCATCATCACTAGGACTACTAGCCTCAGGACTAGTATCTGCCTCAGGAATCTCTGCAAAAGGTGACTCAGACCTGTTCTGGCTGTCACTGGCATCTGACATGGCTGACAACCTGTGAATAGATAAGGTATAGGCAGAGTAGAAGAGTTATCACAAACTGCAGAGGTTTTTGCAAAAAAAATGAGTTCAAATCTTAGTTTTGAGTTTTCACAGAATGCATTTCGGACAAACCGATTTTCAGTTTCGGTGAATCCGAAGTGTATAACAGAAACTTACACACCACTTTTGGTCAGACCGAAATGGGTTTCGGTCCTGCCGATAAACTAGGGTTTCACTAAAATTGTACTTCGGTCACACCGATTTGCACGACTCGGTTAGACCGAAAGTGCAGTGCAATGGCCAGAGGCCAAATCGGTCACACCGAAAATTTTGAATTTGGTTTCACCGAGATGTGTTCCGTGGAAACCTAAACCTAAGAATTTTGCTCGAAACTAGAACGATCTGATGGAACGGAAGTTTTTCAATCGTGGCTAGATGCAGGGCAAACCAATCGTGCAATGAATCAGATGGGGAGCACGAGAGGGATCGAGACTCACCCTAACTTGGTAGAGTCCCTCTACGGCGGCAACGGCGCGGAGAAGAAAACCGTTGACGGCGGCGGAGACCTACGGCGAGGGCGCACAGGCGACGACGGCGACGATCCGGAGATCAGGGCGACGGCAGCAGGGGACTTGGGGGCGAAACGGTTTGAAGGAAAAATTGCGCGCTGCCCTCAGTATTTATATCCCCTTGCTGTTGGTGGGATCGAGTTGAAAAACTCGGTGACACCGAAATGGATAACTGCTGTGCAGTTACGCATATCGGTCACGCCGAGATTTAGAACTCGGTTTCACCGAGATGAAACATAGATCAGTCTAAGCGTTTCGGTTGGACCGAGTGGGAGAAGTTGGTCTGACCGAAATTGACTTAGAAGGTTTTGGAAGTCAGCCTTAGACGGATCGGTGGCTCCGAGTGCTCCTCACTCGGAGGGTCCGAAAATGACTTGTTCAATGTTTGTGATATGAGCATAAATAGAATTTGAGACAAGAAAGCATAGATAGTTAGGGAAGGTGCTTAGGCATTCTTGTCCATCCATTTGGCCAGAAAAAAATCAAAACAACCAAAACAACAAATGGATGTCCTCGAATGGATAAAATCATGCATTCAACATGCTCACACAATAAGATAGCAAATGAAATATGTGTCAAACATGCACAACCAAAACTCTAGCTACTAGCACACAATTTGTCGATGACTAGGTCATCTTTATATGAGTATTTTGACTTAGGAGCCAAATGAGAACATTTGATCATAGGTCATACTCATCGTTTAAGCACAAGTGGGGTTACCACTTTTACATAAAGCATTGATGTGTTCACATCATTTGGAGATGCTTTAGCTCAATTTTTAGAGCAAAGCTCCCCCTAGATGTGAGAACCCCTTTTAAAGGGTCAAACTAACCTTGGGTTGTCGTAGAAGACTTCATGTAGATGTTGAAGATGTGGATGCTCAATGTTGATGTAGATCATCAAGAGTTGGGAGCTATCCTTTGGATTAGGGCACTTTCAATACCTACATGGGTTAGTCCCACAAGGAACAAACAAGGATATCCATGGACATAGATTGAAGTTCACAATAGATGATGTCCATGAAAGCAATGATTACCTTGTCCCTTGACTTACCAACAAGAGGGTTTGTGACTCCATGAACTAGTGCATGATGTGGAAGTTGATTGCACAAGTTGCCAAAATGAATATGAGTGAAGTATGTTGGCGGAGTCACCCTCAAGAACCTTCTAGTTCTTCTTCTTTGGGATCCACATCATCTTGATGGGAATCCTTGGGGTTGTAGTTGAGCTTGACGAAGTAGAACTTGACGTGTCCTTGGGAACCCACTTGACCTTGGCTTGAGGTGCTTCAATGAATGCATCAATCTCCTCTTGAAGCTTGTCCTTGGCCTTTAGCTTGTGGTCTTGTGGTGGAAGGTCATCTTGAGCTTGTTCCACATTGGAAGAAGTAGGATCATACTTCTCCTTTTGAGAAACAAACTGTGGAGTAGGGTATTGACCTTCTTCCCACTCAACACCTTCGGCGTTGAACTTTCGCTTAAAACCAATCCCTTGATTCTTCCGGTGCCTTCCTTGTTTGCGAACAATTTCCTCAAAGTTCTTGCTTCCGGCAAGACTCTTGTAGACACCTTTCTCTATGATTTCCTTCAATAAGCTATTTTCTTGCTCAAGTGTAACTTGGCTTGAAACATTGTTAGTGGAATCAAGAGAACTACTAGAAGCAACAATATTAGGTTTAACATGGTTATTGTTACTACTAGAGGAAGAATTTTTCTTATGCTTGTCATGCTTAGTCTTAATAGTTGGCAAGAAATTAGACAAGAGAAGTCGTTTGGCAAGATATGAAGAACTCTTCTTTCGAAGATCGTCATTGATCGCTTTTAGAAACTCATGTTCTTGCTCTAGAGTGAGCTTCTCGAAGCGTAGCTTCTCATGAGATCTTAGGAGCTCTCTATGATCTTCTTGATTTGTTTCATGAGCTAACTTAAGAGTGTTTAGTTCTTTAGTTAGACGCTCAATCTCCTTCATAGCATTGTCATTCGACTCTTCTCGACTATAAAGACTACTAGCATTTTCATCGTTACTAAGCTCACTAGATTTATCATGCAAGAGATCATCTTCACCAAGCAAGTCATCCTCATCACTATCAAAGTCAATGAATTCAGGGTGTGTTACCTTGGGGCCTTTAGCCATGAAGCATCTTCCAATTCCCTCATTTGGTGAATCAAATAAGTCGTAGGAGTTGGAGTTGGAGGATACAAGAGCAAGTCCGGCAACACCTTCATCTTGACTGTAGTCGGAGTCGGAGTGATAGCTTCCATCGGATTGATTGTCGGAGTCGGAGCCAGAGACCCATTCACCTACATGAGCTTGATGTCTTCTTCTTGTGTAGCTCCTTGATGACTTGTCTTTCCTCTCCGAATCCTTGCTTCTCCGAGAGGGTCTTCGTTCATAATGATCATCTCTACTCCTTCTCTCTCTCCGAGGTGACTCATCTCTTGATCTTCTTCTTGGAGATTCTTCTCTTCTCTTGTGGGGAGCCGTACACTCATTTGAGTAGTGTCCGGGTCTTCCACAATTGTAGCAGTTTCGATCACGACTAGAAGATCTCTTTTCATCACATGATCTAGACTTTGAGCTTCTTTCTTTGCCTCTATTCTTGTAGAACTTGTTGAAGTTCTTAACCATTAGGCTTATCTCTTCATTGGAAATTATCTTGTCACTTGAGGTTGTGGGAGCATCACTTGTAGCTTTGTAAGCACCACTTGACTTGTTGTGAAGCTCTTCCTTATCCTTAAGTGTCATCTCATGAGCAACAATTCTTCCAATGACTTCAGTTGGCTTGAGAGTCTTGTAGTTTGGCATCATTTGGATCAAAGTGCAAACAGTGTCATATTTTCCATCCAAAGCTCTGAGAATCTTCTTAATGATGAATCGGTCGGTCATTTCTTCGCTTCCTAAGCCGGCAATCTCATTTGTGATGAGAGCAAGCCTAGAGTACATTTCAGCGACTCCTTCACCATCCTTCATCTTGAACTTGTCAAGTTGACCTTGAAGAATATCTAGCTTTGATTCCTTCACAGATTCAGTACCTTCGTGCATTTCAACCAAAGTATCCCAAATCTCTTTAGCATTCTCAAGACGGCTGATTTTGTTGAACTCCTCGGGACACAAGGCATTGAAGATAATGTCACAAGCTTGAGCATTGTTTTGCAACATCCGCAACTCTTCCGGTGTAGCTTCGCGATCCGGAACTTTTCCTTCCTCGAAGAATTCACCTTGCATTCCAACACAAATAATGCCCCATGCGGCTGGGTTATGACCAAGAATATGCATTTTCATTTTATGCTTCCAACTAGCAAAATTTGTACCATCAAAGTAAGGACCTCTACGATAATTACCCTCACTAGACGCCATACTCTCCTAGGTTGTGAAACCAAGCTTATGGAGTCCAATGCAATGGAAACCAAAACAATGGAGACCAATGCTCTGATACCACTTGTAGGATCGAAAGTATGTCTAGAGGGGGGGTGATTAGACTACTTGTAAATATAAAAATTCTGCCTTTTGATCATGAACAGTTTTTGGCAGTTTCACAATAATGATCAAGTCAAGTATCACCCTACACATGCAATTCTAGAGTATAAGCAGCGGAAAGTAAATTGCACATGTAGTAAAGAGAGGTGGAGAAGATCAAAGGCAATTTGGAGACGCAATGATTTTTCCCGTGGTTCCGATAGGTAGTGCTATCGTACATCCACGTTGATGGAGACTTCAACCCACGGAGGGTAACGGCTGCGCGAGTCCACGGAGGGCTCCACCCACGAAGGGTCCACGAAGAAGCAACCTTGTCTATTCCATCATGGCTTACGCCCACGGAGGGCTAGCCTTACTCGGGGTAGATCTTCACGAAGTAGGCGATCTCCTTGCCCTTACAAACTTCTTGGTTCAACTCCACATCTCGATGACGGAGGCTCCCAAGCGACACCTAACCAATCTAGGAGGCACCACCCTCCAAAAGGTAATAGATGTTGTAGATGATGATGAACTCCTTGCTCTTGTGCTTCAAATGATAATCTCCCCAACACTCAACTCTCCTCACTGATATGGCTGTGGTGGAAGAAAGGGTTGATTGGAAAGCAACTTGGGAAGGTTAGAAATCAAGTTTCATATGGTAGGAATGGAGCAACTTGATCTCAACACAAGGGTAGGTAGTTCTCTTCTCAGAAAGTGTAAGGTAGGAGTGGTAGTTCTTTCTGATGGCTCTCTCCACGAATGAAGAGGGGGTGGAGGGGTATATATAGCCTCCACACAAAATCCAACCGTTACACACATAATTGAGCAATCTCGGTGAGACGGAAGTGGAAACTCGGTCAGACCGAAAGTTCAAATATAGTGAACGTTGGGGTTTTCGGTGGGACCGAAAATACCATCTCGGTTTGTCCGATTTGAGTCAAAGATAGGAACTTGCCAGTTTCGGTGGGACCGAAATCAACAAATCGGATATTCCGATATGATGACAAACGATTACAGAAGGTTGGCAGCCCGTGTTTCGGTGAGACCGATCTCAAACTCGGATTGACCGATTTTTCTAGGGTTTGGCTTATGGCTGAGGTGGTTCATCTCGGTGGGACTGAGTTTGGAAAATCGGTTTGTCCGAGATTACTTATGAGTGTGTATAGTAGTGAAAGTTGCTGATAGTTGAAGGAGATATATCACTAAGCACTTGAGCAACCAGATCATCAACACAACCTCATCCCCTTTTAATAGTATTGGCTTTTCCTATGGACTCAATGTGATCTTGGATCACTAAACCAAAAATGGAGTCTTGAGCTTTTGCCAATGCTTGCCTTAGCATTTTGAGGGGTCCACTTCTTCAGTCATTTCCATACCCGTATCACTGAACTTCTCTGAAATGATTCTCAAGTAACTATTAGTTCAATGATATATATGTTGTTATTAATTACCAAAACCACCCGGGGATTAGTTGCACTTTCACTACATGATATGAATGAATGCCACACACGCACACAACAAAACGACGAAAACCCGAAAGACAAGGAACCCGGAATGGAATAGATGAAGCCAGAGATATATTATATGCCCAAAAGGGAAAGTATTAAATCCGGGGCATTACAATAAACTTGTGTTGTTTTTTTCTATGCTTCCTACCTTGCCATGTTGTGCTTCCTGTATAGACTTGCCATGCATCATACCTTGCCATGTATTGCATCATATATATAGACTTGTGTTGTTTTGCTATGCTTCCTACCTTGCCATGTTTTGCTTCCTGTATAGACTTGTTGTGCATCATATGTAGACTTGTCGTGCATCCTACTTGGTAGTGCATATTGTTATGTTCTTGTGTAGTGTGTTTACCGTATTGCTTGCTTCTTCTCGTTAGTGCTTGTTCCGTTGCGATCGTGAGGATTCGTTCGTCTACCCGTGGTTCTTCTTCAAGGCTTCTTCTTCGTCTTCTTCATGGATCCGTTCTTCTTCCTTGCGGGATCTCAGGTAAGATGACCATACCCTTGGATACCTTTACTATCTTTGCCATGCTTAGTGTCTCGATGCTATCGTTATTTGTCGCGCTACCCATCTTATTGTCAGCCCCTCTCCTTGTTGCCATGAAACCTCTAACCTTTGAAACCTTCCTAGCAAAACCATTGTTTGGCTATGTTACCCGCTTGCTCAGCCCCTCTTATAGCGTTGTTAGTTGCAGGTGAAGATGAAGATCGTTCCAGCAGGGAACTTGTTTTTGGAATATCAAAATATCTATTATTATTATTAACACACCTATATAGTGGGCATGGGTGGAAGGCTTGGCCTTTTGCTCGGTGTTTTGTTCCACTCATACCACATTAGGCGCCGATAAACCGGCATTATGTTCCTTGATTTTGCGTTCCTTACACGATGGGTATATGGGGACCCCTTGACAGTTCGTCTTTGAATAAAACTCCTCCAGCAAGGCCCAACATTGGTTTTAATTTGCTCATAATAACAACTTAATTAATTAACTAAATTGCATAGGGAGTTAGCGCTACCCGAGGATTCTTTTACATAGCGGGGGCCAGTGCTGATGGTGTTGGTCCCAAACGGGGGTCCTGCAAGGCCACCACAGGGAAACTTGAGGTTTGGTTTTACCTGTAGCATCGCCCATCCGGTCGTGGCGTGAGACGAGATACGCGCGGCTACTATCAGGGTGTCAACACACCGGGAGGTCTTGCTGGACTTGTTTTACCATTGTCGAAATGTCGTGTGCACCGGGATGCCGAGCCTGATTGGATTTCCCTAAGATAAGGGGTGATGATATTATATTTATCACTTCAGCTGATCGTGAGAGCTTGTGATGGGCTAAGTTGGGACACCCCTGCAGGGTTATGATCTTTCGAAAGTCGTGCCCGTGGTTATGTGGTAGATTGGAATTTGTTAATGTCCGGTTGTAGAAAACTTGACAGAGGATCCGAAGTAAAACACACAACTGTGTGAGTAACCGTGAATGTCTCTTTTCACTTTGAGATGAGAACACGGTGGTGTTATGTTTGACTCGTATGTAGTTCAGGATCTTTAGCGATCACTACTAGTTTGCGACCATTTGCGTAGATGCTCATCTTATTCTTGTACTCGTAAGTTAGCCACCATACTTTTGCTTAGCCGTTGCTGCAACCTCACCACTTTACCTCTTCCTACCTATTAAGCTTTGATAGTCTTGTTACCCGTGGTTATGGGATTGTTGAGTCCTCGTGGCTCACAGATACTACAACAACAGTTGCAGGTGCAGGTTTCCGATGTCTTGACGTGAGAGCGATGATCGTTGTTTGGAGTTCTTTCTTCTTCTTCTTCTTCAGTCTTGGGTTAGGTTCCAGGTCGGTAGCCTGGGATAGCAGATGGATGTCGTTGTTCTTTTCATGTTTGTATCCGTAGTCGGATACTTTGTATTGATATTGTTGTATTCATGTGACTTGTATGTATTGTTGTATCCCCCATGTATGTATGTAATGGTACGATGTAATGATATCCATCTTGCTAAGCGCCCGAAATGCGGTTGTGCCCCAATCACGTAAGTGTCACGTGATCGGGATAGAATCGCATCTTGGGCCTAACAAAGAGCCACGAGGCGGCCACAATGGCGGAGGGCGCGCCTAGGGGGGTAGGGTCGCCCCCCACCCTTATGGGCCCCTCGTGACTCCACCAACCTATTTATTCCGCCTATATATTCACATATATTCCAGAAACACTATAGGGGGGACAAAACCACTTTCCACTGCCGTAACCATCTGTATCCGCAAGATCCCATCTGGAGGCCTTTTTCGGTACTCTGCCGGATGGGGATTCCACCATGAAGGGCATCTACATCAACCATATTGCCCTTCCGATGAAGCGTGAGTAGTTTACCACAGACCTGCAGGTCCATAGCTAGTAGTTGGATGGCTTCTTCTCTCTCTTTGATTCTAAATACCATGTTCTCCTCGATGTTCTTGGAGATCTATCTGATGTAATCTTCTTTTGCGGTGTGTTTGACAAGATCCAATGAATTGTGGATTTATGATCAGCCTATCTATGAATATTATTTCAATATTCTCTGAATTCTTATATGCATGATTTGATATCTTAGTAATTCTCTTCGAACTATCGGTTTGGTTTGGCAAACTAGATTGGTTTCTTGCAATGGGAGAAGTGCTTTGCTTTGGGTTCAATCTTGATGTGATCTCACCCAGTGACAAAAGGGGATGAGACACGTATTGTATTGTTGCCATCGAAGATAACAAGATGGGGTTTTCATCATGTTGCTTGAGTTAATTCTGCTACATCATGTCATATTACTTAAAGCGCTACTCTATTCTTCATGAACTTAATACTCTAGATGCAGGCAGGAGTCGGTCGATGTGTGGAGTAATAGTAGTAGATGCAGCCAAGAGTCAGTCTACTTGTCATGGACGTGATGCCTATATTAATGATCATTGCCTTAGATATCGTCATAATTATGCGCTCTTCTATCAATTGCTTGACAATAATTTGCTCACCCGTCGTAATATTTGCTATCTTGAGAGAAGCCTCTGGTGAAACCTATGGCCCCGGGGTCTATTTTCCATCATATAAGTTCCCGATCTACAATGTTAGTTTCCTATTTACTATTTTTGCAATCTTTTTCTTTCCAATCTATAAACAAAAAATACCAAAAATATTTACTTTACCGTTTATCTATCTCTATCAGATCTCACTTTTGCAAGTAACCGTGAAGGGATTGACAACCCCTTTATCATGTTGGGTGCAAGTTTTTGATTGTTTGTGCAGGTATTTGGTGACTTGCACATTGTCTCCTACTGGATTAATACCTTGGTTCTCAAACTGAGGGAAATACTTACTCTACTTTGCTGCATCACACTTTCCTCTTCCAGGGAAAAACCAACACAAGCTCAAGAGGTAGTAGTGATATTGCTTCAAAACCCTCAACCACTTTATCTATCCAAATCTGTCCAAAACCCTAAGTCTAACTCGGCCCCACTAAAACTTCCCTGTTCGGACCCATCGAGTTCATCTAGACAATTGCCACAGCCAAACCCTAAAAATTTGGATACATCGATATGGATCTCGGCCTCACCGAGATGGCCTTGGCTACTCTCTGTCATATGTTGCGATTATTTTGGTCCTATCGAGATGATACATCGATGCCACCAAGATGGCGTGCCAATGTTGTGTTACCTTATTGCTTCACTTCGGTCCTATCGAGTTGATGTAATCCGTGCCATCGAATCGAGATTTTCCCTACCAGTGCACATCGGTCCGTTCGAGTTGTTTCCAATCAGTCCCACCGATATCTCCAACGTTCATATCTTTTACATAGGTCGGTGCCACGGAGATTTCTGATTGGTGCCACCAAGTTGGGTCAAAAGCGTGAAACGGTTGGATTTTGTGTGGAGGCTATATATACCCCTCCACCCCCCCTCTTATGATGTAAGAGAGCCATCAGAACATGCCTACACTTCCACTACTCATTTTTTGAGAGGAACCACCTACTCATGTGTTGAGATCAAGAGATTCCGTTCCTACCATTTGAACCTTGATTTCTAGTCTTCCCCAAGTTGCTTTTGCTGCATGATATATGTTTCAAGCTCAAGGCGAGTATTTTCACCCTTGTGGTATCTCGACCACTCTTTATCCAAAATCGTGATATAGATTCCCACATCAAGTTAACACTTAGCCCAAGTCGCATGACCATGCTTTTTGATCCTGATCACTCGAGAGAGCCTAGAGAACATCTCTCTGTATTGGAGGGGCATACCTATCCTGGTAAACCATATCTTGTGACATGTTTCATGACTCAACCAAAATATATCCTTATAACTACCCAATTACTAATGGCCTTTGATAAAGCTTAAGTGAGCCAGTCCTCATCCTGAGAACATGTGAGGACATCAAGTCTAAGACATGGCATATACATCATAATGAGACTAAAAACGACAATATCTCATTGCATCTCAAAATGGGTATGTTCGTCTCGATATCTCTATCATTGAGTCCATACTATCGGGTTAACATATATATGCCCACGACTAAACACGTAGTCATCAACCTAGTCCTATAGTAGTCAAAGTGTATGTGTCCTCCTAACCTTATCACCTATATACCATTAGAACGATCGTCATACAATATATAGTCTCACAGATAAGTTCATACATATTGAAACATATTTGTGATGATGCATAGACAATATAATAACTCATGAATACATAAGAAAATAATTTCCACCACATGATTTCCTCTCAGGCATATCTTCAAAATTTGGTGCCTTCATCGCTAGGAACCCATCTCGCTCGCTCTGTTATTCTCATAGCCTTGCGGTGCATCTAGATCGTAGGTGCCACTTCAAATGTTCCATTGACCTTATACATATCACTTAATCATCGACTTGATTCATTTAGCCACATTGTTGTCTGATTCGTGTCAACTTTGTTTGCTCCATAGCAAATGCGGGGTAGCAGCCATGTTGAAATAGAGAGTGTGGACTCATGGGGAGTCTTGAGCCATGCTTATTTGGCTAGTGTAATGTGATTTTCTTGTTTGCTTGCAAAACATGACCATGTTTGTCAGTTCTTTATAAATCCCCAAGATCTATTTTTTGATTGAGATGGTGTTCCGTCCACACAAGAGCAATGTGTTTTTTCATCAAACATCTTTACGGGTAAGTTACTCTCATATCATCAAAACGTAAACAAGAAATACATAACATAGTTTGTATAGAAACCCAAGCATAATACAAAAATTTGTCGACACAAAATCTGACAAGCACATCCAAATACAAATATCTCTCATAGGCCCGATTTGGTGGGATTTTCCACTGGCTTCCACCGCTGAAAAGTCCAAAACTAACCAAACTGATATATTCTCTGATATATTCCAAAAGTGCTTCCCCCGAATCCATAAAAAACACGCACAAGAGAAAGCTACCAAAGAGGTGCTTTCCTAGATTTGGATTCCTCTTTACCGGAGCTTGCCCTAGCCTTTGGATGAATTTACCAATCTTTGCCACCAAAACAAGTCGAACCACTACCGGAGGCCCAATTGAGCAAGCAGCTCATCGAGCGATTCCTCATCGATCCTCCCACCTTCGGTCAATCTATAGCATTAGCATGTGCCATTATTTCATCCCGGTCTTTTCCTTGTAATCCCCGTCGCCATCTGGCCAACCCTCAGGCAAAGCTTTGCCACTCTGGATGTCGCCTCACCATGATAGGTTTATGTGCTCGATCCCCTTCAGTTGGCCCTCCCTACACGGTGTCATCTCCATGTTATGACAAAACTTCTTTTGCCTCATTGCTAACATGCACTACCAATTGATGGTTGTGATGGATTGATTCATATGCACAATGATGGGAAGAGGCGATGGAGTTGCCGCACGAGAGGAGACATGATGGTGAATGAAAGGTTAAAACAGTCAGGAGGAAATGGGAAGGAGTTTGTGGTTTTTTACAAAGACCATTTGTGGTCTTTATATGAATTTGAACGATTTGTACGAAGTTATAATTTCCTTTTGAATTTTTGTTATCTATACGAATACTAGTACAAAGGCCCGTGCATTGCAATGGGCGAAATAAAAATCACAAAACTTGCTCTGCATGCCATTACACACCATTTCTTATATCCATTTCTAAGTCGATAATAAGTTTAAACTGATTATCAGTTTTCGGAGCATGAAAGATGTCCTTCCCACAGGAAGAATGACTAAAGATCCCCACAAGCTCACGCCCCCTGTTTCAACACCGGCCCTATTGTCCTTACCGCCCATGGCCTTCGAAGTGTTCCACACGACTAAGCTTAGCTGCTCGCTCGACCTCGTTGAAGCATTTGCATCGTCTGTCGGCCGACCCCGCCAGCGTATTAACCATGCGAGATCTTCCTCAAACTTCTCGGCTAGTTTCAGCTGTTCCTAATGCTTGTTCCAAATATACATAATTATAATCTAAATTACATTGCATTTATTTTTGATTTCCAGTGTCTTTTATCAATATGGATTTAAAATTAATGTTAAAGTCATTTAAAAATCCATAACATTTTTTTATTAAATAATTTCTCCACCATATAAACTCTAAAATAAATATTTTAAACTTTTTCTTTAAAACATTAAACTAAAGCATCAAGTATATGAAACTCACCTTAAATTCAACTAGAATATAGTTCTCAACAAGTCAAGTAATCTAATATTTTTAGAACAATAGTAGCTTAATTTTGAGTTTAAATAAGTAGGATACCTTTTTTTAGTATTTAAGAGAATTCGTGTACTGCTGGCCGTTGCTGATTTACATGCTGGCAACTAATGGGGCCGATGTACATATCTATAGTTAATCTATATAGCAAATATGCCTCTGCGTTGCAATAGGAGAAAAGGTAGATTTGATAATCATGCAAAATCTTGGGCACGACGATGCCTAGAGCTTCCACTCTCAACCTGGACATGCTTGACATGCCATCCCTGGACCTCTCTCACCTTGAGTTGCCTTTCACCGCTGAGGAGGTTGAGAATACGATCAAAGCTATGCCTATGGACAAGGCTCCCGGTCCGGATGGATTCACTAGCAGGTTCTACATCGCTTGCTGGAGCATCATCAAGTATGACTTAATGCGCGCTTTTGATGCTTTCTACCAGGGGGACATGTGCGGCCTACCGGCAATCAACAAAGCCCTAATAGTCTTGCTTCCCAAGGTCGATGGTGCCATGGATATTCGTGACTTTCGGCCGGTCAACCTTGTTCATGGTGCAATCAAGATTTTTGAGAAGACATTAGCCTTGAGGCTTGCTCCAGAGCTACCAAATCTAGTTGGCATACACCAGAGTGCCTTTGTGAAGGGTCGGTCCTTGCACGACAATTTCATGTTGGTCCAGTACATAGCCCGGCGGTTGCATGCTCTAAAGAACAGCACGGTCATCTTGAAGTTGGATATTACAAAAGCTTTTGACACCGTTCAGTGGCCTTTTCTGCTTGAAGTGATGAGGAAGATGGGATTTGGCTATAGGTGGATCTCATGGATCACCGGGATTTTGATCACCTCTTCTACGAGGGTGATGATGAATGGAGTGCCCGGGAATGATATCTTTACTTGATGTGGGCTGCGGCAAGGGGACCCGGTTTCGCCAATGCTATTCATTTTGATCATGGAGCCCCTACACTGCCTCTTTGAGCTTGCTTCTCTGTGGAAAATTTTGGCGCTACTAGCTCGGGTAGGAATGAAGCAGAGGGTCTCCATCTTTGCGGACAATGTCATGCTATTCGTCAAGACGCATCAGACAGACTTGGCAGCCACGACGACCATATTGGAGGTGTTCGGTAAAGCATCCGGCCTCCATGTGAATCAGGACAAGAGCGCATCTTACTCGATTGGGTGCACCAATGATTAGATGCTGTTGGTGGAGCAGGTGCTAGGATTCCCTATTCCGTGCAAATACCTTGGACTTCCGCTTACCCTCCGCAAGCAGACGACGGCACACTTAAAGAGACTTGTGGATCAATTGGCAAATAGGATGACTACATGGCGCGGCTCTTCGATGCCGAAGAGTTGACGGCTACTCCTCGTCAAGTTGGTCCTCTATGCAATTCCCATACATGCAATACTGGCACTAGAGGTGCCTTCCAAGACTGTCGTGGCCTTGAACAAGATCATCAGAGGTTTCCTTTGGTGCGCCAAAGTCGAAGCTCATGGACAACAGTGCCTCATCGTGTGGGATAGAGTTTGCACCCCCAAGTGGGTATGTGGTCTTGGGTTGCTGGACCTACATTGTCCTAACATTGCTATGCAAGCTAGATGGTCGTGGCTTAACAAATCAGATGAGTCCAGACCATCGAAGGAGTTCGACATTCAAGTACCTGAGGAGTCGCTTCAGCTATTCCATTCGGTGGCATTGATGACAATCGGTGATGGAACGACAACTCTTTTTTGGGAGGATCGTTGGTTAGACGGGGCGCGCATTCAAGACCTAGCGCCTTGAGTGTACGGCAAGGTGCCGCCCAGGAAGTGACCTGCTACGATAATGGCCATGGCAGTCCAGGAAGGGACGTGGCCGAGGGACAACAGGTCGAATCTGGATGCAGACGAGCTCGCAGAGTATGTAGATTGTTGGCATCGTGTTGCGGTGGTCTAGTTACAAGCAGGCAGACGTGACAGACTTCGATGGGCTTGGGAGATGAATGGTGACTTCTCAGTGCGTTCTTCCTATGCGGCCTAGTTTATGGGCAGAGTTGCCAAATCATCGGTAGACTTGACATGGAGATCGAGGGCCCCACTCCGTTGTTGCTTCTTCACTTAGTTGGCTCTCATGAACAGGTGTTGGACATCGGACAGACTGGCGAGAAGGGGCCTACTGCACCAAGATTCTTGCCCCTTCTGCAACCAATGCGACGAGACCATTAGCCACATCCAGTGAGAGTGTGTGTTTGCGCGGTCTATTTGGCATGAGGTTTGTACTGCACTCGGCAGGCCGGACTAGGCACCAACCACCTCGAATGCTCTAAAGGGTTGGTGGCAGAGTAGGAGCACAAGGTATGGCACACTAAGGACCTACGGAAAATCTTGGCATTGGTGCTTGGGGAGCATTGGAAGCACAGGAACGGTATTGTATTCGATGGGGACTCCACTTCCCTCGACCATCCTAGGTGCAAGATCCTAGACGAGGGACATGTCTGGGCTAGGGATGGTCTGCTCAAATGTGAGTTGAGTAGCTTCTTTGGGCGGTTGTCGCGGTGGGTGCGGCATGAGTAGTCAGCTTTGTAATATGGTGGACTAGGGTTGTGTTGTAACACTCCCATGTAATGGGTCTCTCCACCCCTCTTCTCTCTATAAATGTATGATACGCATGCTTGAGCGTATTCGAGAAAAAAAATCATCATGCAAAATGATTGCAAGATAACATTCTCTATTGATCAAGCTTTCTAGTATAACAAGCAAAATAGTGCAAAATTTCACTAATCTTATCAGATGGGTGAATTCATGTATAATGGTAGGTGTTAGTGGCAACATTTATCCCACATCATGAAGTGTAATAGTAACATACGACAACTTAGTCACTGGTCAACCGCCGACAACAATTCAAGTATGTTCAATCCTCACCTTTTAAAAAAAATACACGTAGCATGCATTTTTGTATATAGAAACTGACAATCTCAACTCTTGTTCGATGTGACGGTGAAGTGTTCCTACTATAGTCTTCTAGAAGTTCTCTCAAATCGTATCCTAAATGTTCTGAACTGGGAGAGCAACAACTCAAATCGGACAAAAAGAAACATATTTTCTTGAAAGAGAAGTTTGAGTTTCTTCGCGTTACTCCAAAGAGAAGAAGATGACGGCACTGTGCACTCACACCACCTTATGGTGTACATTGTTCTGGAGGCCATATTCCACGCACACCAGAATTCCTGACCTTTCTTGCCAAAATCGCAAAGAATATGCACAAAATTATCCAAATTGTTACTAAAGGCTACCAGCCAACGGCAAGAAGAACTAAAAATTAAGTAACGATGGTCACTGTTAGATGTGAA
Organism: Secale cereale; assembly: GCA_902687465.1. NCBI lineage: Eukaryota > Viridiplantae > Streptophyta > Magnoliopsida > Poales > Poaceae > Secale > Secale cereale. The sequence continues at coordinate 241,102,451 of LR738714.1, forward strand.
CAAATGCAACAGTCTTGCATTACCATTACAGGCCCTTAATGCCAAGTTATGGGCTAGTTCGTTTTACAGGAAATGTTAAATTGTAGGAATAGGCAAAGTAAAGGATTGAGCTATCGTGTCCACACCAATCCTTAGGAAATTTTCATGAGGTCTCACCTAATGCTAAGAAACCTTAGGAATTAGGACATATATGGGCACAATCCTTAGGAATCTAGCACCTATATTCCTATGAATGAAGGCTCAACGTAGGAAGAAACTCCCATGTGAAAGCATCCTGCATGAATCCTTCAAAATTCCTCCAAACCGAATAAGCCCTATAAGTGCAAGTATTAAATGAAAGAGTAATAACCACCTGTAGTTTTGGTACCCTATAGCTCCGTCCAGCATCTCTACAACATATATATGTCACAAATCTTCTTACCTGACTACGTGAGGACTTCTTTAATTGGAGTCATAGTCTGCTCCCACAAACTTTCACAAAAAAGTTCAAATATTTGAAGTTGTATGGTTCTCCTGTAACAAAAAGCATGCAAGTCAACATGTAGAACCTTGTCAATTTTCCTAACGATGATTTAAGATTACATATTCACTCTATACTATGAAGGGAGAACAGAAAGCATGAGCTGGGCAAGAAGATTAAACATTACACAACAAAGTGGGCATGTTGCAAAAATCAACAATGAAAAGCTAAGAAGCCGATATGAATAAGAGTTGCAAGTTCCAGTATGAATAAGCGAAGATAATGGACACAAAACTTCAGTGTAGTAGATACTACCCACAAGGGGTATGCAAAAGCAGTGCCAAAACAAGTTTTGTTACTTTAATTATAAGAGACAAAGAAATCAACAATATCCACCATAGGTCAAACCACTTGACACATATGAAATAATAGGGCATGTGATCAATGTACTCTAGAATTCATATTAGGTTTGCTTAAAAGCAAGAAGTTCATGTGTTCAGAATTGATCCAACTTGACACATACCAATCTAAAGGTGATCATGCAAGTAAATTAGATGTACTAAATTGCGCTCCACTGCTCTTATTCTAAGCTTATATTGTATTCCTCTTAAGTAAAAGGATTAACTATATATTTCTAACCAGAGGAACCTCCTTGTTCAGTACCCACTGACCTTAGAAAACTTGATACACCTACATAGAGCAGCAAGACAGGAAGATGTAAATTCAGAGATAATGCTGAATATAGTGAGAACAAATAGAATTGAGCATCACAAAGCACACGTAAGGCTGTGATGATTAGAATAATCTGATTTTGTTTCTGGAGGTAGTGATGCAGCATTCTAGGCTAGCGTGGCAAGGGCATGCAACGGATGCCGACGAAGTCCTCGGTGATCACCTCCTTGGTCAGCGTGGCGGAGAAGCTTCCCCTCAGTTCCGCCGGTGGTGACGCAGGCTAGAGTATATATCCCCAAGTCCTATGATCAGTGTTCTGAACTGCAATATTTATTCCCAATTCCTGAAAGCTCTGTTGAAAACAAAATAGAAATACATTTTTATTGCAAAATCCAAATAACCTAAACCACTTTGACATAGCACGATTTGCAATAATAATTGGCAAATATTAGCTTGTAACGATGAGGTGTATCGGGGATACATGGGGTAATGCTCACGACAAGGTTGGCCACATGGTTGGGTAGCAGGGGAGACGCCTCTGCCATTGTCGGTCGCTATCTCATCGAGCACACAGTCCACGCTACATCTTGAGGTGTTGCTATCGTGCTACCGAGGCCGAGTCCGCCATTCCCTAGCGCAAGGGAAGTTAGGAGGGGGCGCTCGCCTGAGCACCACCATGTCCTTAGTCTGCATCTCCCGTTTGACACCGAGGGCTTTGCGCAACCGCTGTGTAGACATGCCGGCCTAGAAGTGCAGGGAGGCCGCCGGCGGGCGCTGGCTAAGACACCGGGGTCTGCCGATGGGTAGTCCACATGGTGTGGGGCTCCATAGTTAGTGGGTGCATGGAGACATGGGCACGCTGCATCACGGGATAGACGGTCGGGGGTGTTGCTCGGAGTTGGCCGACTATTGAAGAGCGATTGCAGCAAAGGGGGAGGAGAGAGAGGAGTTGGGGGAAGGTGTGGCGCTGACGTCGACTATCGCCGGTGGTTGAAAGCCGTAGAGATGGGAACGGCTCACAGCGGAGGGGCAGTGGCCATGGTGGCAGCGCGCGGCGGAGGGGTGGCGGCCGGTTTCGGCAGCGCACGGCAGCGTGGAAGGGGGTGGCAGCGCGCTGGAGGTGAAGATGCGCTGGTCGTCATGCGTTTTCTTCTCGCATGTACCGGTTCGATTTACTTATTAGGAAGACTGAGGGTTGAATACCCAAAAGTACAGGGACTTATTTGCAAAATTGTCGCGACGGTGAATCTGATAGACTCAATATGTGCTTTATTATTAGGGAAAGATTCAAGAATAGTTTGAGATCTTCGTACCAATTTATGCGAGTGTTGAAGAATTAAAACCTATAAGGTTGCGGGGGCACTCGGCCTCATGGACAATTTTGCAGCTCGTTGGACGTTCGATGTTGGTCAACGCGGTCTTTTTATCGCTTCTGTTCGTTCGATCTTCACTAGGGGTTCGGCTGTGCATTTTGGCCGGGCGCTACGTTCTTGGCGAGGGATGCCTTGCGGGCTTGCGCTGTGTTTGATTGGCTGGGTGTCGCTTTCTTGGGTGTGTCGGGGACTGTCCTGCGGTGCCGTGTGTGCGCATTAAACCCGCATCATGGGCGCGGGTGCTTATGCGCTTGTCTTCTCGCTAGGTGGTTCTGCGGCTGCGGGTGGGCCTGATTGACGCATGGTACCGTGCATCAGCTTCCTCATGGATTTTTCCCTTGGTGTCCACGCGCCTCTCCACCTACGCCTCGTCGCATGCGCCGCGCCCTCTGCATCGTGCAGAGTGGGCGAGCCGCAGAGGGCTGGACAGGCATTTATGCACCCGCTTTATTTGCCCATGTCTTTGTTGTAGCGATGATGGGTGTGTCGGTACTGCCATGGGTCCCACTCGACTGTTGCATTGGGTGCCCGTCCCGTGATGTAGGTTGTAGGCTAGATTTGTTAGGTGAACCGCTCTTGGCGGGACGCACCTGGCGCGCTGCCCATGTCGTGCGGTGGTGCGATTTCAGGTGGGCCTGATTGCCACATGGTCCCACGCGTCAGATTCCTCTAATGTTTTACCCGTGTACGCTTTGCTTGTTTTTCTTTGGCTGACCTCATGATTCGGTCGCGTCCCGTCGCGCTTATGGAGAGTGGTCGGGTGGTCTCATCTTGCTCGTCTCGTGGGCGAACGGCAGCGCCATGCCGCGTCGTTTCCAGTTGTACTACGGCTTTCTTTATCCCCAAGCCATCTGTTACCATCTTCTGCACCGGCGTTGCATGCTGCCGCTTGGGTCTCGCGTTCGCTGGCCCCGCGCGTCACTGGGCCAACGTGTCCGCGTGTGTTTGCTTTGACCCGTCGCCGATCTGTCCGCGGCTGGGCGGGGTAAGTGCTTGCTCTTCTCGGGTTGGTGGTTGGGCTAGATTTACTTGGGCGCTCGTGTGCTCTAGCAACTGTCGCTGACCATGGGCCTGAATTTGTGATGGGGCCACTGGTATGTTGCTTTCCCGTGTATTGGTGTGTGTTGGTTTGCTGGTGGCTTGTTATGGTGGCCCACGCGTGGGCGGTGCCCAGTGGACGTGTGTGCGCTTGATGGGCCTCGAACCCCTCGTTGGTTACCCCAAGTGGAAGGTGTAAGATGCAGTAAGTAGAAGTGTTTTCCCCTAGCAAAGATGCCAAGGATCGAATCCCCAGAGACTCCTAGGTTCAACAAGTAGGTGTCAATTGCTAACGGCGCAATTAACAATCAACATGGACCTGCACACAGATACAAATAACTTTGCTCCCAACGAGTACAGAGAGGTTGTCAATCTCTCCCGCCTTGTAGTTCACAAAGGGTTAAAAGCAATAATTAGTAGTGATAGATAGTGTTTTGCAATAGTAAGTAAATAGCGAAAAGTAAATAGTGAATGTGATCAATGATGGTAATATGGACCGGAGTCTCATGATGTTCACTAGTGATGTCTCTCTCCCAAAAGACGATAAAACAGCTATGTGAGGTAAACAAATTGCAGCTGGGCAATTGACAGGACCACGAACGCAAACCAATGCTGATTACATTGCAAGAAAGGTTGAGGTTCAAAGCATGGGCGATACGCCAAAGTAAGTAGACCGAAATCCATCAATATCTACTACTAATCATCCACCTCGAGATATCTATCCAGAACATCTCGCTGGTATTAAGTTGCGAGTCCCACCCATAGTGTAAACTCAATGCAACAGACAACTGCATTAAAAGAACTTTGCGTAAAGTAAACAATCCTTGCACCCGCGGGCACAAGCACCGTTGTTTTCCCCCTTGTGGCAACAGCACATCCCCTAGACTCATGTTTCTGTCACTCAAGCTAGTCATCGAGGGGCATGAACCCACAATCGAGCATAACGTTCCCTCTTGGAGTCACTACTTACTACTCGGCCAAAGCAATAAATAACAATGGAGAACATGCAAGAATTACTTATGAACTAAAATATAAAAGAGGTGAATCAAATATATTACTCAAGATCAATCTGAACATAATCTCATAATCCATCGGATCCCAGCAAACTCAACATAGCAACAACATAAGGATTACATAGGTGCCTCGATCATGTAGGGCAGCTCACGAGGACTAATTAGTGAAGCACAAGAACGGGAGGATAACATCACATAGCTACTGGTCATGGACTCATGGTCCAAGGGAGACTACTCACGAGTCATCCGGGAGGCGTCCATGGTGGTGGAGAAGCTCCCGGTGGTGATCCTCCCCTCCGGCAGGGTGCCGGGAAGAGTTCTCCTGGTGCTCCCGATCTTGGAAGCGGCGGCGGCGGCGGAACAGAGATGGGATCACGAAAAGAGTTCCTGTTCTGAGGGTTACGGAGGACCCTTTAAATATATGCCAAAGTAGGGCATCGGGGGAGCTTCGGGGGGCCCAGGCGCCCCCCCGACGCGGTCCAGGGGGGGGGGGGGGCGCCGCCAGGGCGCCTGGAGCCCTGGTGCCCCCCCAGGCTGCCCTTCGGACGCAGTGTTGTTTCCGGAACGCTGATTTTTTATATAATTTTTCTGGATTTTTCTGGGCAGTTCTCGAAACGTGAAAACCTGAAATACAAAAACAGCCGAAAACAGAAACTGGCACTGGGGTGCACTGGATTAGTAAGTTAGTCCAAATATGATCAAAAGTGTATGGAAGTGTATGAATATCATAGCAATATCACCCAAAAGTGGCATGAAGCAAGCAGAAATTATAGATACGTTTTGGACGTATCAACATCCCCAAGCTTAATTCCTGCTCGTCCTCGAGTAGGTAAATGATAACAAGAATAATTTCTGTGGTGACATGCTATTAACCATATAGGACTTTTTCATAGTCATATGACAAAAGCTTACTGAGACAATGATTCTATAGTAATTAAGTTGCCTCATGAGAAAATCACAAATGACTGAAAGTTTTACAACATGACATTGAAGCATCAAATAGATTTGCAATGAACATGATGTGCAAATATGATAAAGTGATATCTAGCTTGCCTCCTTTAGTGAAGCAAAACGTAAATGCAGGGGCACCTTCAAGGTCTAAGTGATGACTAGATACAATGATTTCAAAGTAAACGATATCGCAATCATGCAAAAGACAATGCTACTTTGGGACAATGCACATTACACTCAGAATGACAATCATGCTCTCATTAGTTGGTGCTTTTAAAAGAAGGTGGAGACTCATAAACGTAAAAGAATGGTTAAGTGCTAGAGCTTTTTATTTTGAAAACATGGAAGCAATTTTGTGAACGGTAGTAGTACTTCATATGTGTCATGCATAAAACATCCTATAAGTTGCAAGCCTCATGCATCGAATACCCATAGTGCTCGCACCTTGTCCTAATTAGCTCGGATTTCCATGCGTTATCATTGCATTACATATGTTTCAACCAAGTGTCACAAAGGGGTACCTCTATGCCACCTGTACAAAGGTCCAAGGAGATAAATCGCATTTGATCTCTCGTTTTTGATAGATCTCAACTTGAGGACATCCATACCGGGACAACATAGAAAATAGATAATGGACTCCTCTTTAATGCATAAGCATATTCTCATAAGAGATTGAGGATTAATGTCCAAGCTAAAACTTCCACCATGATGCATGGCTTTGGTTGGCGGCCCAATGTTCTTCTCTAACAATATGCATATTTATTCAACCCATGGTAAATCACCCTTACTTCATACAAGACGAACATGCATAGAAACTCACATGATATTCAACAAAAGTGTGACAGTTGATGACGTCCCCAGAAACATGGTTACCGCTCAGCAAGCAACTTATAAGAAATAAGATACATAGGCAACATATTCTTTACCACAATAGTTTTTAAGCTACTTTCCCATGAGCTATGTATTGCAAGGTTAGTCTTAGTACAGGTGGAGGTTAGCAAAACACTGGAAGCGACCAACTAAGAGAGCAATGACGGTCATAATCATGCAGAGCGACAAAGCAATATTGAATCAGGCATGGTAGTTATATCGCTACTCAGAAATAAAAGATCATCAAGGCTTGATAGACTTTCTTTACAGTCTTAAATATGCGTGAGCATACGCCAAGTCAATCAAAATAAATTCTCGAAGGAAGATATTACTAAACCATACCACATCATTGACAAACAAATCAAGTTGGTATTCCAATAACACATTGGGAATCCCCCAGCTATTTGAGATTAACCATAAGAAAACCTGAACTACTAAGCACCATTATGCACGTAGCATCTTTATCATAGACATATTAACCAATGCAACGGAAGCAAACTCTCTTAATAAGGTGAGCATGATAATTAAAGAGAGGTCAAGCAACCAACTAAACAAAAGCTCTTTGAAAAGATAAGCATGAATACTAAGAGCAGAGCATGATAGTAGCTATTAAAAGACAAAGAACACACACAACAAAGATAGACATGCAAATTCTATGTTATGTTCTAGGTAGAAGTGGAGCGTGTTTCTCTCCCACATAAAGAATACTGAGTTCCGACTCGTTATGAAAAACTAAAAAGAAAACTAAAAGCAAGACGCTCCAAGCATAGCACATAACACATGAAGTGATAAAAATATAGCGAAACGAAAGACGAACTGATAAAGCTGATGGAGAAGGGGATGCACGAGGGCATCCCCAAGCTTAGACGCTTGAGTCTCCTTGAATATTTCTTGGGGGTGCACGGGGGCATCCCCAAGCTTGAGCGCTTGACACTCCTGAATCTTTTTTATCATCTTCCCTCGCACACTTGAAAACTCCCTTCATACATAACTCATCATAATCTGATCAGCGAGGTTAGTACCCTTAATAAAATAATTATACCTTGCTGGAAATAAGGATATTCTTGAAGTTCTACTGTTTCTCAAGATTGCCAAAAGGTTTTTGCAAAGAAAAAGCAAGCTCTTGATTTGCAAAATGAAGGAAAGGCAAAACAGGACAGAATCTGTGAAAAACAGAACAACAGGTAGTAATTGATCTGTTCGGGATACTTCTGCAACTCAAATCAAAAAACTCAGAACAGAAGCACGAAAGACAATTATATAGAGAATGCTGTCGAAACAATTCAGACCAAAAAGATGATCTGGTGATTTTATACGAATATTTCTATCCAAGGACAGAATCTGTTTTCTGGACAGCACCTCACAACTTTTGAACTTTCTTTGCAATCAGAGGCTATACTTGGCACAAATATGAAAAGAAAAGATACAATGATGATGCTACAGCAGTAAACAACATCAAGACACAACAAAAGCAAAAAAATTATTCATTGGGCTGCCTCCCAAAAGCGCTTTCTTTTATGGCTTTAAGCTAGGCATAATGCATATAGATCAAGTTTTATCAAGAGTAAAAGAATAGCTAGCCCGTACAACGGACTCAAAAGGTAACTTGATCTTCTTTCGAGGGAAGTGTTCCATCCATTTCTTGAGAGTAAACTGAAATTTTATATTACCCTCTTTCATGTCAATGATAGCACCAACGGTGCGTAAAAACGGACGTCCCAAAATAATTGGACATGAAGGATCACATTCAATATCCATAATAGTGAAATCAACGGGAACATAATTATCATTAACAACGATAAGAACATCATCGATCCTCCCCAAAGGTTTCTTTATGGAAGAATCAACGAGACGAACACCAAAAGAACAAGAATCATAAGGTTTCAATTTAAGCATATCATATATTCTTTTGGGCATAACAGAGGTACTAGCTCCAACATCACATAATGCATAGCAAGAGAAGTCATTCAATTTAATTTTTATCATAGGATCCCAACCATCTTCTAGCTTTCTAGGTATGGAGGCTTCCACTCTAAGTTTCTCCTCCCTAGCTTTGATGAGAGCATTAGTGATATGCTCTATGAAGGCAAGATTAAGCGTGCTACTGCGGGGGTCTCTAGACATCTTGTGAAGGAAATCAATAACTTCGGTAAGAGTGCAAATATCAAAATCAAGGTCACGAGCATCAAGTAAAGTGGTAGTGGTGTCCTTTAGGTTCACATGTTTGGTAGTTTCTATAGTCATAGCATCACCATTAATAGGTCCATTGGGACCAGGAGTACATTGGGTGCTAAGAGTTTGGACATCTTCCCAAGTTTGGGGAAGCTTAGGAGCAATTTTAAACTGAGGCTCATACTCTTTTCCTGGAAGACCATGCCATGGGCATAACCCTCCGTCAAGACTAATATAATCACAAGGTTTATTACTTTTGTAGATTCCGACAGTGGTAATTGGGGTAATGGAAGAAGGGGTGTACTCCTCCCATTTAGTGTTTTTGGTAGAACCCATAATAGCAAGTAAGCAAGATAACTATTTTTGTGATTTTCGAAAAAAGGTACTAAAGCAAAAACTGAAAGGTAAACTAACAAGACTAAAAAGCAAAGCTAAAAGATAGCGTGCAACTCCCCTATCCTGAAGAGTGGAGTCCCCGGCAACGGCGCCAGAAAATACTCCTTGATGGGCCTCGAACCCCTCGTTGGTTACCCCAAGTGGAAGGTGTAAGATGCAGTATGTAGAAGTGTTTTCCCTTAGCAAAGATGCCAAGGATCGAATCCCCAGAGACTCCTAGGTTCAACAAGTATGTGTCAACTACTAATGGCGCAAATTAGCAATCAACGTGGACCTGCACACAGATACAAATAACATTGCTCCCAACGAGTATAGAGAGGTTGTCAATCCCTCCGGCCTTGTAGTTCACAAAGGGTTAAAAGCAAATGATAGTAGTGATAGATAGTGTTTTGCAATAGTAAATAAATAGCAAAAAGTAAATAGCGGATGTGATCAATGATGGTAATAAGGACCGGAGTCTCATGATGTTCACTAGTGATGTCTCTCTCCCAAAAGACGACAAAACAGCTATGTGAGGTAAACAAATTACAGCTGGGCAATTGACAGGACCACGAACGTAAACCAATGCTGATTACATTGCAGAAAGGTTGAGGTTCAAAGCATTGGCGGTACGCCAAAATAAGTAGACCGAAATCCATCAATATCTACTACCAATCATCCACCTTGAGATATCTATCCAGAACATCTCGCTGGTATTAAGTTGCGAGTCCCACCCATAGTGTAAACTCGATGCAACAGACAACTGCATTAAAAGAACTTTGCGTAAAGTAAACAATCCTTGCACCCGCGGGCACAAGCACCGTTGTTTTCCCCCTTGTGGCAACAGCACATCCCCTAGACTCATGTTTCTGTCACTCAAGCTAGTCATCGAGGGGCATGAACCCACAATCGAGCATAACGTTCCCTCTTGGAGTCACTACCTATTACTCGGCCAAAGCAATAAATAACAACGGAGAATAGGCAAGAATTACTTATGAACTAAAATATAAAAGAGGTGAATCAAATATATTACTCAAGATCAATCTGAACATAATCTCATAATCCATCGGATCCCAGCAAACTCAACATAGCAACAGCATAAGGATTACATAGGTGCCTCGATCATGTAGGGCAGCTCACGAGGACTAATTAGTGAAGCACAAGAACGGGAGGAGAACATCACATAGCTACTGGTCATGGACTCATGGTCCAAGGGAGACTACTCACGAGTCATCCGGGAGGCGTCCATGGTGGTGGAGAAGCTCCCGGTGGTGATCCTCCCCTCCGGCAGGGTGCCGGGAAGAGTTCTCCTGGTGCTCCCGATCTTGGAAGCGGCGGCGGCGGCGGAACAGAGATGGGATCGCGAAAAGAAGTCATGTTCTGAGGGTTACGGAGGACCCTTTAAATATATGCCAAAGTAGGGCACCGGGGGAGCCTCGGGGGGCCCAGGCGCCCCTCCGGCGCGGCCCAGGGGGGCGCGCCCACAGGGCGCCTGGAGCCCCTGTGCCCCCCCCCCCCCAGGCTGCCCTTCGGACGCAGTGTTGTTTCCGGTTCGCTGATTTTTTATATAATTTTTCTGGATTTTTCTGGGCAGTTCTCGACGTGAAAACCTGAAATACAAAAACAGCCGAAAACAGAAACTGGCACTGGGGTGCACTAGATTAGTAAGTTAGTCCAAATATGATCAAAAGTGTATGGAAGTGTATGAATATCATAGCAATATCACCCAAAAGTGGCATGGAGCAAGCAGAAATTATAGATACGTTTTGGACGTATCAACATCCCCAAGCTTAATTCCTGCTCGTCCTCGAGTAGGTAAATGATAACAAGAATAATTTCTGTGGTGACATGCTATTAACCATATAGGACTTTCTCATAGTCATATGACAAAAGCTTACTGAGACAATGATTATATAGTAATTAAGTTGCCTCAAGAGAAAATCACAAATGACTGAAAGTTTTACAACATGAAACTGAAACATCAAAAAGATTTGCAATGAACATGACGTGCAAATATGATAAAGTGATATCTAGCTTGCCCCCTTTAGTGATGCAAAACATAAATGCAAGGGCACCTTCAAGGTTTAAGTGATGACTAGATAAAATCATTTCAGAATAAACGATATCACAATCATGCAAAAGACAATGCTACTTTGGGACAATGCACATTACACTCAGAATGACAATCATGCTCTCAGTAGTTGGTGCTTCAATATAAAGGTAAAAGAAAGGTTAAGTGCTAGAGCTTTTTATTTTGAAAATAGGGAAGCAATTGTGTCAACGGTAGTAGTACTTCATATGTGTCATGTATAAAACATCTTATAAGTTGCAAGCCTCATGCATCGAATACCAATAGTGCTCGCTCCTTGTCCTAATTAGCTCGGATCCCCATGGGTTATCATTGCATTGCATATGTTTTAACCAAGTGTCACAAAGGGGTACCTCTATGCCACCTGTACAAAGGTCCAAGGAGATAGATCGCAATTGATTTCTCGTTTTTGATAAATCTCAACTTGAGGACATCCATACCGGGACAACATAGAAAATAGATGATGGACTCCTGTTTAATGCATAAGCATATTCTCATAAGAGATTGAGGATTAAGGTCCAAGCTAAAACTTCCACCATGATGCATGGCTTTGGTTGGCGACCCAATGTTCTTCTCTAACAATATGCATATTAATTCAACCCACGGTAAATCACCCTTACTTCAGACAAGACGAACATGCATAGCAACTCACATGATATTCAACAAAAGTGTGACAGTTGATGGCGTCCCCAGAAACATGGTTACTGCTCAGCAAGCAACTTATAAGAAACAAGATACATAAGCAACATATTCTTTACCACAATAGTTTTTAGGCTACTTTCCCATGAGCTATGTATTGCATGGTTAGTTTGCTTAGTACAGGTGGAGGTTAGCAAAAGACTGGGAGCGACCAACTAAGAGAGCAATGACGGTCATAATCATGCAGAGCGACAAAGCAATATTGAATCAGGCATGGTAGTTATATCGCTACTTAGAAACAAAAGATCATCAAGGCTTGATAGACTTTCTTTACAGTCTTGAATATGCTTGAGCATACGCCAAGTCAATCAAAATAAATTCTCGAATGAAGATATTACTAAACCATACCACATCATAGGCAAACAAACCAAGTTGGTATTCCAATAACACATTGGGAACCCCCCAGCTATTTGAGATTAACCAAAAGAAAACCTGAACTACTAAGCACCATCATTAAAGTAGCATCTTTATCATAGACACATTAACCCATGCAACGGAAGCAAACTCTCTTAATAAGGTGAGCATGGTAATTAAAGAGAGTTCAAGCAACCAACTAAATAAAAGCTCTTAAAAGATAAGCATGAATACTAAGAGCAGAGCACGATAGTAGCTATTAAAAAACAAAGAACACACACAGCTTAGATAGACATGAAAATTCTATGTAATGTTCTAGGTAGAGGTGGAGCGTGTTTCTCTCCCACATGAAGGAATGCTGGGTTCCGACTCGTTTATGAAAAACTAAAAATAAAACTAAAAGCAAGACGCTCCAAGCATAGGACATAACATATGAAGTGATAAAAATATAGCGAAACGAAAGACGAACTGATAATGTTGATGGAGAAGGGGATGCACGGGGGCATCCCCAAGCTTATACGCTTGAGTCTCCTTGAATATTTCTTGGGGGTGCATGGGGGCATCCCCAAGCTTGAGCGCTTGACACTCCTGAATCTTTTTATCATCTTCCCTCGCACACTTGAAAACTCGCTTCATAAACAGCTCATCATAATCTGATTAGCGAGGTTAGTACCCTTAATAAAATAATTATACCTTGCTGGAAATAAGGATATTCTTGAAGTTCTACTGTTTCTCAAGATTGCCAAAAGGTTTTTGCAAAGAAAAAACAAGTTCTTAATTTGCAAAGTGAAGGTAAGGCAAAACAGGACAGAATCTGTGAAAAACAGAACAGCAGGCAGTAATTGACCTGTTCGGGATACTTCTGCAACTCAAATCAAAAAACTCATAACTGACGCACGAAAGAAAATTATATAGAGAACGCTGTCGAAACAATTCAGACCAAAAAGATGGTCTGGTGATTTTATACGAATTTTTCTATCCAAGGACAGAATCTGTTTCCTGGACAGCACCTCACAACTTTTGAACTTTCTAGCAATCAGAGGCTATACTTGGCACAAATATGAAAAGCAAAGATACAATGATGATGCTACAGCAGTAAACAACATCAAGACACAACAAAAGCAAAAAAATTATTCATGTGGGCTGCCTCCCAAAAGCGCTTTCTTTTATGCCTTTAAGCTAGGCATAATGCATAGATCAGGTTTTATCAAGAGTAAAAGAATAACTAGCCCGTACAACGGACTCAAAAGGTAACTTGACCTTCTTACGAGGGAAGTGTTCCATCCCTTTCTTGAGAGGAAACTTAAATTTTATATTACCCTCTTTCATGTCAATGACAGCACCAACGGTGCGCAAAAAGGGACGTCCCAAAATAATTGGACATGAAGGATCACATTCAATATCCATAATAGTGAAATCAACGGGCACATAATTATCATTGACAACAATAAGAACATCGTCGATCCTCCCCAAAGGTTTCTTTATGGAAGAATCAACGAGACGAACACCAAAAGAACAAGAATCATAAGGTTTCAATTTAAGCATATCATATATTCTTTTGGGCATAACAGAGGTACTAGCACCAACATCACATAATGCATAACAAGAGAAGTCATTCAAATAAATTTTTATCATAGGATCCCAACCATCTTCTAGATTTCTAGGTATGGAGGCTTCTGCTCTAAGTTTCTCCTCCCTAGCTTTGATGAGATCATTAGTGATATGCTCCGTGAAGGCAAGGTTAAGCGTGCTAGTGCGGGGATCTCTAGACATCTTGTGAAGGAAATGAATAACTTCTGTAAGAGTGCAATTATCAAAATCAAGGTCACGAGCATCAAGTAAAGTGGTAGTGGTGTCCTTAAGGTTCACCTGTTTGGTAGTTTCTATAGCATCACCATTAATAGGTCCATTGGGACCAGGAGTACATTGGGTGCTAAGAGTGTGAACATCGTCAATAACTTGGATAGTAGCAACAGTGTGGTGGGTAGGAAGGCTCTTAATTCTTTCCTCTTCCTCCCTTAGGGATGCAACCACTTCGGGTTTAGCTGTCATTTGGTTTATCAAAGTGGCCTGTGTATGGGACATATTAGAAACTTGGGTTTCAGTGATAGTGAGTCTAGTCTGGAGGTTAGAGATCTCAATATGTATGTTCTCTAATCATCTACTAATGTCTTGCAAGATAGCAGTATGCTCATTTAATTGCCTCGAGAAGGTTTTTTTTGTTCATATTGGGTGTGCATGTAGTTCTTAGTGGCCTCCTCTATTTCTACCAGTTTCTCATAGCCAGACAAGTCTCTATCTTTTTGGAAGGAGTTCTTGATGTTAGGATAAGCATTGTTGTTCCCATAGGGATTGGAGGGGAACGTTCTAGAATTATTACCAAAGTTACTCCTATAAGCATCGGCAATCACAGAATCCAAAGGATCATAACGAGGATCAACAGAAGATTGCTTCGAAAGTAGAGACATGATCAAGTCAACTTTTTCATTAAGCGAGGAAATCTCCTCGACAGAGTTTACCTTCCTACCTGTTGGAGCGCGTTCGGTGTGCCATTGGGAATAGTTGGTCATCATCTCATCGAGAGGCTTTGTGGCAGCACCAAGTGTAGTTGACATAAAAGTTCCTCCCGCGGCCGAATCTAACAAGTTCCGCGAGGTAAAGTTCAAGCCTGCATAAAAAGTTTGGATAACCATCCAAGTAGTCAAACCGTGAGTAGGGCAGTTCTTGATAAGAGATTTCATACGTTCCCAAGCTTGGGCAACGTGTTCATTATCCAATTGTTTAAAATTCATTATGTTACTTCTAAGTTGGATAATTTTAGCAGGTGGATAGTATTTTCCGATAAAAGCATCTTTGCACTTGTCCCATGAATCTATGCTATTTCTAGGCAAAGACTGAAACCAAATTTTAGCTCCTCCTCTCAAGGAGAAAGGAAAAAGCTTAAGCTTAACAATATTACCATCTATTTCTTGGTACTTTTGCATATCACAAAGTTCAACAAAGTTGTTCAAGTGTAAAGCAGCATCATCTCCAGCACCGGAGAATTGATCTTTCATGACTAAGTTCAGTAAAGCAGGTTTAATTTCATATGAAGGTGCTGAAGTGGCATGTGTAGTGATAGGTGTGCTGATAAAGTCATCGTTGTTGTGACTAGTGAAGTCACACAACTTGGTGTTCTCGGTGGAACCCATAGTAGCAAGCAAGCAAGATAACTATTTTTTGTGATTTTCGATAAAAGGAACTAAAGCAAAAAATGAAAGGTAAACTAACAAGACTAACAAGCAAAGGTAAAAGATAGCATGCAACTCCCCTATCCTGAAGAGTGGAGTCCCCGGCAACGGCGCCAGAAAATACTCCTTGATGGGCCTCGAACCCCTCGTTGGTTACCCCAAGTGGAAGGTGTAAGATGCAGTAAGTAGAAGTGTTTTCCCCTAGCAAAGATGCCAAGGATCGAATCCCCATAGACTCCTAGGTTCAACAAGTAGGTGTCAATTGCTAACGGCGCAATTAGCAATCAACGTGGACCTGCACACAGATACAAATAACTTTGCTTCCAACGAGTACAGAGAGGTTGTCAATCTCTCCGGCCTTGTAGTTCACAAAGGGTTAAAAGCAATATGATAGTAGTGATAGATAGTGTTTTGCAATAGTAAGTAAATAGTGAAAAGTAAATAGTGAATGTGATCAATGATGGTAATATGGACCGGAGTCTCATGATGTTCACTAGTGATGTCTCTCTCCCAAAAGACGATAAAACAGCTATGTGAGGTAAACAAATTACAGCTGGGCAATTGACAGGACCACGAACGCAAACCAATGTTGATTACATTGCAAGAAATGTTGAGGTTCAAAGCATGGGCGGTACGCCAAAGTAAGTAGACCGAAATCCATCAATATCTACTACTAATCATCCACCTTGAGATATCTATCCAGAACATCTCGCTGGTATTAAGTTGCGAGTCCCACCCATAGTGTAAACTCAATGCAACAGACAACTGCATTAAAAGAACTTTGCGTAAAGTAAACAATCCTTGCACCCGCGGGCACAAGCACCGTTGTTTTCCCCCTTGTGGCAACAGCACATCCCCTAGACTCATGTTTCTATCACTCAAGCTAGTCATCGAGGGGCATGAACCCACAATCGAGCATAACGTTCCCTCTTGGAGTCACTACTTACTACTCGGCCAAAGCAATAAATAACAACGGAGAACATGCAAGAATTACTTATGAACTAAAATATAAAAGAGGTGAATCAAATATATTACTCAAGATCAATCTGAACATAATCTCATAATCCATCGGATCCCAGCAAACTCAACATAGCAACACCATAAGGATTACATAGGTGCCTCGATCATGTAGGGCAGCTCACGAGGACTAATTAGTGAAGCACAAGAACGGGAGGAGAACATCACATAGCTACTGGTCATGGACTCATGGTCCAAGGGAGACTACTCACGAGTCATCCGGGAGGCGTCCATGGTGGTGGAGAAGCTCCCGGTGGTGATCCTCCCCTTCGGCAGGGTGCCGGGAAGAGTTCTCCTGGTGCTCCCGATCTTGGAAGCGGCGGCGGCGGCGAAACAGAGATGGGATCGCGAAAAGAAGTCATGTTCTGAGGGTTACGAAGGACCCTTTAAATATATGCCAAAGTAGGGCACCGGGGGAGCCTCGGGGGGCCCAGGCGCCCCCCCCCCCCCCCCCGGCGCGGCCCAAGGGGGGCGCGCCCACAGGGCGCCTGGAGCCCTTGTGCCCCCCCCCCAGGCTGCCCTTCGGACGCAGTGTTGTTTCCGGTTCGCTGATTTTTTATATAATTTTTCTGGATTTTTCTGGGCAGTTCTCGACGTGAAAACCTGAAATACAAAAATAGCCGAAAACAGAAACTGGCACTGGGGTGCACTGGATTAGTAAGTTAGTCCAAATATGATCAAAAGTGTATGGAAGTGTATGAATATCATAGCAATATCACCCAAAAGTGGCATGGAGCAAGCAGAAATTATAGATACGTTTTGGACGTATCAGCACTACGTCGGGCCAGCGTGTGCATCGGCGATGCCCATGCTGGTGGGTGCCCTCTGTGCGTCCATCGCAGTCTATGATGGTGGGGTCTGGGCCTGGGTGGGACGCGTGTTGATGCACGCGTGGTGGGTACCGATGCGCCTCTGTGACGGTTGCACGTGGCGTCACGGTGGGCGGGGCCCTTTTCTCTTTAGTTTTTTCTTCGCTTCTTATTCTCTTGTCACTCATTCGGCCCATGCTCGCTTCGTCCGCTCGCTGTCGTCCGCCATTCCGCACCTCTGCGTCCTCTCCCGTTCGCCTAGCTTCGACCAGTTCGAACGGCTTGCGTTGCAGTTGTCGCCATGGCCGCCCGTTGCTCCATGGGTGGTGTTGGTTGAGGTTCTTCCTCTTATCCTTTCTTGGTTCCTTTCTGTTGTTCCTTCTCTTGTTTACTGATCTGCTCTGCTTTTGTTTGCTCCATCGGTGCACAGTTTCTTACTGGTTCTTTGCGTTTGGAGCGTGGGTCATTCCGTTCTTGCTGTCCGGGTTAGCGCTCAACTTTCGGGCCTCTATGTCAGTATATGCCTTCGAGGTGTTTGGTTAAATGCTTGAGTGTTGCTCGATAGGATGGTTGTCTGTTGTCGTGTGCTCTGCTCTGCCATTTTCGCATTCTGTTACATGTGCATGCTTCGTGTTGTCCGTCTACGAATTCTTTGAATTTAATCCATGTTCTGTTTTGTCCACAGGTTGGCCGGCTATTCCTCCACGTTCACTTGCTCGCTGATGTTCTGGTTGTGCTTCGTCGTTCTGGTAATGTGTTGCTCTTTAGCCTCTTCATCTTTGTTTGTGGATTGTGGAGAGATGTGTTGCTTAGAGGTAGCGCGAAAGAACAGGTCTGAGAAGGTGTTGTACTTCGTCCATTTTGCTTGCTTGCTGCCTCTGCGGTTCATGTATGGGCTTTATTTTCCTTGCAGATGTAGCGTGCTTTCTTTTTCCTAAGGTTTAGTTGTCTATATGTATCGTGTATTAGCCGTGTGAGGTTGCTTAATAAGTGTTCACTTTGCTTGCTTCATGTATAGGGTTAGATTGCTCATCAATTAAAAGGTTCGATAGATAGAGTGGATAGTATTTTAGCATGGCGAGTGATGTTGTCTCCTTTGGTTAAAAGAATTGTTCTGTTATCATTGTGTTGCTCTGCATTTGTTCATTAGCTTTCATGGAATATAGATGTTCTCTGTGCCTAAATTGTTACTCCTGCTGTGTTCTGATGGTTCTGTCTGCGTTTCTTTTGCAGGTTGGAAAAGTCGCCCTGTTTCTGAACCTATGCCTTGCTGTTGTTGCTGAAGGTTTGCTCTCCTTTTCCATGCATGTGTGTTATTTGTGGGTTCAGATGTATTTATTTTTTTGTGCATGTTGTCGTAGTCGTTGATGTACTAATCATCTCATTGTTCTGGGTTTGTCCGGGGTCGTGTTATTTTTCAATCTTGTTTGCCTTTCATTGCGTGTGAACAGGATGTGTGCTCTTTTTTCAACTGTTATACCCATTTTAGAAGCCGTGCTAGCTCAGTGTGCCTTGACAGCGCTTTCATATCTGTGTGAGATCATGAAGGATTGGTTCGTTCTTGCTGGGGTAGAACTGGAGCTTCCAGGGGATAGTTGTGGTCCAGTTCCACGACGAGAATTTTTTTTGAGCTCAGTCTAGTGTGGTTTTGTCAATTCTTATGAGCAGGCTGCCCTTCAAGCCATAAGTTTTTTGCAGCGTTTGTATGGGTTCGTAGTTCGAGACTATAATTATGTCTGTATGATGGCATATAGGAGCTCCATTTGTCCTTCCATAACGGTTGCAGTCTCTGCCATTCGGCACGTTGGCCACTTGGAGACAGAGCTATTGTGCTTGCGTCGTCCCTCTGCGAACATGGAAATAAATCCATATGTTGCCCCTACTTTGGTCTAGTTCAATTCGGGTTTACTATGCTCGCAACTCCTTTGCTCTCTTAAGTCTCTTTAGCTATCTTGTGATGTCTTCTTATTTAGGCATGCGTGCATGCTTTGTACTGAATGGGTTCATTCCTCTGATGCAATAAAGTCTTTAGTCTTTTTATATATCTCCTGTATAACTGGCCTTTCGCCCTTGAAGTGTCTTCTCTCTACGTTTTGCGAAGTTAAAAAGAACAATCTTCTTCATAAGATTTGGCGTTCTTCCCATGTTCCT
Source organism: Secale cereale (assembly GCA_902687465.1). NCBI lineage: Eukaryota > Viridiplantae > Streptophyta > Magnoliopsida > Poales > Poaceae > Secale > Secale cereale. Next base: position 241,121,724 of record LR738714.1, read on the forward strand.
AGATAATAGATGCCTTGGTGGTTTATTGGTTCTTCCTCGGGTGGGTCTTCGGCCTCTGGCCGCCTCCTTCTCTTATAAACTTTATTGCTACCACGGGCTTTAGAGTAGCATGTCCCTTTGGGCTTATGGTTCTTCATGGGCTTTGGGGGCGGGTTTTTTAGCTTTACTTTTGGACTTGCTCTTTCTCTTTTCTCTTTTTTACTTGTGTTTCTTCTTGGGCTTTCAAAGACATCTTTGTTGGGTTTTGCTTGATGGACTTTTTGATCCACCTATGTATTTACCCTTCTTCATTTTGTAGGCTTCTCAGAGAAAAAAATCTACTTTTCTTCCTGAGTTTACCTTTGGGATGCCTCTCCCTTTCATTGCCGGAAAAATTGTTAGCTGCATACCCTTTGTAGGGCCTTGTTTCTTGGGTTATGTTTCTTGGTCTAGGTCTATGCCTTCTTGCTGTTTGATGCGCCTGATTAGATTGCCTTTTGTTGTGTTACGTTCCGGTTACAGTGTATTGTGGTTGCCCTTATCGGTGTTCTGGGAACGGGGGTACCCAGACTTGCCTGCCTGGGGCCCAGAGCGTGGCTCATCCAGCGGCCTGGTACGGCCCATCTTCATCAGCAAACCACTTAAGACCCTCGCGAGGGGCCAAGCCTCGCGAGGCGGACGACGCAAGACCTCCCCAAGGGCCGCATCACTAGGCTAGCTCCCGAGGAGCGGAGATATCAAGGCAAGGGATACCTCGCGAGGTTCGCGTGACGTGAGCCATGATGACCAAGGCCAGGCAGGCGCCAGCGGGCGCAAGGAGCCAGTTTCCCCTTTGGTGCTAAAGGGGCAAGCGCAGGAGAGGAGTCCCGAGGCGTCAGGCAAAGGTTTCTATATCGGTGCAACGAGACCAAGACCAGCAGGACGGCAGGGCGAAGGTCACCATGAAGCCCACGACGACATCACCACTAGAGTCTTTGGCAGGCGGAGACCACCTTTTGTCAGGATAGCTTGTACCAGCTATCCCCCTTCAATCTTGGCCGTTGTGGGATTCCTTCCCGCTTAATATTTGGGAAGAGGACCCGGGCCTCTATAAATAGGACTAGCCACCACCATAGAAAGGGAGGATGATTCAGACCACCCTTACATCCACCAGCTCACCGAGCCCAAGAACACCTCTCCTCAGGAGGCTGTTCTTCCCGTGTACTTGTTCATCCTCAGCCTACTAGGCAATCCACCACACCACACTGGAGTAGGGTATTACACCACAATGGTGGCCCGAACCAGTATAAATTCTCGTGTCTCTTGTTCTTCGGGTTTGACGAGCTAGGCCTAGGAATCGGTGCGAGAGCGAACTAGGGCGGCAAGGAGAGATCTTCGTGCGCACCCCGGTGTTCAAACCTCAAGGGTTTGCCGGAACCCACGATCCGACATTTGGCGCGCCAGGTAGGGTGGCGTCGAATCCTCTCTTACGTCGTTTGACTCGTCACTGCTCCGCTGTCTCGATGGCCGACGATCAGGGGTCTCATGCCAACCGATGGGCAGCTTGGCCCGCGCGGGCGGCGCCGTCCGCTCAAGGAGACCTCAACTCCGCGCTCTAGGCAGCCCCCACACCGCCTAACGCCACCGGCAGCGGGCGGCGCGGACCTACAACTTCCGCCCTTGCACCACGGTACGCACGCGCCGCCCCGCGATCTTCAAACTACACCGCAGCGACAGCACCGCACACCCGACGGGAGCAGGCGAACATGCAGGCCGCGCTCATCGTGGCGCGAGAGCTGTTACGGTGCAGGCTGGCCAAGGGCGGCCGAGACGAGCTGCTGGAACGCGTCGCCGAACTGCTGGACTGTGCCTGTAGGGGCGCGCTGCCTTTCTGCTCCTTGATCACGCCTCAGGTTGCGGCTGAGGCGCACATGAGATCCCGACGAGCTTGCGCGCCCCCTAGGGCGATGGGGGGGCCTGACGAAGCTGACATGGGTGGTGGCGCCACCCGTCCTACCGCTGCAACTTCGACACGGGCAGGAGCAAGTGTTGGCGGCCTACTGCGAGGGCACGCCGGAGAGCAACCTAGCATCCGCCAGGACCACGTGCCGCAGCTGGAAGCTCAAGGCGCGGGGCACTCAGGTGGTGTCCTCGGTGGGGCAACCGACGATGCCTATGTGCCCCGCATGGTGAACCTGGAGTACGCGTTCGGGGAGGGCCCCAATGCCCTGCTCGGGCCGGGATGGAATGACGAGACACTTGATGCAGGAGATTACGATGAGTCGCCTGGAGGCTTCGCCGACCCCTTCAGCGACGACGATGGGGTGCAGCAGGTATCGCAGCAGCAGGCGTGCACTAACAATGGGTTGTAGGTGGACTAGACCACGACGGTGGTCGAAGACCCAAGGGCAGCGGTTCCACCCCCAGCCGAAGCAGAACACTGGGGGCTGCGTGTGGAGGGCATGGAGCCACGGCCTCCCCCGCGTCGCGTGGAGCAAGGCGCCGTACAGAGGTAGGTCCTCTGCTAGTGGAAGCGTTGGCGAGCTCTCCCCCCCCCCTCCCGGTAGAGGGCCCGTGGTTGCCGGGGGCGCCGCTATCCTCCCCCTTGCCCCTTGGCCTCGTACTAGTTTCCGGACGCCCCAACGATGGTCGGGGGCGGTGCAAGGCGGGGCCCTCACCTGGTGTAGGATCGAAGTAGGTCTAGAGGGGGGGTGATTAGACTACTTGACAATATAAAAAATCTGCCTTTAGATCATGCAAAGTTTTTGGCAGTTTCACAAACAAGATCAATTCAAGTAACACCCTACACATGCAATTCTAGAGTATATGCAGCGGAAAGTAAATTGCACATGTAAAAAGGAGGTGGAGAAGATCAAACGCAGTTTGGTGACACGGAGATTTTTGTCGTGGCTCCGATAGGTGGTGCTATCGTACATCCACGTTGATGGAGATTTCAACCCACGGAGGGTAACGGCTGCGCGAGTCCACGGAGGGCTCCACCCACGAAGGGTCCACGAAGAAGCAACCTTGTCTATTCCATCACGGCCTACGCCCACGGAGTACTAGCCTTACTCGGGGTAGATCTTCACGAAGTAGGCGATCTCCTTGCCCTTACAAACTTCTTGGTTCAACTCCACATCATCAAGACGGAGGCTCCCAAGCGACACCTAACCAATCTAGGAGGCACCACCCCCCAAAAGGTAATAGACGGTGTTGATGATGATGAACTCCTTGCTCTTGTGCTTCAGATGATAAACTCCCCAACACTCAACTCTCCTCACTGATATGGCTGTGGTGGAAGAAAGATTTGAGTGGAAAGCAACTTGGGAAGGCTAGAGATCAAGTTTCATATGGTAGGAATGGAATGGCTTGATCTCAACACAAGGGTAGGTGGTTCACTTCTCAGAAAGTGTATGGTAGGAATGGTAGTACTTTCTGATGGCTCTCCTCACGAATGAGGAGGGGGTGGAGGGATATATATAGCCTCCACACAAAATCCAACCGTTACACACACATTTGACCAATCTCGGTGAGACCGAAGTGAAAACTCGGTCAGACCGAAAGTTCAAATATAGTGAACGTTGGGATTTTCGGTGGGACCGAAAATACCATCTCGGTGAGACCGAAGTGAGTCAAAGGTTAGGGTTTGCCATTTCGGTGAGACCGAAAATATAAACTCGGATATTCCGAATTGATGTCAACTGATCACAGAAGGTTGGCAGCCCTTTTTCGGTGAGACCGAAACTCAGAATCGGTTTGACCGAGAAGCTAGGGTTTGGAGAAACAACTGAAGTGGTTCATCTCGGTGGGACTGAGTTGGATAAATCGGTGTGACCGAGATGTTAGGGTTTGTGGAGATAACTTCATCTCGGTGAGACAGAGTTGGTTTGACCGAGATTACTTATGGGTGTGTGTTAAGTAGTGAATAGTGCTGATAGTTGAGGGAGTTAGATCACCAAGCACTTGAGCAACAAGAACATTAACACAACCTCATCCCCTTTTAATAGTATTGGCTTTTCCTATGGACTCAATGTGATCTTTGATCACTAAACCAAAAATGGAGTCTTGAGCTTTTGCCAATGCTTGTCTTAGCATTTTGAGGGGTCCACTTCTTCAGACATTTCCATACCCATATCATCAAACTTCTCTGAAATGATTCTCAAGATAATATTAGTTCAATGATATATATGTTGTTATTAATTACCAAAACCACCCGGGGATTAGTTGCACTTTCAATCTCCCCCTTTTTGGTAATTGATGACAACATATAGATCAAAGCTTCGACAAAAGATATAATCAATGAATAATATCGTCGCTTTGAGAAGTATGTGATAAACAAGAGCTCCCCCTAAATTTGTGCATTATTTAAAATTTGCGTTTGAATGCAAATGCACAATCGATTAGGATTATGGGTCACTCTTCCATGTCACATACATCTTGGTGGAGCGCAAAAAATGATAAGAATGAATAACATGCACTTAATCACCAAGACAAGAGTAAATAGCCATACAATAAGGAATAGCATAGGATAAGCAATAAGCACACATTAAAGCATAGTATGGCTAAGCACTCATTAAGGTAGCATCAAACGTAGTAGCAAGCACACTTAAAGTTTCAGGAACCAAAAGAAACCAATGTATCACAGAGAAACCGGCAAAAGACGAAAAAACGAAAGAGCACTCTCTCTCTCGAAGCCCTATGATCTATAACAATTTCTCCCCCTTTGGCAACAAGTTACCAAAAAGTTCGAAAAGGTATAGAGCTAAACGTCACTGCGGGCTCGGCTGGCTGCTCCCGTCTGGGTCGATGTCGGTGTAGAGATAGCTGCATCTGCGAAGACCTCTGCTGATGTCTGCGGTGGAGGAGTGGATGCTGGAGCTGTAGGAACTGCTGGAGCTGTAGCTGGTGCTGAAGTGGTAGCCCTGGAGTCTGTCACTGGGATAGCTGCAGATCTGGATCCTCTGGGAATCTGAGCAGCCTGGCGATGAGAGTCCTGGACTATATCATCCTGCATAAGCTCTGCTCTCTCCTGCCTAGTCTCCTCCATGTCTGCCTCAAGCTTGTTGACAGACACCTGAATCTCAGTCAGCTTCACGTCTAGAGCGTGGATCTTGTCCTCGACAATCCTCTCAAGGCTCTCCTGAGATTGCTCAATGCTGGCCAGGCGTTGTTCAATTCTCTGGGTTGCTTCAAGAATCTGTTCTCCAAAGCTCTTTGGCTTAGCTGCTGCTGCTGCTGCCTCTTTGTCAGCTTTGGCTTTCTTTGCAGCTTCAATTTTGGCTTGCCCTTCAACTGAGGTGGGATCCTCTTCATCCATCACAACTACGTTGTCCTCATGCTCTGGCTGCAGTGGCAAGTGCTTCCTATCCAACATGAATTTGCCCATGCCAAACTTGGCGTTAATGAGCATCTGTATCTGCGGAGCAAACCCACACGACCTCTTCTGGTCAGCTGCAGTCCTCTTAATTGTTTCTACCATCAAGTCCATCACCTTAAAAGGTGCCTTCTCATCGAGAATGTGCAGCATGTTGATAGAATAGCCTCGTATCATCCGGTGGTCACCTGACTTAGGCATCAAAGTATGCCTCAGAATAGTGTTAGTGGTAGTCAGACCTGCCTGGAGATAATACACTGAGCCGAGCTTCCATCCCTCTAAATCAGCAGCTGGGATCTCCTTGTACATATTCTTCATAGAATCATGACTCTTCTTAGGAATCCCATAGACATCAATGTCGTCCTCTCTCTGCACTGGAGCGTTCAGAAGTTCTGCCCATTCTGCAACAGTTGAAGAAAACCTTTGACCTTCAGTCATCCAGGTGATCTTGCCATCAGGATAGAAGTGGGCTGTGGCATAGAACTGCATGATCATCTCGTCATTCCATGCTGTCAGTTCTTGACCCACAAAATCAGCAACTCCACATGCAGTAAAGCTCTCATGCACATGGGGAAAGAAGTCCCGGTGCTCTTCACTGTCAATGTACTCCCAGTCAACATACCTGGTGTCAGCAACAATGGGCTTCTTATCCATTAGCACGGTCTCATAGAAATCCTGCTGCTCTTTGGTGTGGAATCTGGGGTCCACAGCAGTCCTTCTTCTTACGGCATATGGATCAGATTGTCTCCATAGCCTGAGACCTTTGTCCTTCCTTGCCTTCATGTCCTCAGCTTGAGGATGAGCATCATTGTGGAGTGGCAACTTGGGACGGAGCTTGAGCAACACATGCTCTTCATCTGACTCAGACGGTGGCATCTCACCTTTGTTCTTCTCAGAAGCTGGAATGCTTCTGGTTGTCCTCTTGGGCTTTGCTGGAGCTGCCTTAGCTTGAGCAGGCTTCTTGGGCTTGGAGGAGGCTTGAGCCCGAATAGCATCACCCATGAACTTAGCTTTCTGAGGAGGAGGCTGGGGTGCATCTTCTTCTTCTTCTTCTTCAGCAACATCTTGAGGTTCAGTATAAACAACCCTCTTCCTCTTGGAAGTCTTCTTCACCTTGCTTGGAGCTGGCTCTTCCAAGATGAGCTTTTTAGCGACTGCAGACTGCTTTACCTTGCTTGTGCCTTTCCTTGGCTGCTGCCCTTGGTGCTCTTTGGCAACCACATTCCTCTTGGGCTTGGAGGTAACTTCCTCAGCAACAAAGTTGGAATCCTCATCATCAGAAGTTCTCTTCTTCCTGGTTCTCGTAGCTGCGGGAGGCAAACCACTTGGGGTGCTCCTCTCACCATCATCACTAGAGCTGCTTGCAGGACTTGTATCTGCCTCTGGAATTTCAGCAAATGGTGATTCAGACCTGTTTTGGCTGTCACTGACATCTGACATGGCTGAAAAACCTGTGAAAAGATAAGGTGTGGGCAGAGTAGAAGAGTTATCACAACTGCAGAAGTTTTTGCAAAGAAAAATTGAGTTTAAAAACTTAGTTTTGAGTTTTCACAGAATGTATTTCGGTCAAACCGATTTCAAGTTTCAGTGTAACCGAAGTGTTCAACAGAACCTACACACCACTTTCGGTCAGACCGAAATGGGTTTCGGTCCTACCGAAAACTTAGGGTTTCACAGAAACTTCAATTCGGACATTCCGATTTCCACAACTCGGTCAGACCGAACTATGTAGTGCAATGGTCAGAGACCAAATCGGTCAGTCCGAGTTTCAGGAATCGGCTTCACCGAGATGCATTCCGTGGAAACCTAAACCTAAGGATTTTCCTCGAAACTAGAAGATCTGAACAATGTATTGGGATCATATCAAACGTGGATTGAATCAGGGCAGTCCTATCATGCAAGAATCAGAAGTGGAGCATGAAAGGGATCGGGACACACCCTAACTTGGTGGTGTCCCTCTACGGCGGCAACGGCGGAGAAGATTACCGTTGACGGCGGCGGAGACCTGCGGCGAGGGCGCACAGGCGACGACGGCGACGATCCTTAGATCAGGGCGACGGCAGCAGGGGTCTTGGAGGGCGAACGTTTGAAAGGAATAGATCGCGCGCAGCCCTCAGTATATATAACCCCATGCTGTCGGTGGGACCGAGTTGAAAAACTCGGTGTCACCGAGATGCATAATTGCAGTGCAGTTACGCATATCGGTCAGACCGAGATTTTGAACTCGGTTTCACCGAGATGAAACCTAGATCAATCTAAGTGTTTCGGTTGGACCGAGATTGGGAAGCCGGTCAGACCGAAATGGACTTAGAAGGTTTTGGAAGTCAGCCTTAGACGAATCGGTGGTTCCGAGTGCTCCTCACTCGAACTGTCCGAAAAAGACTTGTTCAAAGTTGTGATATAAGCATGAATAGAATTTGAGACAAGATAGCATAGATAGCTAGGGAAGGTGCTTAGGCATTCTTGTCCATCCATTTGGCCAGAAAAAGAAACCAAAACAATCAAAACCACAAATGGATGTCCTTGAATGAATAGAATCATGCATTCAACATGCTCACACAATAAGATAGCAACTGAAATATGTGTCAAACATGCACAACCAAAACTCTAGCTACTAGCACACAAATTGTCGATGACTAGGTCATCTATATATGAGTATATTGACTTAGGAGCCAAATGAGAACATTTGATCATAGGTCATACTCATCGTTTAAGCACAAGTGGGGTTACCACTTTTACATAAAGCATTTATGTGTTCACATCATTTGGAGATGCTTTAGCTCAATTTTTAGAGCAAAGCTCCCCCTAGATGTGAGAACCCCTTTTAAAGGGTCAAACTAACCTTGGGTTGTCATAGAAGACTTCATGTAGATGTTGAAGATGTGGATGCTCAATGTTGATGTAGATCATCAAGAGTTGAGAGCTATCCTTGGATTAGGGCACTTTCAATACCTACATGGGTTAGTCCCACAAGGAACAAACAAGAATATCCATAGACATAGAGTGAAGTACACAAAAGATAATGTCCATGAAAGCAATGATTACCTTGTCCCTTGACTTACCAACAAGAGGGTTTGTGACTCCATGAACTAGTGCATGATGTGGAAGTTGATTGCACAAGTTCTTGCCAAAACGAATATGAGTGAAGTTTGTTGGCGGAGTCACCCTCAAGAACCTACTAGTTCTTCTTCTTTGGGATCCACATCATCTTGATGGGAATCCTTGGTGTTGTAGTTGAGCTTGACGAAGTAGAACTTGATGTGTCCTTGGGAACCCACTTGACCATGGCTTGAGGTGCTTCAATGAATGCATCAATCTCCTCTTGAAGCTTGTCCTTGGCCTTTAGCTTGTGGTCTTGTGGTGGAAGGTCATCTTGAGCTTGTTCCACATTGGAAGAAGTAGGATCATACTTCTCCTTTTGTGAGACAAACTGTGGAGTAGGGTATTGACCTTCTTCCCACTCAACACCTTCGGCGTTGAACTTTCGCTCAAAACCAATCCCTTGATTCTTCCGGTGTCTTCCTTCTTTGCGAACAATCTCCTCAAAGTTCTTGCTTCCGGCAAGACTCTTGTAGACACCTTTCTCTATGATTTCCTTCAATAAGCTATTTTCTTGTTCAAGTGTAACTTGGCTTGAAACATTGTTAGTGGAATCAAGAGAACTACTAGAAGCAACAATATTGGATTTAACATTGTTATTGTTACTACTAGAGGAAGAATTTTTCTTATGCTTGTCATGCTTAGTCTTAATAGGTGGCAAGAAATTAGACAAGAGAAGTCGTTTGGCAAGATATGAAGAACTCTTCTTTCGAAGATCGTCATTGATCGCTTTTAGAAACTCATGTTCTTGCTCTAGAGTGAGCTTCTCGAAGCGTAGCTTCTCATGAGATCTTAGGAGCTCTCTATGATCTTCTTGAGTTGTTTCATGAGCTAACTTAAGAGTGTTTAGTTCTTTAGTTAGACGCTCAATCTCCTTCATAGCATTGTCATTCGACTCTTCTCGACTATAAAGACTACTAGCATTTTCATCATTACTAAGCTCACTAGATTTATCATGCAATAGCTCATCTTCACCAAGTAAGTCATCCTCATCACTATCAAAGTCAATGAATTCAGGGTGTGTTACCTTGGGGCCTTTAGCCATGAAGCATCTTCCAATTCCCTCATTTGGTGAATCAAATAAGTCGTAGGAGTTGGAGTTGGAGGATACTAGTGCAAGTCCGGCAACACCTTCATCTTGACTATAGTCGGAGTCGGAGTGATAGCTTCCATCGGATTGACTGTCAGAGTCGGAGCCGGAGACCCATTCACCAACATGAGCTTGATGTCTTCTTCTTGTGTAGCTCCTTGATGACTTGTCTTTCTTCTCCGAATCCTTGCTTCTCCGAGAGGGTCTTCGTTCATAACGATCATCTCTACTCCTTCTCTCTCTCCGAGGTGACTCATCTCTTGCTCTTCTTCTTGGAGATTCTTCTCTTCTCTTGTGGGGAGCCGTACACTCATTTGAGAAGTGTCCGGGTCTTCCACAATTGTAGCAGTTTCGATCATGACTAGAAGATCTCTTTCCATCATATGATCTAGACTTTGAGCTTCTTTCTTTGCCTCTATTCTTGTAGAACTTGTTGAAGTTCTTGACCATTAGGCTTATCTCTTCATTGGAAATTAGCTTGTCACTTGAGGTAGTAGGAGCATCACTTGAAGCTTTGTAAGCACCACTTGACTTGTTGTGAAGCTCTTCCTTATCCTTAAGTGTCATCTCATGAGCAACAATTCTTCCAATGACTTCAGTTGGCTTGAGAGTCTTGTAGTTTGGCATCATTTGGATCAAAGTGCACACGGTGTCATACTTTCCATCCAAAGCTCTGAGAATCTTCTTAATGATGAATCGGTCGGTCATTTCTTCGCTTCCTAAGCCAGCAATCTCATTTGTGATGAGAGCAAGCCTAGAGTACATTTCAGCGACTCCTTCACCATCCTTCATCTTGAACTTGTCAAGTTGACCTTGAAGAATATCTAGCTTTGATTCCTTCACAGATTCAGTACCTTTGTGCATTTCAACCAAAGTATCCCAAATCTCTTTAGCATTCTCAAGACGGCTGATTTTGTTGAACTCTTCGGGACACAAAGCATTGAAGAGAATGTCACAAGCTTGAGCATTGTTTTGCAACATCCGCAACTCTTCGGGTGTAGCTTCGCGATCCGGAACTTTTCCTTCTTCAAAGAAATCACCTTGCATGCCAACACAAATAATGCCCCATGCGGCTAGGTTATGACCAAGAATATGCATTTTCATTTTATGCTTCCAACTAGCAAAATTTGTACCATCAAAGTAAGGACCTCTACGATAATTACCCTCACTAGACGCCATACTCTCCTAGGTTGTGAAACCAAGCTTATGGAGTCCAATGCAATGGAAACCAAGGCAATGGAGACCAAAGCTCTGATACCACTTGTAGGATCGAAGTAGGTCTAGAGGGGGGGTGATTAGACTACTTGACAATATAAAAAATCTGCCTTTAGATCATGCAAAGTTTTTGGCAGTTTCACAAACAAGATCAATTCAAGTAACACCCTACACATGCAATTCTAGAGTATATGCAGCGGAAAGTAAATTGCACATGTAAAAAGGAGGTGGAGAAGATCAAACGCAGTTTGGTGACACGGAGATTTTTGTCGTGGTTCCGATAGGTGGTGCTATCGTACATCCACGTTGATAAAGACTTCAACCCACGGAGGGTAACGGCTGCGCGAGTCCACGGAGGGCTCCACCCACGAAGGGTCCACGAAGAAGCAACCTTGTCTATTCCATCACGGCCTACGCCCACGGAGGACTAGCCTTACTCGGGGTAGATCTTCACGAAGTAGGCGATCTCCTTGCCCTTACAAACTTCTTGGTTCAACTCCACATCATCAAGACGGAGGCTCCCAAGCGACACCTAACCAATCTAGGAGGCACCACCCCCCAAAAGGTAATAGACGGTGTTGATGATGATGAACTCCTTGCTCTTGTGCTTCAGATGATAAACTCCCCAACACTCAACTCTCCTCACTGATATGGCTGTGGTGGAAGAAAGATTTGAGTGGAAAGCAACTTGGGAAGGCTAGAGATCAAGTTTCATATGGTAGGAATGGAATGGCTTGATCTCAACACAAGGGTAGGTGGTTCACTTCTCAGAAAGTGTATGGTAGGAATGGTAGTACTTTCTGATGGCTCTCCTCACGAATGAGGAGGGGGTGGAGGGGTATATATAGCCTCCACACAAAATCCAACCGTTACACACACATTTGACCAATCTCGGTCAGACCGAAGTGAAAACTCGGTCAGACCGAAAGTTCAAATATAGTGAACGTTGGGATTTTCGGTGGGACCGAAAATACCATCTCGGTGAGACCGAAGTGAGTCAAAGGTTAGGGTTTGCCATTTCGGTGAGACCGAAAATATAAACTCGGATATTCCGAATTGATGTCAACTGATCACAGAAGGTTGGCAGCCCTTTTCGGTGAGACCGAAACTCAGAATCGGTTTGACCGAGAAGCTAGGGTTTGGAGAAACAACTGAAGTGGTTCATCTCGGTGGGACTGAGTTGGATAAATCGGTGTGACCGAGATGTTAGGGTTTGTGGAGATAACTTCATCTCGGTGAGACAGAGTTGGTTTGACCGAGATTACTTATGGGTGTGTGTTAAGTAGTGAATAGTGCTGATAGTTGAGGGAGTTAGATCACCAAGCACTTGAGCAACAAGAACATTAACACAACCTCATCCCCTTTTAATAGTATTGGCTTTTCCTATGGACTCAATGTGATCTTTGATCACTAAACCAAAAAAGGAGTCTTGAGCTTTTGCCAATGCTTGTCTTAGCATTTTGAGGGGTCCACTTCTTCAGACATTTCCATACCCATATCATCGAACTTCTCTGAAATGATTCTCAAGATAATATTAGTTCAATGATATATATGTTGTTATTAATTAGCAAAACCACCCGGGGATTAGTTGCACTTTCACCTGGTGATATGAAGTAAGGCTCATGCCTGTGAAGGTCTCCGCTCGTGACACTCTCACGTAATAATGAGTGGGACTGTACATGCCCCGGAGTCTCCGGAGTGCCGCCCACGGGCCTCAGAGGCTCCCACCCATGTCCTAGTTGAAGCACCATGCTCCGCACTAGTCATCGACACTGTCCCCCAACGACTATGCTCACGACCAGTGATAGCACTTAACTCCGCGCTGGTGGAAGACAAGAAGACTATCTAGGTGCCGGATGCAGCTATTTGCTTTCCTCTCCTTTTCCTTGTAATTTGGTTCGCCGCCCTTTCGAATTGAATTGGAAGTCCTTCTCGTTGCCAAAAGTGGGGGGAATTTTCCTTTGATTACTGCTGGTTCTATCGCTTTCTAATCGTGTACCTTGTTTTTAAGGCTCGTGCCTCGAGCCCTCCGGCTCGGGGGCCAGATGGCCGATCCCACCGGGCGGATCTCTGTAACCTCGGCAGGACCCCCTTGAGGCAAGAGCGTATGCGCCGCAAAATTGCCGCGTAGGCATCCTGCTATGGTCTGTAGGACATCCCTGGCCACGCTCCCCAGAGCGGGGCCGCATGCTACTTAGGAAGCTCAGGGCCGCGGACCCCTAGTGATCTATCCCAAAAGAGAGGCGTGCCAGCGGCCTCGCAACCTACACGAGGCCAGGTAGGATCAAGGTGAGTTACAATGACAACCTTGCTCAAGAGCTCGCAAACTCGTGGAAGCACGTCCCAGATTTGACTTTAAGAAGGGAAAAAGTAGAGTAGAACATCAGTTTACACCCATAGGGGGGGCTGTCAAAATGCTCTCATACCCTGCGGGGTTGTGTCCTAGTGCTTGCAGGCAGGATCAAAGCGAAGGAGCACGAGCTCAATCGGACATGTCACTCATCGCGTCATCCGAGTCGCTCTCATGCACACTGTCGGCGCTGTCACTGGCATCGTCTTCGCCATCGTCAATCACGTCGCCTTAGTCTGCCACGACCATGGCGGCGTCGTCCTTAGTGGCAAAGGGCCTGACTAGAGCATCCATGTTGTCATCCACCCAATGCGCCAGGTTGTCTCAGATGGCCTCGGGCACTGGGGCGATGGCGGCATCAAAATCAAAGTGGGGTCCATGTTCTGGGGATGACTGAAGACCCGAGAGAACGCACGCCCGAGGAGACCTCAGCTCCTTTCTTCAACAAGCTCGTGGGCCCTCATGGCCCGGTCCTCCAAGCGCGTCACAACGCCGGCGAAGAAGCAGAGATGGATGGCATGGTCGTCCACATGAGGATGAGGGGCGCGCTCTTTGCAGATGGCGCAAAGCGCTCGGTTGGCCCTAACCCTGAGGTCCTTGAGCATAGGGGTGTGCTCGCGCTACAGCTCTGCCGGTGACACGCCTCTTCCCTGCACTGTCGCGTGAGGGATTCAGCTTCAGCAACCCGCTACTCGAGCGGGAGCAGTTCGGCGCGGGTGGAGGCCAACTTGGCCTGGGTAGAGCCAGGGCCGCTGCGGCAGCCTTCTCACGCCGCTCCGCCTCATCCTTCCGTGCCCTGAGGGCAGTGGTCCTACCCTTAGCTTCGGCCTCCAGGTACTCCAGCTTCAGGGCATACTCATTAGCGAGACCCTCGCGAGCCTCTGCCACCCTACGGTCAACTTCCTCCTGGATCCTGGCCTCGTGCACGCTAGCGTCATCTTCCACTTGGGTGACCAAGCACTCCCTCGTCTCCAACCGCTCGAGCTCGAGGCTGCGCTTTGTGGCCTCCAACATCAACGCTTCCTCATGCCTTAAGAGCTCCTCCTCTTTGAAAGGTGCCCCTTTCATCAATGCCAAGGCGGCCCTGCGCGCCTCAGCTCGCTGCTCCAGGGAGGTGTTCAAGGCCAGGAGCTCCTGTCTGCGCTTCTCTGCAACCTCGCGGCTGTGGTCAGCCTCCCTGGCCTCCTCCAGGGCTCGGGCGCTAGCCTCACGAGAGGTTGCAAGGGACGTCTCGACCTTCGTGTTGGCACGCTCGTGCTGGAGACGCCCGAGGTTGATGGCCACCTTCAGTTGATGCCATTTGTACACCAGCCGGAGGCCCTCGGTTTCAAGGCGGGCATCAACATCCACAAGCTCTTCCCCAAGTCGATTCGGCGCACTCATCACCTCCTGGAAAAGCTCATGACGGACAGCGCCCCGCTTGCGCGCAAACTCGAACGCGTGATCGGGTTCACCCTCTGCGCTGGGGGTCGTTGAAGAAGTTCGAGGAGGCTCATCCCCTCCCGGCGGGGGGCTTGAGGTTGCCTCCTTTCCGGTCGTCTTTCGGGCCTCAGCTGGGGCCCGGAGGGGTGGAGGCTCACTGCTTGAAGAAGACACCAGGGCTGAGGCCGCCCAATCACAGTCAATAACCAGGGGAGGAGCCCTTGGCACGCCTTCCGCACCCTAGGCAGGACCGTGAAGGAGGAACGGCAAGAACGCAGGGTCGAGATGCCAAGCAGGCGCATTCACCCCCTGGCCGACCTCGCGCCAAAGGCGCCAGGCTGGCTGAGGGCGCTCAGGATCAGCGGAGGACTCGGGGCAGGAGGGGGCTGCTTCTCGGGAGATTTCGTCGCCTTAGCAGAAGGGGCACTAAGGAACCACGGTCAGGAGGGAAAGCAGCACTCAAGGAATTATGAAGATAAGGTACTCACTCATCTATGGCAATATACTTCCTCTGCTTCAATGGCCGGAAGGCATCATCGCTGCAGCTTGGAGATCCATTCCTCTTGCGAAGTGCGCCGTAGTTCGACTGAAGCCCTAGATGTAGTCACCAACGTCGGGCATGACCATTGTGGCTCCTAAGGAGGCGCCCTCGGGAACGTTGGGCCGTGTGGGGCCCCCGGCCCCCGCCTCGTGGCGACTCGCTGGGGCCTCGGACGCTTTGGCCTCATGAGCACCAGGCTGCACCGACCCCTCGGCTACTCGCTCTGGGCGGCTCTCCCGAGCCCCAGGGGACGGCGCTTCAGGAGCCCCAGGAGACGCCAACGCCGGAGCAGCCACGCCACTAGCACTCGGCGGCAATCCCCCCTACCCGCACCCTCTTCTAGTGCGAGCGTCGCGCCGGCAGCGGGCAGGGGAGCCACGCAGACGGGGCTTTCGCGAGGCCCCTCCAGGCCAACCGGGCGAAGCCCTCATTCGTTGAAGGAGGGCATCTGCTTCACAAACTCCACCTTGTTCGAGCAGCAGTATAGAAGACAACCTTCCTCCGGCAAGCTGGCTGGCGCTGGGTCGCCCGTCAGAAGCACGAGCACCGTGCGTCGTACCTCGCGAGGAAGAGCAGGCATTTGAAGCCTCATACGGTCCCCATAGCCAAAGAAGGTCCACATTGGACGAGAGTGGCGCTGAAGAAGCGATGCGGCACTGGATGTACTCCTTCACCACCATGGGCGCTGTCACCCCAAGCTTCTTCAACCTGCCAGCCGGTGAAAACGTGGGTTAGCCGCTGGTCGGCAAGCTTCTCGTGTTTCCAGCCGGAGCTCGGAGGCATCACTGCCCACACCACGAATTCACACGAAGATCCTCTAACATGCGTTCGCGGGGCGGTAGCGCGCACCACACCAGCATGCTCGACGCGGCCAAGGGGAGCCTTGCACCCAAGCGTACAAGGGCAGCCGGTAGCCGGGGGAGAGGCCGCTCGTGCCAAGGTCTCATCATTTCCGGCCTCAGGACGGCTTCACGAGAACAGAACGGCCTTTTCTATTGTGGGAGCGACCCCAGCTCTTCAAGAGGGATTTTTCCCTTCTCGACAGTGGAAATCGCTGTATCGGTGCCATGAGTGGCACTGTAAAGTAGGGAGCAAGGAGGAAGAGGAAGAAGCATGCGGAATGGAGGAAGAAGATGGGAAACGGGGGCTCCGCCCGTTGCCTCATTTATAGTCAGGGGAAGGCCAACAGCCGGCCTCCATAATCACAAGTAATGATGGTCTTTGTGCATGCAGGGACTCGTCAAGTCATGCAGTTGCCGAGGCAGCGTGGGGAAGCGGAGACGCCCACGTCATGTCAATGGCCATGCGTCAATCAAGGCCGCAGGCTTTTAGGGCCCGTGGTGCTCCGCACTTGACCCTTGGCTTATCCGCGAAGCTAAGTCCGAGCGCGCCTTGGGCCCGGAGGCTATTGTCGGCGTTCTGGGAACGGGGGTACCCAGACTTGTCTGCCTGTGGCCCAGAGCGTGGCTCATCAGCGACCTGGTACGGCCCATCTTCATCAGCAAATCACTCAAGACCCTCGCGAGGTGCCAAGCCTCACGAGGCGGACGACGCAAGACCTCCCCTGGGGCGGCCTCACTGGGCTGGCTCCCGAGGAGCGGAGATATCAAGGCAAGGGACACCTCGCGAGGTTCGCGTGACGTGAGCCATGATGACCAATGCCAGGCGGGCGCCAGCGGGCGCAGGGAGCCAGTTTCCCCTTTGGTGCTAAAGGGGCAAGCGCAGGTGAGGAGTCCTGAGGCGTCAGGCAAAGGTTTCCATATCAGTGCAACGAGACCAAGACCAGCAGGACGGCAGGGCGAAGGTCACCACGAAGCCCACGACGACGTCACCAATAGAGCCTTTGGCAGGCGAAGACCACCTTTTATCAGGATAGCTTGTACTAGCTGTCCCCCTTCAAACTTGGCCGGTGTGGGATTCCTTCCCGCTCAATATTTGGGAAGAGGACCCAGGCCTCTATAAATAGGACTAGCCACCACCATAGAAAGGGGAGGATGATTCAGACTACCCTTACATCCACCAGCTCACCGAGCCCAAGAACACCTCTCCTCGGGAGGCTGTTCTTCCCGTGTACTTGTTCATCCTCAACCTACTAGGCAATCCACCACACCACAATGGAGTAGGGTATTACACCACAATGGTGGGCCGAACTAGTATAAATCCTCGTGTCTCTTGTTCTTCGGGTTTGACGAGCTAGGCCTAGGAATCGGTGCGAGAGCGAACTAGGGCGGGAAGGAGAGATCTTTGTGTGCACCCTAGTGTTTGAACCTTAAGGGTTTGCCGGAACCCATGATCCGATAGCCCTTCATGTTGTTTCTCTGAATATCTTGTCTCCACGTCGCTTTGTGCGTTGTAAGGCCAGTTCAAGCAGTGATCAACTACCTGCGTGCTGTGTTGTTCGACGGAAACTAGCTTTCTCTGACCCCCCCCCCCCTTGCCTTACATATCCTCAGGCCAGCCTAAAAGATAATGTAGGAGATCCCCTTTTGAAATAGGTTTTTTTGCTTTGCGAGTGTGCCTCCTGAATACTCCTGATTCCTCTTCGTACCTATGACACTGGCTTCAGTTTTTTAGATGATGGTTTCTGCCCCGTTCTTAGTCCAGAAATTACATCTCATAATAGGAAGAGATGTAGGGTGGTTGTCGATAGACTTAGGGGAAAGGGGTCTGCCATTGGATCACCCTTAGGTGCTGACAGGGTTGGAATCACGGTTGAGGAGTTTGATATGCTGAAAGGTATGTTGAATGCCATTGTGTCTAGAAACTAGCCTATAATGCATTGCTGGCTTACTATTGTTACTGAGGCAAAATGCATTTGCAGCTAGGAACTGAAAGAGATCTTTCTACGGTGGCCCAGACTACAAATGTGTCAGGTGCGGTGCAGTCTTCTGGTTCGAGGAGAGGGTGAAATCCGACTCTTCTATTACAATAAGGCGGGTGGTTTACAACAAATGTTGCAAGGGTGGTAAGGTGTATATACACATTTTAAAAAGCCACCCTTGTTTCTCTCTGAATTGCTGAGATACAATGGTCCCTCACGTAGCAAAGAGTTTTAAAAAAATATGCCAATACAACTGCCTCTTTGCATTTACTTCCATGGGGACTAGTGTTGACCGTTTGGTGAATGATGCTAATGGCCCAAATATATACAAAATAAATGGTCAGGTTTGTCATCGAATGGGGTCTCTTATGCCTAAGGATGGAAACACCCCTAAGTATGATGAACTCTATATTTATGATACCCAAAATGGGGTAAAAACAGGACTCATGCTTTAGAAAAGGGTGAAAAGAGTAATGGTGGTTTAGATGAATCTATTATTGAAGGCTTGATGCACATGCTTGATACGCATAATTCTCTTATTAAAACGTTTAGATCAGCTAGAGAAATACTGGCAGCCAATAAGCATGTTGAGATAGCTGTTCGTTTAGTTGCCCCTAGAGAATCTGATGGTCCACAGTTTAGCCTTCCTACAACTGGCGAGCTGGCGTCTTTAATGTTTGGTGAGTTTACGGTAGAGACATCTTGTCATGACATAATAATACACGGTAGAGATGACAATCTGCAGCAAATATCTTCTTTGCAAACGTCTCATATGCCTTTGCAGTATCCTCTTCTCTTCCCCTACGCTGAATGTGGTTTTCAGCTCGGGCTTAAATATATTGGCACTGGTGCGTGTCGGTCCTAAACAAACGGTTTAAAACCCCTTTCCACGACCGCATCTGGAACCGTCGCCAAGTGAGTGTGGGCGATAGGGGGTCCTTCCCACACGACCCAGAAACCGTCGGGGATATGCCCTCCTGGCACACACGTTCAGCAAAATGAGGTCGTGTGCGACCGGCGAGCACTAAAATACAGAAATATGTACAGTAGATATAAAAAATATAGTTATACAGCGAAATTGTTTCCGATCGCAAGTACATCCCACACAGTCAGTCCCCGCTAAACGTTTTCGTTCATATGCACATCCCACACAGTCGCTCCAAGGAAAATGTTTCCGTTCACAGGTACATCACACACAATTATTTTTGTTAAATCGTTTGCGTTATTGAATGTATCACACACGGTCCGTAGAAGAAACTGTGTGGCAAAGGTTGTCCATCACACACATTTTTTATGTGGTAAATGTTTGCGCAAGGTGGCCTAACGCAAATAGTTTTCAAGAGATAGTCGTGTGTGATAGTTCATTGATCCAACACGGTTTATTCCTAGAAATTGTGTAAGTTGCCTGAGGTAATCGCCCACGGTATTTTTTCAACAACCGTTTGCAATAGCAAAATACAATTAGCAGGCTCATTCGCCATTTGCAGGCTAATTATCCAATTATTCATAATCCATTTATTAATCTAATTGAAATTTCATATTAAGCACACAATATATTTCATTTCCATACTAAGGAAGTAGAATTTCATAGTTGAAATACATCAGAGTACAACATGATATAGCTTCAGCACTCACCTACCCCATTACACAACTGCACCAGCAACAAGTTCCACATGCAACTTGTAGAATCTTTCGAAATTAGCATCATAGACGGTATATAGACAGATGCATCTCATCTGGAAAACTGCTGAAGCGGAAGGCAAATATTGAGCCTTCATTCATGTTGAAGGTCTTTGCAACTTTAGGCCAGTGCATGTGGATGATTGACCGTCCGTCCTTCGTCCTCTTCAGGAACACTTCAATATTGAACCGTGGGTGTTGTATGAAAACCTGCCTCGCCTCCTAACCATAGAGGTGGTGTGAGAGGTAATCATCAGTGAACTGCTTTGGAAAGACCTGAAAACAAGGATGTGCATAAATATCTTCTCTATATTGGAAATGGGGCAAAGGAATAAAAAAAGGCAAGGTATAATAGTTAGTACCATATTGTAGTGAACTGATGTCTTCTTCATTGTGCAGAAAAAGATCTTGTTGTTTTTTGTCGCTAATTTCTTTATCCTAACCATATTTTCGAGTTTCTTGATTTGATTGATATTCATGGACAACTCATTTCCCCATATGCAAAAAGGGTCGAACAGTGGGTCAAAACCTCTGACAGCAGGACCTACATGTGCAAGACCAAATTGTTAAAAACCAAAATATTAGAATGGTTACTGAAATTACAAAATAATGTGCTATTAGACAACGGACCATGCACGTGCTAACCTCGATTGTAAACCTGAGTGCTTCCCATTATTTCCCTGCAACACATATAAGGTAGTTAGTCATCAGGTTAAGTAAGGGTTCGCATGCTATCAGTAAAATATGTTGATGAAAAATAAGCACATTCAGATTCATCAGATTAATTGAAGCCACACGGAAAACCCATTTACCCAAACCAAGCATGATTAAGAACTAGGAAATATAGCACTTGTATATGTTTCTCATGTATTAAGTGCAGCCAAATTCGATTTATTCCTCACATGCACAACAATACAAAATTCTACCCACGACAATTGGACATCGCATTGCAGAATTGAACCAAGAAGTTAACTAAACACCACAACAAATGAACCAAACATTAACTGAGCACCACATTGCACAATATAACATACTCCTAATAGAAGATCAGAGAGTTAACCAAACAGTTAACAACAGCCAATTGTAGCAATTGTATTTGTTTCTCATTTATTTACTACAGCCAAATTCAATTTATTCCTCACATGGTATACAATAACAGAATGCACCCACAATTTTGTAAAGATAAATTTGATTTATTTCTCACATGGAAGACAATACAAAATTGCAGCCTGAAGAATTGAACATCACATTTGCAGAATTGAACCAAACAGTTAACTTAAGAGTGAAGACAACTACTAATTAACAAAACAGTTAGTAAGTGAGCACCACACTACACGACATATAAAACATATACACTAGAGCAACAGATTGCATGGTGAAATTAGATAGCTCAATTCACTAGAATTTGTGAAGGAAAGGCAGGAGCAGCACACGCAACAGCTAAACCGAGCATGCTTAACCGACATAGCTAGCAAATGGCAAGGTGCTCCTTCAAGATCTGGGGTCGGCACGAATGGAAGCCATCGCGACCTCATCTGCGCGTGCGGCCGCGATTTGCTTCTCCGCTGCCAAATGCTCCTTGAGGTCCTCGCTATACTGCGTGCACCATGGCTTAGGCCGACACTTTTTTGGTGGAGGGGTCGGTGATTTGGGTGGAAGGTGCCGCGCTCGCACCGGCGGTCAGGCATGTGGGATGTGGAAGGAGGATGAGGATGGGGATCGGGTGTGGATTACCTGCCTGGATAGAGGAGGCCTAGCAACGTGAAGGAGGGTCGCCGGCTAGGAGGAAGCGGCACTGCAAGCAAGGAGTGAAGGTTTCAACTTGGAAAGGAAGGCGGAAAGAGGGGAAATGTGGCTTTTGATAAGGGGGAGGGGGCGGGGAGGTAGATATTTCTGCGGAAGCCGAAAATTTGGAATCGCTTCAGCCAAAAAACTGGCGCGCAAAGTTTCATCAAACACGTTCCCTTATTCAGAACTGTGTACGATATGTGGACATCACAAACGATTCAGATAGCTTAACCCGTGTGTCATGAGTTTGGATGTCAAAAGTTTTGGTTCGAATTTCCATGGTTACAGTGGTCATCCATGTCATTGCATAATTTGGGTACACAAAGGAGACTACAACACACCCACACTTCTTAATCGAGCAAGTTCAGCAATTAAACAGAACTAGCTGACCAAAACATTACTCTAACAAATTAAAGACCAGCGCTCTTAATTAAACAAAACAAAGAGTACTACTACGACTGGTGCTCGTCTATCTCTGCTGCCGCCTCCATGTCCAACTCGCGCCCGACGGTCTCCATGGCATCCATCACACCATACTCGGCAAGCATCTCGCCATCCACGTCCGCCGTCTCTTTGGAAAAGGCCACCATGAGTTGGGCGTGGGTGGACGCGATCTGGGCTTGGACGGGCTCCGTCGTCGCAAGGTATGCAGCGGAGGAATAGACGGCTGCTCGAACACTCTTGGTGATTGCCAGCTCTTCGGTCGTGGGTTGTCGACCGTTGTCGGAGAAGCTTCGTTCGATTTGTGCGATGACCACCAGGAGCTGGGCGTGGGCGGCCTCGACATGGTCGTGGCGGCCTCCATCAGGGCTAAGGTCGCCGCTACGGAATGGACAGCTGTTGTGCCACTCTCGCTAGTTGCTATCCTCGAGGCAGATGTTGCTCCCGCCACCTGAGAAGCAACAGCGGCTGTTTGGGCTGCCTTTGCAGCATGGTCGCAAATTACGACCGCGCTCATGCACCTTATTAGCACGTTCATGGCGGCTGCGTCCGCTCTCTCACCAGAGTGGGCCACCAAAGTTGCCCTCACGACGCAGGTCCACGTGCCCATCTTTCACCAGTGACGATTGAACAGTGAAATGATAATTGGGGAGCGTGCTAGTGTGCTTGAGACGCCGGCTGTGGACTATAGCCGACACACCTTCTCGCGTAAGCCATAGGCGTATTATACACCGACGATGCTCCAAGATATTTTGTACTACATCTCACACGGTTGCTGATAATAAACTGTGTGCGATCTACTTGATTTTTCATCTTGATGTGAATTACATAATGGGGTCACAGCAGCAGTGGACGGTGTTTGAATTGCTAGAACTTTTATCTGGAGTGAACATGCAACTATATGTGTGCCGTAAAAGAATTGGAATTATTCAAGGTTCGTTTGAACATTTTATACATTAAATTGGTTTTCTAGCCATTTCAGGTGAACAATTCAAATTTGAACTACATGCACATGCTCTCGTGCATATAAATTGGTTGAAAAATCAAATATGTGTCCTTGGGTGCATGCGTAGGTCCCACGCAAGAAATGGGAATGAATTTCAAATACCGGGGCACCGTTGATTGCCGGCAAAACATTGAGATGCCTAGTTTTTAAATTATAGTAAATCCAAAACTCATCTGAAATTCATGAAACTTAGCATGCTATCATGGAGCGGCATCAACATGTCGTGGTACAAATTTTGTCCCATTTGGGGCAGGTTTGGGTATATGCTTCTCACAAACCGGAGCTTCTCACAACAAGCATGATGGTTTTCGATAGGGAACGTCCCACCTTTGGGGACGAAACGATATCCATTGCCTCTTATTGCTTTCAATTTTTTTTCTCGTGTCAACATAGAACAACAGGAGTGTTGTGTGAATTTTTGTGATTTTTCGGGGTTCGTTTGGACATTTTTATGCATTAACTGAGTTTTCAATGCATTTTATGTGCATAATTCAAATTTGAACTACATGCGCATGCTCCAGTGCATATAAATTTGGTTGAATAATAAAATATGTGTCCTTGGGTGCATGCTTAGGTCCCATGCAAGAAATGGGAATGAATTTCAAACACCGGGCACCCTTGATTGTTGGCAAAACATTGAGATGTCTGGTTTTTAAATTCTAGTAAATCCAAAACTCGTTTGAAATTCATAAAACTTGGCATGCTATCATGGAGCGGCATCAACATGCCGTGGTACAAATTTTGTCCCATTTGGGGCAGGTTTGGCTATATGCTTCTCACAAACCGGAGCTTCTCACAACAAACATGATGGTTTTCGGTAGGGAACATCCCACCTTTTGGGATGAAACGATATCCATTGCCTCTTATTGCTTTCAAATTTTTTTCTCGTGTCAACATAGAACAACGGGAGTGTTGTGTGAATTTTTGTGATTTTTCGGGGTTCGTTTGGACATTTTTATGCATTAAATGAGTTTCCAATGCATTTTATGTGCATAATTCAAATTTGAACTACATGCACATGCTCCAGTGCATATACATTGGTTGAAAAATCAAATATGTGTCCTTGGGTGCATGCTTAGGTCCCATGCAAGAAATGGGAATGAATTTCAAACACCGGGGCACCGTTGATTGCCGGGAAAACATTGAGATGTGTGGTTTTAAAATTCTAGTAAATCCAAAACTCGTCTGAAATTCATGAAACTTGGCATGCTATCATGGAGCGGCATCAACATGCTGTGGTACAAATTTTGTCCCGTTTGGGGCTGGTTTGGGTATATGCTTCTCACAACAAGCATGATGCTTTTCTGTAGGGAAAGTCCCACCTTCGGAGACGAAATGATATCCATTGCCTCTTATTGCTTTCAATTTTTTTCATGTCAACATAGAACAACAAGAGTGTTGTGTGATTTTTTGTGATTTTTCGAGGTTCGTTTGGACATTTTATGCATTAACTGAGTTTTCAATGCATTTTATGTGCATAACTCAAATTCGAACTACATGCACATGCTCCAGTGCATATAAATTGGTTGAAAAATCAAACATGTGTCCTTGGGTGCATGCTTAGGTCACATGCAAGAAATGGGAATGAATTTCAAACACCGGGGCACCGTTGATTGCTGGTAAAACATTGAGATGCCTGGTTTTTTAATTCTAGTAAATCCAAAACTCGTCTGAAATTCAAGAAACTGGGCATGCTATCATGAGCGGCATCAATATGCCGTGGTACAAATTTTGTCCCATTTGGGGCAGGTTAGGGTATATGCTTCTCACAAACCAGAGGTTCTCACAACAAGCATGATGCTTTTTGGTAGGGAACGTCCCACCATTGAGGATGAAACGATATCCATTGCCTCTTATTACTTTCACTTTTTTTTCTCGTGTCAACATAGAAGAACAGGAGTGTTGTGTGATTTTTTGTGATTTTTTGGGGTTCGTTTGGACATTTTTATGCAATAACTGAGTTTTCAATACATTTATGTGCATAATTCAAATTTGAACTACATGCACATTCTCCAGTGCATATAAATTGGTTGAAAAATCAAATATGTGTCTTTGGGAGCATGCTTAGGTCCCATGCAAGAAATGGGAATGAATTTCAAACACCAGGGCACCGTTGATTGCCGGCAAAACATTGAGATGCCTGGTTTTTAAATTCTAGTAAATCCAAAATTATGTTAACCATTCATGTGACGCCACGTGTCTCACTGGGAAGCGTGCGAGTTGTACGCTGCACAGGCTCACTGGGAAGCGAGCCCTTTGACTTCCATGGCCGCCCGCCTTGCTCGCATCCTCTCCATTATGACTCATCGCTAACGTTTTAGTTAGAACACCCGTATGCAAACCCACAGCTTCCCCAAGAAGCCAAGAGAAAATGTGCCGAGCAGGATTTCTGCAGCTCTTGATCGCAAACGTTTTAGATAGAACACATGTATGCAAAGTGAGAGCAGCGCGGGATTTGTGTATCCCTTCAACGCAAACGGTTGTTTTGGATGACATGTGTGCAACCACGTACAAACAATTTGGTAAGATTTGCCAATCCTTGTAACACTGCAATTTGTCAAAATATGAAGCTAAAAATCACTAGAAGTATCTCATTTTTGCAACTAAAATTCAGTAATTAAGCATAGATTTCATTCATAGATTAAGCAAACGTTCTTAATTTGTACAAACAGTTCAACTCGATAGCTGAACCGACCAAACTTTTCCCCAAATGTTGCCAACTACGTACTGAAATAGCTAGTTCAACTATATTTACTAGCTAATTTTAAGTACGTTGTATAGTTCCACGACATCTATAGTCAGATGAAGTGAACAAAATAGCCCCTAAATACTACTACTACTACTGTGGAGGGGCTTTGTACTACTTCCGGCTTCCTTTCCTCTGCCGAGAACGCTCAGTAAGAGGCGGAGGAGGAGGAGCCTACTGACGAGCTGGGCAACTGCAATGCGGTGCCTGCCGCTAATGCAGCTTCAGCGACGCTCGCCTCGAATGTCCTCTGATGCTCCAAACGACCCCTCTCGAAGCGGTGGTTCTCCCCGTAGATCTCCTGATTCCTTGCCTCTGAGGCGGCATGTGCCGCGATCACTGCGGCGGTAAGGCTCTTTGTGTGCGCGACGAGGCGCTCCTCCTCCTCCCGCGGGAACTCGGTGTAGCGCGCAAGGTCGTTGTCACACATGTGGGCATCCATCTCCGCCTCCCGCCTTTGGGCGGTGGTGGCAGAGCGGGTGCTGACCCAGGCGATCGATGGTGGGCTGGCGGCCACGGCGCCTGATGATAGGTTGGCGCCACGACCACCACCTCTCGCCTTCGGGCCGCAGTGGCGGAACGGGTGATGGCCACAGTGGCCGGCAGTGGGGTGGCGGCCACGACGGCCATCTCCCGCCTTCGGGCCATGGCGGCGGAGCGGGCGATGGCCCTGGCTGTCGACGGTGCTGTGGCGGGAACGGCGGCCGGCAACAGCTGCCGACGGGCACCGACGGCGGAGCGTGTGGATGGTGTTCCGCGCACACCCAATAGGAACGCCATGCGCACTACACTACGCCAGGGACTGCACCGCCGCCGCGGTGTAGCCTCCCAGCTGGAGCTGTCCTCTGATGACGGAGGAGTGGCTGAGCGACAACGACAGGCCGGTGCCATTGGCGAATGTGGGAGAAGCAGACGAGATAAGCTACAGGGATGGAGGGGAAAATGCGACGCAGGAATCGCCGGCCATGAGGGTTTTTATAGTAGGCCGGTAAGCATTGGGATTTTGGGGGATTTCACCGAGTCGGATGGGAAGCTTGCATAGGAACATGTGAGGTTGAGCGGGAACGGGCTCACCGACGATTCATTGGCGCCACCGTTTGGCAAAAAGAACGCCCTCGCGCGCTGCACAAGCTTGCGTTGTAAGCCGTCTGCGGCAGCGGGATGACAAGACGTGTGACAGGAGGACGAAAGGCCATGTACACATATGGTTAATAAAAAAAACGTTTTCGATTTAATTACCTACTATACCACCGTCCTGGTTTATAAGTATGATTTAACTAATAACATACGAATGCATGTCGCCGAAGATTATATAGTTGGATTTGTATTTGAACATAGTTTCCAATTATATAATTTTTAAAACATGCATTAACATTTTGTTGGTTAAATTTGAGGGCAAAGTATGGCACGGAATATAAAGTAGACTATAGACTAGACGGAGGTGGTACCACACGGCCGCTCTCTACGCAGCGACGGAACTATCGGTCGGCTTGTAGGCGACCATTTCCTCCGTGTTCAACTGGTCTATGTGTGTGGTTGCTAGCGGTTCAGGCGCGTCCCGCCGCACGCGTTCTGCTCTCCCGTCCCTCCGGCTCCGGGTGCTCTGCTCTCGTCCCTCCACGCGCACGATCACGCACGTTTGTGTGCAAGCGGTTGCACCGGTCGCGGCGCGACGATGCAGTTACCCGCTGCAAAAATTGCCATGTGGACGCACCGAGAATCCACGCCGCCCGGCCCCCTTATATTCCTGCGGCCATTTACCTTCGTCTCTCGTCTCACACGACACAATAAGCACACCCACGAGGACACATACAAAGAGGACATCTAGCGGTTCCAATGGCGCTCCCCATGGCTCCAATGGCACTCACATTGGCCGATGACGACAACGACGGGCAGTTCACCACGCATCACGTAGTGGACATCCACGTGAGGGGGAAGGCCCTCTCGGCGGTGTACACAAATGATTCATTCTCGGTGGAGAGCTTCATCCAAACTATGGAGCAGTTCCATGCCGAGGACAAGTACCGAGTGGTCGGCTTCGACCTTGAGTACACCATGGGTCATGTCGGGCACGATTAGAAGGTTGCCATTGCCCAGTTGTGTGTGCGACATGACGTCCTTGTCTAACACTTCCACCTTGCCACAAGGCCTTGCGAGCGTTCCTCCAGGTTTATCAATAGCTCTGACTATAGTTTCGCTACGGTGGACACCACCAACGATCTAAAAGCGCTCAAGGTTTCGTACTTGAAATGCCTGAATCTTGTCAACATCTAGCACCACTACAAGGTCTGGGGCAGCGACAAAAGCAAACTGAACTCCTTGGTTGACCTCGCCTCGGCCATCATCGACCCCTACTATGTGAATATGAAGCAAGAGAGCAATAAGGACATGAATGCCTGGCACAGTGTGTGGCATAAGAGACTGGATGAACAGCATGTCAAGTACGCGGCCATGGACACGTACACAAGCTACGAGATGTACAAGTGGATCGTTGACATGAGGAACTCTCTTCTTCCTGACCCAGACGAGGGATCGAGCTTCATAGCAGTGGCGGGAGCATCAGAAGAAGTTGTTCGCACATGAACACATCACCGTGTACCCTCGACGCCGGGGGTGATGCACCGCAGCTCACGTCAAAGGAGACCCATTCGGAGGCGTGGTGCGCAAGCAATCCGGTGGACGCTTTTGATGAGATGAAACCCCACACGCCCGGGAGGGACCCCGTCAGGGCGCACGACAGCTATGGGTTGCCCTAGGTCGGCCTGACAGCCCCTAGGGCCTCGAGGTTTGCCGCCCTGCAACAAGAAGAACAGACGAAGAACGAGAAGAAGAAGAACTAGGGTTAAGGAGAAAAGATAAAAGATAAAAGGTGGTAGATGAATTGATCGATTGTGTGTTGTTCAATCGGCCGTCACCCCTTAGGTATATAATAGGCGGATGGACTTCCCGTTCAAGAAAAGGACTACAAATCACGTCCAAATCATATCCAAATCTTTCCAAAATTATCCGAACTCGGATTTAGGTAAGTCTGGAACATCAGTTCGGTTTTTAGCTGCCACAGGCCACAAACAACCTCGGATCAAGATGATCCCAAAGGAAAATTTGACCATTTCAACGAGGTGAACAACTTTCGTGTTGAACCTTTTTCGATTCAAGGCCATCTTCAGGGCCGATTCGCTTGCGCAAAACAGGCTATTACTAACGCTACCCATCAGACGCGTGTCTGATGGGGCGCGCCACTTTTGCCGTGTGACAGGGCTGCACTCAGGTGGCTGTAACTTCTACATACAATCTCGGATTGATACGACTTTTATATCAAAATCAATCGTTTCTACAAGACGAAGACAATTTATCTAGAATATTTTATCATTTGAGGCATCTTGGGAGTGTAATCAGCCGAATAGTGTTCTGGATACAAAATCTCAGTACTTCAAACACAACTTTGGCCTTAGAGATAAGACCGGATGGCTATGGCCCAAATATCAAAGTTTATCCTTTTGATGATACGAAACTTTCTCACTTTGAGAACTTTTCCATTTGAGGCCATCTTAATTAAGTTCTTGACCGTGCCAAAATATGGTGTCAACACATGCCCCCCTGTTTTTCGGCAATCTTGTGTGCCGAAAAATAACTTGCACGATGCTTTTACTAAGGACGATGTCAACACTCCATCAGCCATTTTACGTGCTTAGGGCGATAATTTCTATATCGGCCATGTTTATGCTTAGGGCGATAATTATATATCAGTCATTTAAATTAGCAACAAAAGTGAAGCTAATCAGATGTATGATGATTTGGTAATACCATTTCATGATGTAATAAATTATATTGCATCAATGGATTAAAATAAGCCCATTAAGGATAACCGATCATACCTGATGACGAATTGCATGGCATAGGCATTAATGGCATAGTTGAATAATATGGATAATGTGTGGACCGAAGATGTTGAAACCTTCGGCTTGGTCCTTCATAGTTTTCACTCTTTTCCTTCTTCACATTTGCCGCAATTCCTGTAATGGAAGCTTGCACATAATTTTTATTTAGAGTACTTCCTTTGGGGACCCATGGCATGTTCCTTTCTTCAAGTTCTTGTGCACTAAGTTTTGTAATTTCTTATTTTTCCAATATGATAAGCCTAGTGGGCACCCCGGCTGTGATTTTGTTTGAACTAATGATAATTCTTGGTTTACCTTGTGCACCTTCAACTTCTTTTCTTTAGATTTGGCACTTAGATTCTCGATAATTGATTGCTCCATCTCATTGCCTTTTGTAGCCAACGTCAACACTTTAATTGGCTCTTTATCCTTTAAGATCAAATCTGAATTGCACTCTTTCGACCATCTTTTTTAACTCGATATACTTGTATGACCACCTCTTTCCTCTTCCTTGAACTCTGGACCGGTTCCTTATGATTGAAACTGCCTTTGACATGTGATTGTGCAAATGTCGATCTTCTCGGAGCTGCAGAATATTGGTGAGATGGTCTAAAATAAGATGGAGAATGTGCCCTTGTATTTTACCTATCCCATGATGGATATGGATCTATATGAGCATAGGGAGGCCTCCACGACATTGACATTGGCGGCCCAAAATAAGGATACGGATATCTTGCATTAAAATTCTCATTTTGCCAATATGATCTTCATATTTGCGCCTAGGGGGTGATCTTGATGATTTTGAATTACTTGGCCGATAAGCACTTTTCTCTTCACTCATCTTTTGGTATTTTTCCAATAGCTGCGTGAAAGTGAATTTCGGCTTTTTACCTTTGTGCTTACCTCGGCCTTTTCTTTCTTTGGTTGTGCTTGCACCGATCTTTGAATTTTCTTGTTGCCCCCCCAGTACTTGGCGTCTTCTATTCAACCTTGATGGAATTCTCGCCTTCAAGAATATATTCATTGTGCTCTCGAACAACTTCTTTACTTGAAAACTTGATCCCATCATCCACTCTGTTTTCCTTTTCATCATTTAATGAATTAGCTTGAAGAAGCCGATACAAAAACTTCTTGCCATCAGGACCAATCGGAATAGACTGGCCATCCTTTGGTGTTTCAACAAATCTCAATCGTCCTTTATTAATGGCCGATTTAACTATTTGATGAAACATGTTGCAATCCTCAATACTATGCTTGAATGAATCATGAAACTTACAATAAACTCGTCCTTGGATAGATGGCTTGACATGGTGATCAAGAATTCTAATGTAATTATTTTCCAACAACAAATCAAAGATTTGATCACACATGTTTGAATCGAAGGTATACATTTTGTTTTCTAGTCGATCTTGGTGTGCGAACGGCTTTGGAGGTAAGCAAATGAATGGTTCAGATTTAGAATCTCCCCATTCGGCTATGCATTGTGTTTTGCACGCTATCTCTGATGTCTTCGAATAAGATATAATATTAGCATCGGATTTCTCAAAAGAATTTAACCTTGGCTTTATATTTCTGAAATGAAAATAGTCAAAACACAGATGTCTCAATTGAGACCATGCGTAAGCCAAGTATGAATAAAGCAAAGCTACCCAATTAGATATGAACTTTAAATAAAGCAATGGGAGAGGCTTTGGCTGCAATAACAAGTCACTATCGGTCTCTTCGAATGGTATAATGTATTGACCGATATGCTTTGTAACAATTTTATTCCTATCAGTCTCTTTGAATGGTACAATGTATTGACCGATATGCTTTGTAACAATTTTACTGCTAACAAATAAATTTACCCTTCATTATTGGTCTTTCAAAATTACTTACGAGATTTTTCCTAATAGATGCATCAATAATAAAGTTGTGACCAAATCTGAAAATAGGCAAATCACTTGCTAGACATACCTCTTCATACACGTTGGGAGAGAATGATGGTTGTGTTACTTGAATAATACTTTGCTCCACTTTTAAATGACTCTCCAATGCCTTGGCGTCCTCTTTTTCTTTAATAAATTCAGTACACATACTATTTGATTTGGCTTTTTTGATAACCGAATTAACTTTGTTATCCGAATCACCACTATTTCTTTCTTTGATTCGCAAGGTTGCATGTTCTTGTCTAAATTCAGCAAACATTGCAGCTAGGCTATCTTTAAACTTTTTTCGACCAATTTCAGCCCAATCTTCATCGGATTACCCCCCAATACTTTGAGACGCTTTCGGCACTGGTGTGTTGCCGAAATTCTGTAACTGTGCAGGGGCAACATGATATGTTACGTTACTAGGAAAAGACACATGCGCCCTGGTAGAATTCTCACTTATTCGGCAGTGAGCATGAAGGTGCGGAGCCGAATTATGAACATCTACAATTGCATATGGTGCCAAAAAATTAGTAGCATGAGGTGTAGCATATGATGTTTGAGGGTAATTGGCCGAATAACTAGTAGTACTATGGCCAATTCCACTATCCACCAGCAAGTTAGGATTAACATGTTGCAAATTAGTTGCTGATGAATAAAAAGATGAAACACTATGTTGGATGCCATTGAAAGTTCCTACATGGGGTGTTTCAACTTGATTAACCGAACTCACCATGTTGTTCATCGGCATATAGATTTGTGGGGTTGCCGATGTATGGGAGTTGGGATACATATGTTGCTTGTTGCTAAAATTATATGAAGTTGAAGCATGAAGATTATTCTGAATCGGCTGTTGCACATAATTAGATGCATGATTGATAAAACTAGGGCTAGCCGATACAATATGCTCATTAGACGATCTAGCAACAACATATGCATTATTTGCATCTACATAAGTGAATTGGGCATTCATGTTACCTTTGTTGATTGCAAACCCTAGATGACGATCTCTTCGTAGCAAGAACGGGCTGGAGACCGTTCAAAGCTTCATCCCCAGCGGAGTCGCCAAAAAGTGCATTCGCACATAACACATCACCATGTACCCTCGACGCCGGGGTGATGCACCGTAGCTCACTGATACGTCCCAAACGTATCTATAATTTCTGCTTGCTCCATGCATGTTTTGGGTGATATTGCTATGCTTTTGATACACTTTCATACACTTTTGATCATATTTGGACTAACCTATTAACTCAGTGCACCCCAGTGCCAGCTTCTGTTTTCTGCTGTTTTTGTACTTAAATTGCCAGAAAAATTCCGGGAAAAATATACAAAAAATCAGCGCTCCAGAAGCTTCCGTGCGCCAAAAGGGGGGCCAGAGGGGGGGCAGGGGGGCCCCAGGCGCCCTGATGGCGCGGCCCCACCCCTGGCCGCGCCGGGGGGCCGCCTCGGATGCTCCCACCTCCTCTGGTGCCCTACCTGGACTCCTATTTATTCTCCCGTTGCGAAAACCTTGATTCCGAAACCCTTTTCTCCAGAAGCTATTCCGATCTCCGCCGCCATCGCCACCAAGTTTCAGGGGACCAGAATTCCTGTGCCGGCATCCTGCCGGGACGGGGAAGTGCCCCCGGATTCATCTCCATCGACGTTGCTTCCTCCCTCCATGTTGCGGGAGTAGTTCCTCCTCGGGGCTGAGGTTCCTACCAGTAGCTATGTGGTCAATTCTCTCTCCCATGATGTGATCTTCGTTGTGATCATAGGCTATGTTAATCTAGGGTGATCCCATGATATTTCCCCTTCCTCTATGTATTGGATTGATGTACTCACTTGTCTTTATCTAGTATAATCTCCGAGACCAAGGTGACAGCGGTCTATTGGACATGGATTAGAAGAATATTTTCATGAGTGATTTCCTCTTTTGTGTGTTGATTGAAGATTGAGAGTCTCTTGGTGCTTGTCTTTGACTATCCTTGAGATATGTTGTGGTGATTGTGGTACTCTCTTTGGATGGCCGCGGTGACATTGGGAAATCCATAGATTGAGAACTACGAACTTTGAGGTGTGCTTTTGTAGCCCTACATAATTCTCGTCCTCTCTTGACCACAAATGAATGACCTCCGGGTGCGTCTCCATTGCACGTTTTATGGGAAATATCATGTGATTCGATTATGTCAATGTTGTTGGGAGTTGCCACTAGTGAAAGTATGAAGCCTAGGCCTTGTTTCCACCATTGCAATACCATTTGTGCTCGCGTTTACCACTTGTTTGCTTGCTGCACTTTTTATTACAGATTTATATTACTTTGCTTTGCCACTCCTATCATCCATATTTTACCATCTCTTCGCCGAACTAGTGCACCTATACAACTCCTAGTTGTATTGGGTGTGTTGGGGACACAAGAGACTTCTTGTATCTTGATTGCAGGGTTGCTTGAAAGGGGTACGTTCAACCTCCACTTCCCTGAGTTCGATAAACCTTGGGTTACTCACTTAAGGGAAATTTGCTGCTGTCCTACAAACCTCTGCTCTTGGAGGCCCAACACTGTCTACAGGAATAGAAGCGTGTAGTAGACATCAAGCTGTTTCTGGCGCCGTTGCCGGGGAAGTGAGGTAAGTGAAGGTACCTTCTCTAGATCTTGCAATTAAATCTTTTTGTTTCTTGTTTTTATTTTCACTAGTTTTGCTTAATGGAAAACAACAAAAATATGAGAGAGCTTTATAAGCTCTACCTTGCTTTGGGACATGATGTGTTTGAAGAGAAAATTAAAAAACCTATGGAACTTTATTATTTGCATAACAATCATGATGGTGGTGATGTTATTAGTATGCTTTCTTTGAATATCAATATTGCTAATGACATGGAAAGCTCTAAGCTTGGGGATGACACGTTTGATGAACATGATACTTTTAGTCCCCCCAACTTTTGAAGAGAAAATTTACTTTGATGATACTTTGCT
The DNA here is from genome assembly GCA_902687465.1 of Secale cereale. Lineage (NCBI taxonomy): Eukaryota > Viridiplantae > Streptophyta > Magnoliopsida > Poales > Poaceae > Secale > Secale cereale. The sequence continues at coordinate 241,155,999 of LR738714.1, forward strand.
TCCTATATATGATGATTACAATGATAAATGTGAGCTTTTTAGTCCACCTACTATTCCTAATAAGAAAGATTTTGCTTATATGAAGAGTAATGATACTTTTATGCTTTTGGATCATGGAAATAATGCCTTATGTGATAGTTATATTGTTGAGTTCATCCATGATGCCACTGAAATTTATAATGAGAGAGGGAGACATGGTTCTAAATATCTTAATAATAAGAAGTTTCCTCTCTTTATGGTGGTTATGCTTGTTTTCCCTTCCTATGCTAGCTGTTTTATGCTTCAATAATTTATTTCTTTACAAGATTCCTATGCATAGGAAGCATGTTAGGCTTAAATGTGTTTGGTATTTGCTTCTTGATGCTCTCCTTTGTTCTTCAACTCTTATTCCAACGAGAGCATCATTAAAGTCTTAAGCCTATCTTTATGGCTATAAAGAAAGAGCTCTAGGGAGACAACCCTTGTTATCTTTGCTTTCAGTTTGTTCTTTCAGTTTTTAGTGGTCTTGATGTTTGTTACTACTGTAGCAACATCATTGTATCTTTATTTTTCAGCTTTGTGCCAAGTTTAGCCTCCGATTGCAAGAAAGTTCAAAAGTTGTGACGTGTTGTCCAGGAAACAGATTATGTCCTTGGACAGAAAAATTCGTATAAAATCACCAAATCATCTTTTTGATCTGAATTTTTTTGACGGCGTGCTCTATACAATTGGCTTTCGAGCAACTGTTCTGTGTTTTTTAATTTGAGTTGCAGAAGTGCCCCGAAAAAAATTATTTACTACCTGCTGGTCTGTTTTTCATAGATTATGTCCTGTTTTGCCTTTTCTTCGTTTTGCAAACCTTGAGCTTGCTTTTTCTTTGCAAAAACCTTTTGGCAATCTTGAGAAACAGTAGTTCTTCAAGATTATCCTTATTTCCAGTAGGGAAAAGTTATTTTATTATGGGTACTAACCTCGCTAATCAGATTATGATGAGTTATGTATGAAGGGAGTTTTCAAGTGTGCGAGGGAAGATGATAAAAGAAGATTCAGGAGTGTCAAACGCTCAAGCTTGGGGATGCCCCCGTGCACCCCCAAGAAATATTCAAGAAGACTCAAGCGTCTAAGCTTGGGGATGCCCCCGTGCATCCCCTTCTCCATCAACAATTATCAGTTCGTCTTTCGTTCCACTATATTTTAATCACTTCATGTGTTATGTGTTATGCTTGGAGCGTCTTGCTCTTAGTTTCCTTTTTAGTTTTCTTTAGCTTTGCTTGCTGTTCATAATAAGTTAGATCCTAGCCTTCATTGTTTGGGATAGAAATACGCTCCACTCCACTGTAGAACACAACATAGGCTTGCATGCGTATCTTCTTGTGTGTGTTCTTTATCTTTTCATAGCTGCTGTCATGCTTAGCTCTTAGTTTTCATGCTTATCTTTTTAAGAGCTTTTGTTTAGGTTGTTGCTTCTGGAACTCTCTTGAGTTATCATGCTTATCTTGTTAAGAGAGTTGGCTTCTGTGGCACTGGTTGATATGTCTATGATAAAAATGCTATGTGCATAATGGTGCTTAGTAGTTCATGTTTTCTTATGGTTAGTCTCAAATAGCTGGGGGTTCTTAATGTGTTATTGAAGTACCAGCATTATTTGTTTGCCTATGATGTGGTATGGTTTAGTGATATCTTCCTCCAAGAATTTATTTTGATTGAGTTGGCATATGCTCACGCACATTTAAGACTGTAAAGAAAGTCTATCAAGCCTTGATGATCTTTAATTTCTGAGTAGTGATATAACTTCCATGCCCGATTCAATGTTGCTTTGTCGCTCTGCATGATTATGGCCGTCATTGCTCTCTTAGTTGGTCGCTCCCAGTCTTTTGCTAGCCTTCACCTGTACTAAGCGGACTGACTGCTTGTGCATCCAAAATCCTTGAAACCAGTTATGCCATATGAGTCCACCATACCTTCCTATATATGGTATTTACTTGCCATTCCTAACGAAGACTTTCTTGTACCATCTCAAAATTATTCAAAAGCATTTCTCTTTTGTGCCTCTGTTTCAGCTCATGAGGAAGTAGTAGTTAATTCATGATCTTTTTAAGTTGGACAAGTTTTACCCCCGGGATTGCATGTCTAATCTGCAAACCCCTAATACGAGAAGGAACTGGCATGAGTGCGCCCGGCTCATAAAAGAGAATACAACAAACAAACCCTCCTTCACGCTTTGTTCATGAGAAATCAGAAAACTTTTGGCAGTGATAAACAAAGGAGATTAAGGGGATGTGATCGTCCCCGTGCGGGAGCTGTTCCTCGAAACTTGTCCAGCTCGAGAAGTAATTGAGTTATCTACTAGCATTCGTTGACGAATTATGCACCTCCCAAAAATCATTTTTACCTCTGTTTTCAAAACCAAGAGCTCTGGTACATGTTTAGTCTTTGCTTCCAACCACGGGTTTTCAACCTTGCCATCAAAATCCACGGTTCGAGAGTCTCCACCTTCTTTCTTCAAAGCACCAACTATCGAGAGCATGATTGTCATTCTGAGTGTAATGTGTGTTGTCCCAAAGTACCATTGTCTTCTGCATGATTGTGATATCGCTTATTCTGAAATCATTGTATCTAGTCGTCACTTAAACTTCGGAGGTGCTCCTGCATTTATGTTTTGCTTCACTAAAGGGGGCAAGCGAGGTATCACTTTGTCATGTTTGTACACCATGCTCACTACAAATCTATTGGGTGTTTCAGTATCATATTGTAAACTTTGATTTCTTTGTGATATTCTCGTAAGGCAACTTAATTACTAAAGATTCATTATCTCAATAAGCATTTGTCATGTGATTGTGAAAGACTCTTTGGTAGCATGTCACCACAGAAATTATGCTTGTTATCATTTACCTACTCGAGGACGAGCAGGAATTAAGCTTGGGGATGTTGATACGTCCCAAACGTATCTATAATTTCTGCTTGCTCGATGCATGTTTTGGGTGATATTGCTATGCTTTTGATACACTTTCATACACTTTTGATCATATTTGGACTAACCTATTAACTCAGTGCACCCCAATGCCAGCTTCTGTTTTCTGCTGTTTTTGTATTTCAGGTTTTCCCATTACTTAAATTGCCAGAAAAATTCCGGGAAAAATATATAAAAAATCAGCTCTCTAGAAGCTTCCGTGCGCCAGAAGGGGGGCCAGAGGGGGGCCAGGGGGGCCCAGGCGCCCTGATGGCGCGGCCCCACCCATGGCCGCGCCGGGGGGCCGCCTGGGCTGCTCCCACCTCCTATGGTGCCCTACCTGGACTCCTATTTATTCTCCTGTCGCGAAAACCCTGATTCCGGAACCCTTTTCTCCAGAAGCTATTCCGATCTTTGCTGCCATCGCCACCAAGTTTCGGGGGACCAGAATTCCTGTGCCGGCATCCTGCCGGGACGGGGAAGTGCCCCCGGATTCATCTCCATCGACATTGCTTCCTCCCTCCATGATGCGGGAGTAGTTCCTCCTCGGGGCTGAGGTTCCTACCAGTAGCTATGTGGTCAATTCTCTCTCCCATGATGTGATCTTCGTTGTGATCATAGGCTATGTTAATCTAGGGTGATCCCATGATATTTCCCCTTCCTCTATGTATTGGATTGATGTACTCACTTGTCTTTATCTAGTATAATCTCCGAGACCAATGTGACAGCGGTCTATTGGACATGGATTAGAAGAATATTTTCATGAGTGATTTCCTCTTTTGTGTGTTGATTGAAGATTGAGAGTCTCTTGGTGCTTGTCTTTGACTATCCTTGAGATATGTTGTGGTGATTGTGGTACTCTATTTGGATGGCCGCGGTGACATTGGGAAATCCATAGATTGAGAACTACGAACTTTGAGGTGTGCTTTTGTAGCCCTACATAATTCTCGTCCTCTCTTGACCACAAAGGAATGATCTCCGGGTGCGTCTCCATTGCACGTTTTATGGGAAATATCATGTGATTCGATTATGTCAATGTTGTTGGGAGTTGCCACTAGTGAAAGTATGAAGCCTAGGCCTTGTTTCCACCATTGCAATACCATTTGTGCTCACGTTTACCACTTGTTTGCTTGCTGCACTTTTTATTACAGATTTATATTACTTTGCTTTGCCACTCCTATCATCCATATTTTACCATCTCTTCGCCGAACTAATGCACCTATACAACTCCTAGTTGTATTAGGTGTGTTGGGGACACAAGAGACTTCTTGTATCTTGATTGCAGGGTTGCTTGAAAGGGGTACGTTCAACCTCCACTTCCCTGAGTTCGATAAACCTTGGGTTACTCACTTAAGGGAAATTTGCTGTTGTCCTACAAACCTCTGCTCTTGGAGGCCCAGCACTGTCTACAGGAATAGAAGCGTGTAGTAGACATCACTCACGTCGAAGGAGACCCGTTCGGAGACGCGGTGCGCAAGCAATCCGGCGGGCGCTTTTGATGACCCGAAACCCCACACGCCCGGGTGGGACCCCATCAGGGCGCACGGTGGCTATGGGCTGCCCTAGGTCAGCCTGACCGCCCCTAGGTCCTCGAGGTTCACCACCCTGCAATAAGAAGAACAAACAAAGAACGAGAAGAAGAAGAACTAGGGTTAAGGAGAAAAGATTAAAGATAAAAAGTGGTAGATGAATTGATCGATTGTGTGTTGTTCAATTGGCCGTCACCCCTGAGGTATATAAGAGGCGGATGGACTTCCCGTTCAAGAAAAGGACTCCAAATCACGTCCAAATCTTTCCAAAATTAACCGAACTCGGATTTAGGTAAGTCTGGAACATCAGTTCGGTTTTTAGCTGCCACACGCCACAAACGACGTCGGATCAAGATGAGCCAAAAGCATATCTTTTGTGGTATATATAGGAAAATGGTTGTGTACTCCTGGGAGTACGTACTCCTGCTCCTCATATACCACATAGATGAATCTTTCATACCTCATTATTATTTTTAATATACTTTATTAATAATTACTAGATACCTCAAAATGAGTTTCATGAAAAAAATCATGTGAGTCTACATATTTTTGAAGGTTTACGTATATACTGATTTGTTCGTACGTGAAAAAGGTATATTACAAAAAGTACGTCACAAATGATATTTTTTTCAACCAAACTCGTATTGGGGTATCTAAGAATATTTAATGAAGTATATTGAGAATAATAGAGGGGTATAATCCATGCGTACAAGAGGTATATTGACGATGGGAGTACATACTCCCAGGAGTACAGAAAAATTAGTCATATATATATAGACACACACACACACACTAGGAAACTTGCCCGTGCGTTGCAACGGAAGAAAAGAAAACATATCTCCTGAACCTGACTTAATTTTATGAAAACTCATAATAGATTTTGTTGTGGTCATGAGAGTTGGCTAGTCTTAGATTGGAAGATAAACAATTAGTGATTGATACTTTTGGATGACTATTACATAAATAGATCACACTTTAATGCATACTTTCATCTTAGGATATCTAACAGTGTCATTTTAGGTTTCTGTTATAGCACATATTGATTTTTTTCAGTTGATGAGTATAGCAAGCCCTCTGGAAGTAATTATGAAATAGCTTTGCTTGGAAAAGATCTACATGCAATTGCAGACATTAATGGCCAAGAAATCAAGGCTTGCACAGGAGACCTCCATGCATGTCGTGAAAATCGCTTCATGCGCTAAATAGTATTGTGATGTGTGGTGGAATGTGGAATTAAAGACTAACTTAGGATGCAATGGATAGGTTATAGAACAATTATGACTATGCACACAATACATATATACATTTAGGTTGCAACTGATAGTTCTAGCCTTTATTTCTAGTTGCTTGAGCTAGGAACAGAACAAAACAAAGAAAATACAAAATGAGTGAACTTACATACTCTCTCCGTCCCAAAATAAGTGTCTCAGCTTTGTACTAGCTCTAGTGCAAATTTGTACTATGCTCAAGACACTTATTTTGGGACGGAGGGAGTATTATGAGAACAGAAAGTGCAAGTACAATCAATTGAACAAGACGCCCATATCCAGTTTGATGTTGTGATCTCTGAAGTTTCTTATGTAGTGCTCCAAGCTAACCATAAGGTTTCTTATTGTATGTAACCCTTTCGCATGTATTTAAGCAACTCAAGATACTTTCAGAGTATCCATCTATGCTCTAGAATAAAGAATGACAATATAAGGATATACAAAAACTAAGCTTCAAACTGAATCGTATTGAACAATGGATGTTAGCACCATTCAAGAACAATGCCAATCACCTCACCCAACTAAGAATTTGTGAGAGAGATTGGATCTTCAACATCCTGTTTGTCTGCACGTGCCCACCTCATAGCTCTTTTTTTGTACTTGATTGCAGGCTTAGGTTCCAAGGCACTCGGCAATCTGCGTGCTTACACAATATTCTGCAAAGGTCTTTTGTGTGGGCCAGCAGAAGATTGTTCAGCAGCACCATCTCGTTCATTTGGAAATGACATAGGAGATGATCCATTATCAGCACTGGTACTTACTAACCTTATGTGCTCACAATATCAACACTGTAAAGGACTGAACCTCCACCAATATAGAACCAGCTGTCGAAAATTATAAAACAAATAGAAAAATATATATCTTCATAAGTCTGCTTCCAAATAAAGCAACTTGTATAGAAACTATGGTTCTTCATGTGATTTCATATGTGCCTGACTATGGAGATGGTCCTTCCAGTAATGGTAGTAAGTATGAGCCATCTTATTGTTGCTTGTTGTCCTCAATCTGAAGCATGTTTCCAATGTTCATCGGGACGACCTCCTTCAGTCTGCATCAGCATTACAATATTAAGCATCCAAGTAGCTAAGTTTAACTGCACTTGATACTTTTTCTTAACACAAACTGCACTTGATACCTATGGTACTAAAGGTGCCATCTTGTCGTGTTAGGCCGTGTGTGTGGCAAATTTTATGAAAATCAATCCAACAATAATTTGAAATAAAATATGACATATTTGTAAGATATTAATTATTTTTATTGTGGACATCCCGGTGCAGATTGTAGTGTACTTCAATTCTGCATCACCATAAAACATACTCCCTCTGTCCCAAAATAAGTGACTCAAAAGTAACTCAACTTTGTACTAAAGTTAGTACAAAATTGAGTCATTTTTGAGTCACTTATTTTGGGACGGAGGCAGTATTAACCTTACGAATAACTGAAATTAAACATACTTGATAGTTGATATTGATTCTACTAAAGGTGCAATCTAGCATGTACTTCAATCTGCATCACCATCGATTGTAACTACTGCCTACTGCTTATGCGGCCTAATTCAAAAAATTATATTAAAAGGATGTTCATGTCTGCTAGTGCAGAGGGACTCGATATATGCAGCTTTAGAGTTCGCGGCAACGAAATCAACTGCCTGAGACCATAAAGCACCAAATGCTATCTCACTTCTGCCTACAATTCAAGACAGAAGGATATAATCAGCACACATAAATGGTCTTCCAAAAGGAATCGGTTCAACAATGGCATACACCTTATTCTTTCCAATCATGTGACTGGCCTACCTCTTCCATTGAGTATTCAACAGTTAATTCGTCTAAACAAAAAAAACCTTTTCATGCCAATGTATGGAAACTGAAGCTACCGGAAAATTTACATGAAGTGAATCAGCGAGACGAAAGAACAATGTTAGACTCTCTAGGACAAGGCATGTAAGCATGATGAATCAAACAATGAGAAATTAGTTGTCTCCCAATTAAAAAATCCACAATGGCTCTGTGTAGTTCCGTAGTTCAGATTGTGTAACGTGGTTTCAGAAAATACATTGCTAGGATGTGAGTGTGCACACAGATTTGAGATAACAGCATAAAGTTTTTGGTTGGATTTAAGCTCATGCTTATCAACTTGATTACCCTTTAAATACTTGTGACCGTAACCCAGCCAAACATGACATGGTGGCCACCTGTCACACCCTGCATTTTGTAACATGTTATTTGTAAATTTGAAGCATGAAAATTTGGACCAGCAAAAATTTTTACCATCATTTGGCTTTTATTTGGAATTGAGTTTTCTTCATGTGCTTTTTCATGTGCTCATTAAAGTCAACTATGACCTCTTGTAGAATTCATCTCCATACTCTAAACTTCTGCCCAATGATCATGCCAAGTGTTATATAACAATATAGTATTTTCTTACAGAATTAATTTGGCCAAAAAGTATTTTATAAATTTAGTTTTTCAAAAACCCCTGAATTGAGATTTGCACTTCAAGTACTTGATTTAGGGTGAGAAAATTATTTCAAAAGGTTTATTTGAGACCTAGTAGTCATAGGACTCCCAGAAACCACAAAGGTATAATTTTAAAAGTTATTTTCCTATTTTATTTAAAAGCTTTTTCTTAAGGCCAGAAATGGTCTTTAATAGGGGAAAATTATTTAACTATTTCAAAAATATTTGCCAAAATTCAGAGAGACTCATAGGACATATATTGTCCATATATAAGAGTTTCAACACTTGGTCATGTTCAAAATAATGGGCTAAACCCTCTAAAACCCTTTCTGGATATTTCAAGCTTTTGAAATATTTACAAAGGAAACTTTCTCCAAAAATTCCAGGGAAATTCTATCATGTCATATATGACATATTTGATGATCTTGCCAAGTCCCATGCCTTGGGAAGCAAGAAAACATCCTCAAACCCCTTCATAACCATTCTGTCCATATTTGAAGTTTGAGCAACTTTACATTGCCAAACTTGTCCAAATGCTCTCAAACTTGGTGCACATGCTAGAATGACCTAATAAGGCATCTAGACCAAATGGCACAAGATTTGGAATAGAGCAACTTGATCAGATCACCTCAAAACCCTTTCTGTTCAAATGCAAATTTGAACAACTTTACATTACCAACTTTTTATCTGGAGCTTCAAACTTTGTGGGCATGATCAATACCCCATATGATGATGCTACACCCAGTGGTGCATCAAGGGGAGATGATTAGCTTGACTAAATCAAGATGAAACTGTTTCTGTTGATTTCTAGGGTTCACCAAAGTTACATTGGCTAGTTTCTCCAAAAGAGCCCAAATTTGGTGAAGCACCCTATTTTCTCATGTCATTCAACCCTGTCAAGTGCCATGTCAAGTGGAATTCATTTACTTGACCAAACACAGATCAAACACCTTCTGCGGAATTTCTAAAACCTCCAACTTGATCACTTTTACTTTTCTCCATGGCCCCAACTTCTTACCACAGGCTCATTGAGTTACCAGCCACCTCCAGTAACTCCCCCAGCACCTCAGCTCCATGATTGAGGGGTGAAAGCCCTGATTTACCTGGCTGTACAGCCAGCTTTCACCATTTCATCAGCCTCCTCCCTCTCTCTCAGCATCTCCAGGGCATCCAAGGCCTCAGGCCCTTTCTTTACTCCTCCCACAACGTGCTGGACACTACTGGACACGTTGGCTTCGACCAGGACGGTGAGAGCGAGGCGATGCCAGCCATACGCACGCTCTGGAGCGCGCAACAGTGCCGACCAGCGCTGTGGCTTCGGCCAATCGGCCTCCCCCGACAGCCTCGGGCCTCCCCCTCGCGCTAGTCGAGGCCCCTCGACGTCCGCGACCTCCCCGGCGCTGTCCCCCCTCCTTCTGCGCCCTCCAGTGGCCGTCGCCGCACGCGCGCTGGCCGCCCGCGGCGGCCACTCTTCTGCCTCACACGCGCGCACGCCTCTGACGCTCCCCCGCTTCTCCTCTCACCTCTACTGGACGTGGAGCTCGTCCAGGAACTCCACGGACTCACTCCCCTGGCCTCCCGTGCGCTGTAGCCTCGAGCCGAAGCTCGCCGGCGCACTGGACCATGGGTCTCCGTCGAGCCCCTACAAATAGCCCCTCCCGAGCCTCTCCAACGGCACCACAAGCCTCACTCCACTCCTCTGAGCCCCCAGAACCTCCAGTTCGACCCCAAGAGGTCACAGTGCTCGGGATCAACCGGAGCGCCGCCGCGTCGGGCCGCCGGCGATCTCGAGGTACGGGCCTCCCCTGCCTCTCCTTCCACCTGTTTCGGAACCGCCGAGCCACCCTCACTCTTTTCCCCCTGTTTCCCCCTTCGTTCGCAGTCGGAAACGGCCGCAGCAACCACCCTCCGACGAGCTTCCGCCGTCCCACCTCGCCGCCGGTGAACCAGGCCTCCCCGCCGTGCCGCACTACCACCACTGCAACCGCAACACGACACTGAGCTCATCCCTGCCCTCCGTTGCCGTCGCCGTGGCCGGAATCCTCGCCGGTGAGCTCGCCGTCGCCGTGGCCGTGGGGTTAGAGATGACAGGCGGGCCCCGCCTGTCATCCCCCCACCTCTCTCCCCCTCCTCTGTGCCGCTGACCCACGGGCCCCGCCCGTCAGGTTTGAAAACCTGACGTGCGCGCGCAGGCTCCCGTGCGGCCGGGCCGATCCATCTGGGCCGTGCACTGTGGCCTCCTCTGGCCCAGTGCACAGGACCCCTTTTTTTCTTTTTCTTTTCTGTAAATGCTTTAAACATTTCTACAGAAAAGAATATTGATCCAAATTAAATAATTCCAACTCCTAAAATCTTGTAATATTCCAACCTATTTAATGGTACTACTTTCACTCAAATCCATGAAACTTTTCTGTACTGTTCAAATTTAAATTCAAATTTGAGCAGTATAACTCCTGTCCAAAAATCAATATAATCTATTATGTTACTCCAAAACTCCAACTAAGATTTTTCCCCATCTTAGAAATCTCTCTAGTATTTTATAAAAATGAGTTGACATTTTTCTGAGCACTTTGATTTTTCTGTTTTGTTTGTATTCTTATTTTCCGTGGTTATTATGCCACGTATAGATCCCGTATTTGACGAAGTTGCTGTGGAAGAAGAAGGAGAAGGATTTGAAGACTTTGAAGACCAAGCCAATCCAGGAAAGCAGCCCTTTGACCATGATACACTTGTTCCTCGGAACCCGTTTGTTTCCGATGCATGATATTAGGGTTACGATGGTAACCTAGATGAACCACCACATGATGCATGCCTTATTGTTGATCTTGCTATGTGCTAGATGACATGCAAATAGTTGGTCATGATGCTTATATGATGCATGTGTGATATGAACCCCCGTAGTTGAAAACATTGCATGAACCCATCGGGTGCCCCTAATGCCCGAGGGTGATGATGTGTTAGGTCATCACTTGAGAAAGAAGTTATGTGCCGATAAATCATGTGCATGGTGGAATGATGGGTTAGATTTATGTGTGACTACCGTCCCAACCAAACATGTGCAACCACACTACCCCTTATGGGACGGGGCTTTATTGATTACTTAGGTCGATACTAGCATGGTGCCCGCATTACTAGTGACGGGAAGACTTGAGGTCTTTCCCGGGACGGGGTCGTGCTTGGATAGACGGCCATGACTGTTTTTACAGGGCACCGGACACACCGTTGGTCCCTTCGGGTACGCGTGACATTGAATTTGGGCAAGTCCCGTGATCTATTGTTTGTACCCGAGGGCCGTGAACCAACGAGTGGACTCTATGTTAGTGTCGTCTAAGGAAAGGTAATGACCGGGTGCTTACCCCCGGTACTTGAGGTACCGCGGGTCGTGGATGACACGGAAGTTCCCCGGATCTTGTGGGTAAAGTGCGCAACCTCTGCAGAGTGTAAAACTATTCGAATAGCCGTGTCCACGGTCATGGACAGTTGGGTGGTGCTACTTAAACTATGTCCAAAATTTTACTTCATTGGTGATGTTATGTGTGTGATGAGTCAAGGTGGTGACTTGACTCGATGAGTTGAATCATATTCATGTTGATATCGGTAACCTGTTTCCAAGGTTACGCGAGGTTATTGATGCATAAACTTGATGATAGCATAATGTTCTAGCTTTCTGCTAGATTGTTCATTAGTGTTCCATTGCATTGTTACCACATCATGGGTTGCTTGCGAGTACATTCAAAGTACTCATTGGCTTGCCACTGGTTATTTAATTGGCCAGGCATGGAAGAGCAGGAATATGAGGAAGAGTTCTTTGGAGACAAACATGCGAACTAGGACGCTATCCCAGTCAGAATGCCTGTAGGGTTAAGGCAGATGGCATGGGTTCTACCCGTTTATCGAAGACTTCCGCTACTCGAGTTATTTGCTATTCAGCCCATAAGGCTCTATCTATGTAAGACTTGGCCATAATGGCCTTAATTCGTGTAAGACTATTTGTATGGATGTAAGACTCTTGTTATTTCAGCTTCTATGTGTTCAGTGAGCATTGATCTCTGGGATCACTGTACACGTGCAATCGGTGATCTCGACTTCTAAGTCGGGGTCCCCACAGAGCTGGTATCAGAGGCATCCTGACTGTAGGAAGCCTTAGTTAGCATGGGCGTTAGTTAGTTGAGACCCCTTTTCAAAAACCTTCTGAACCTCTTTTCTAAACCTGAGATTTCATCAGCTTATTAACCCCTCCTATTCCACCTTTGTAGATGGCCGATGTACCCGAAGAGCACCTGACCACTAGGTTTCCCCTACTTCTCGAGGATAGCCTCCAGGAGTGCCAGTTCCACCGAGCACCCATCCTCACTTACCTTGAGCATTGGGTGAGCGATACTGAGGTGGAATACCATGTGGAAGTGATCGTGAAGGCAAACGATCCTCCCACAAGTTGGTTCTTCGAGGGACCCCAGATGGCAACACTACCACTTGCTGTCGAGGCTGCTGCACTCAAGGCACTAACTCGTCTCCGCGAGCTTCTTCCGGAGATGGCAGCCAAGATGGCAACTCGCTTCTTACCTTACCGGAAGGAAGGTGACGAAGAAAGCAGCGCACTAGCCCCTCCACTGAAGGAAGGACTCTCGCTTCGGTTCCAGACCTACTTCAGTCTATGTGCCGACAGTCTGGCACAAGACTTGGCCTCGGAATCAATGAAGCTTCGAGAAGAACTTCACAAGACCAAGGCACTTCTTCGTCGAGCTCAAGAGAAGGCAAACAGGATCAAGAAGGAAGGAGCACCTTCTGGACAATCCGCTATCGCATATCGAGGCAGAAGGCCCTCCGAGGATGTATCTTCCAAGGGTGAAGAACCACCTCGGCGACGCCAGATGACAGCAAGGGAATATCGCAAGCTTTTCCCTGCACCACCGTCGTATCCAACTCCTCCACTCCCCCACTCCCTCAAGTGACAAGGGAGCCCAGACAGATGAAGACAAGGAGGAAGACCCAGAAGAGCCGGAATACGCGACCGAGCATTCCGCCGCTTAGGCATTATTCGCTACTCGGATATGCCAGTTGTAACCTCTACGGTAGGATAGGTCGTGTAACCCATATGCGCAGTCGAGTACTTGTATGGTTCATATGAAACCATCTAGTGTTTGCTTTTGTTGTGTCTGGATGTAAGTCGTAATCTTCCTTCGGGAATGTGTAAACGACTACATCACCTATTTGGATTTTAATGGATGTGTTTTGGCCTTACGGCCCTTGCATGATTTGATTTAGTGTCACACCCACCCCCTTACTAGGCACCTATCTATCTTGCTTTCCCTCTTCCGAGTCATGAGACCTTTACCGCTCCAACAGGATGCCTGTTGTAACTCGTACTGGTACCTCTACCCAGCAGCCCGAAGCCGGAGCATCCTCTCAGCCAGAGGCAGGCCACGACCAAACCAACGACCAAGCTCCACCACCACCTCCTCCAAGCATGGACATGGCTCAGCTTCTCCAAGCTTTCCGAGAGGAACGCCAAGCCAACATTGCAGCTCTTCAGCTGATTGCTCAAGCTGTCACCAACAACCGCCAGCCGGCGGGGAATGGCAATGGACGTTCCACGTTGGCAAAGTTCAAGAAGCATGCACCGCCAACCTTCATCGAGACTGCTGAACCCCTGGATGCAGATGACTGGGTCCGTTCCATTGAGGAAATCCTGGAACTAGTCGGATGCACCGAAGGTCGCGAGAAGGTGGCTTATGCAGCCCACTGCCTCGGGGGAACTGCTAGAGCTTGGTGGGATGGATTCAAGGTCATGCATGCTGAACAAGACATCACTTGGGTGAACTTCAAGGCAGAATTCCGCAAGGCCCACATTCCTTTCGGAATCATGGCTATCAAAAAGCGTGAGTTCCGAGCCCTAAAGCAAGGAAGTGGCACTGTCAAGGAGTACATGCAAAAGTTCAGTATTCTGTCAAGGTATGCCCGTGAAGATGTCAGCACTGATGCTGCCAAAAGGGAGCGCTTCATGGAAGGCCTTAATCAGACTCTGCAATACTCGCTTGTCGTGTGCGACTGCTCGTCTTTCCCTGACCTGGTGAACAAGGCACTTATGCTTGAAGACAAGCGGCGTGCTTTGGAAGACACTCGCAAGCGCAAGTTGGTCAGTAAGGGAAGTTCCAGCAACCAGAAGCCTCGTCCATGGCAGTCAGCCCCGGCCAAGCCAACCTATCAGCAACCAAGAGCTCCTGCACCTCGTGCCAATCCTCAGCCTCAGCAGTATGCCAACCCCAGGCCAGCTTTCAACCCCAATACCAGTGGTGGCAACAAGATCAACACTCCAAACCAAGTCACTTGCTTTGGATGTGGTCAGCCCGGACACATCTCAAGGGTGTGCCCCAACAAGAAGCCTGATGCCCCGCGCCCCAATGCGCAGAACCAGGGACAAGGCCGAGGAATGCCACCAAGGAACCCATCTCCTCGCAATCCACCGAACTATGGGAAGGGGCTTGTGAATCACGTCACTGCTGAAGAAGCCCAGGAAGACCCGGACGTCATGCTGGGTATGTTCCTTGTCAACTCAGCACCTGCAACTGTCTTGTTTGATTCTGGAGCAACGCATTCATTTGTCACTCAAAGATTTGCATTAAAAAGTGGCATGACCCCTACACCCCTGAGTAACCCTATGGTGGTACAAACCCCCGGAGCCGAGATGAGAGCCAAGATAGGCTGTAAAGGAGTCAGTATTACCATTAACGGTGTAGACTTCCTAGCAGACCTTATCGTCCTGAGATCGCAAGGCTTGGATGTGATCCTAGGTATGAATTGGCTCAGCAAGCACCAAGGCTTGTTAGACTGTGCCAATCGGATAGTCACTGTGACCAATGACCAAGGAGTCGAAGTCAAGTTTGCCCCCAACTCCTCTTCCGCTCAAGCCGCTAAAGTCAACTGTCTGTCTGAAGTTGGGCTAGATCAAGTACCGGTGGTATGTGAGTATCCTGATGTCTTTCCGGATGAACTACCGGGAATGCCCCCTGACCGTGACATTGAATTCATCATCGAGCTCGTGCCCGGAGCAGGACCCATCTATAAGAAGCCTTATAGAATGGGGACGGAAGAATTAGCCGAGTTGAAGAAGCAGCTAGAAGAGCAGCTAAGGAAGGGATTTATCCGCCCTAGTGCCTCCCCTTGGGGATCTCCTATTCTGTTTGTGGCAAAGAGGGACGGTACCATCCGCTTATGCATTGACTATCGTCCCCTCAATGAAGTTACAATCAAGAACAAGTATCCACTTCCCAAGATCGAAGATCTGTTTGATCAGCTCAGCGGAGCCAAGGTATTCTCCAAGATCGACCTCAGATCTGGGTATTACCAGCTGAAGATCAGACCCCAAGATATTCCAAAGACGGCATTTGTAACCAGATATGGCCTGTACGAGTGCACGGTCATGTCTTTTGGGTTAACCAATGCCCCGGCCTACTTCATGTATCTCATGAATAAAGTCTTCATGGAATATTTGGACAAGTTTGTTGTTGTCTTCATTGATGACATTCTTGTGTTCTCGAAGTCGGAGGAAGAGCATGAGCAGCATCTGAGGATGGTCCTAGACAAGCTTTGTGAGCACCAACTGTATGCCAAATTCAGCAAGTGTGAGTTTTGGCTGCATAAAGTTGGATTCTTAGGTCATGTCTTGACCGAGGAAGGATTATCTGATGATCCTGCAAAAATCGAAGCTGTGACCCAATGGCAATCTCCAACGACCGTCAAGGAAGTCAGAAGCTTCCTCGGACTAGCGGGTTATTACCGCAAGTTCGTGGAAGGATTCTCTAGCATTGCACGACCAATGACTCAGCTCCTCAAAAAGGACAAGAAGTTCGAGTGGACGCCAAAATGCGAAGAGAGCTTCCAAGAGCTCAAGAAGAGATTGACCACCGCCCCAGTTCTGGCAACACCTGATATTCACAAGGAGTTCGTGATATATTGTGATGCCTCTCGAACCGGATTGGGAAGCGTTCTGATGCAAGAAGGCCGCGTCATAGCATACCTCTCCAGGCAGCTACGACCCCATGAGGAGAACTACGCTACTCACGATCTTGAGCTAGCGGCAGTAGTTCATGCCTTGAAGACATGGCGGCATTACCTCCTAGGGAAACGGTGTGAGATTTACACAGACCACAAAAGTCTGAAGTATATTTTCACCCAAAAGGAATTGAACATGAGGCAGCGGAGATGGTTGGAACTCATCAAAGATTATGACCTCAGTGTTCAGTATCACCCTGGGAAGGCTAACGTGGTGGCCGATGCCTTAAGCAGGAAGGCTTGCTCTTTGAATGTCGTTATTCAAGAAAGGCAGCCAGCCTTGTTTAAGGAGATCGAACAATTCAGTTTGGAATTGGTCACCCCCGGATTTCTGGATCATTTGGAAGCCAGACCGACCCTGATGGACGACATCAAGAAGGCTCAAGATGGACACGCAAGCATCGAAGGTATCAAGAAGAAGATGAAGCTGGGCAAGGCCCCCGGATTCTCCGAAGACGAGCACGGGATTGTTTGGTACAAAGGTCGCCTCTGCGTACCAAACAACACCGAGCTGAAGACGCTGATTCTACAAGAAGCCCACGACACTCCGTATTCCATCCACCCCGGAGGAACCAAGATGTACCAAGATTTGAAGGCACGATTCTGGTGGCACGGTATGAAGAGAGAGATTGCAACCTATATTGCAAGGTGTGATGTGTGCCAAAGGGTCAAGGCTGAGTATCAGCGACCTGCTGGATTGCTTCAACCACTCAAGGTTCCTGAGTGGAAGTGGGATAAAGTCGGAATGGATTTCATCACTGGACTACCAAGGTCGAATAGAGGACATGACTCCATCTGGGTCATAGTTGATCATTTGACCAAGGTGGCCCATTTCATTCCTGTCAAGACCACTTATGATGGCAACCGGCTGGCAGCTCTCTACATCGACCGAATCGTAAGTCTTCACGGTGTTCCCAAGGAGATTGTGTCAGATCGAGGAACCCAGTTCACCTCAAGGTTCTGGAAGAAGTTCCAAGAAGCCTTGGGAACCAAGTTGTCTTTTAGCACAGCTTTCCACCCACAGACCGGAGGTCAGACTGAGCGAGTCAATCAGATTCTCGAAGACATGCTCCGAGCCTGTGTCCTGGCATATGGAGCCAAGTGGGAAGACTGTCTCCCTTTTGCCGAGTTCTCTTACAACAACAGTTACCAGTCAAGCCTTCAGATGGCACCATTTGAGGTGTCGTACGGGCGCAGATGCCGCACACCCCTCAATTGGTCGGAGACTGGAGAAGGACTAGTCTTTGGACCGGATAATCTCCGCGCAGCAGAAGAGCAAGTCCAACTAGTCAGAGAGCGATTAAAGGCAGCCAAGTCAAGGCAGAAGAGTTATGCTGACACTCACCGTCGGAACATGAGTTTCCATGTCGGGGACCATGTGTACCTGCGGGTAACCCCTCTGAAGGGAACCAAGCGTTTCCACGTCAAGGGGAAGCTCGCACCAAGGTTCATTGGACCCTTTGAGATCACTGCACGACGAGGAGAAGTGGCTTATCAGTTGGAACTACCACCTGAGCTATCCGATGTGCACAATGTATTCCATGTGTCACAACTCCGGAAATGTCTCCAAGTTCCAGACAAGCCCAATCTCTACAAGGATGTGGATCACCAAGCCATTGATCTGCAGCCTGATTTGACCTACCGCGAGAAGCCCATTCATTTTCTGGACGAAGCAGAACGACGTACGCGGAGCCGTACCATCAAGTACTTCAAGGTCCAGTGGAGCAACCACACCGAAGCAGAAGCAACCTGGGAACGAGAAGACTATCTTAGATCCGAGTTTCCCGACCTCTTTTAAGCCCTAGTTTAGGAATCTCGGGGACGAGATTCTTGTAAGGGGGGTAGGTCTGTCACACCCTGCATTTTGTAACATGTTATTTGTAACTTTGAAGCATGAAAATTTGGACCAGAAAATTTTTTTAGCATCATTTGGCTTTTATTTGGAATTGAGTTTTCTTCATGTGCTTTTTCATGTGCTCATTAAAGTCAACTATGACCTCTTGTAGAATTCATCTCCTTACTCTAAACTTCTGCCCAATGATCATGCCAAGTGTTATATAACAATATAGTATTTTCTTACAAAATTAATTTGGCCAAAAAGTATTTTATAAATTTAGTTTTTCAAAAACCCCTGAATTGAGATTTGCACTGCAAGTACTTGATTTAGGGTGAGAAAATTATTTCAAAAGGTTTATTTGAGACCTAGTAGTCATAGGACTCCCAGAAACCACAAAGGTATAATTTTAAAAGTTATTTTCCTATTTTATTTAAAAGCTTTTTCTTAAGGCCAGAAATGGTCTTTAATAGGGGAAAATTATTTAACTATTTCACAAATGTTTGCCAAAATTCAGAGAGACTCATAGGACATATATTGTCCATATATAAGAGTTTCAACACTTGGTCATGTTCAAAATAATGGGCTAAACCCTCTAAAACCCTTTCTGGATATTTCAAGCTTTTGAAATATTTACAAAGGAAACTTTCTCCAAAAATTCCAGGGAAATTCTATCATGTCATATATGACATATTTGATGATCTTGCCAAGTCCCATGCCTTGGGAAGCAAGAAAACATCTTCAAACCCCTTCATAACCATTCTGTCCATATTTGAAGTTTGAGCAACTTTACATTGCCAAACTTGTCCAAATGCTCTCAAACTTGGTGCACATGCTAGAATGACCTAATAAGGCATCTAGACCAAATGGCACAAGATTTGGAATAGAGCAACCTGATCAGATCACCTCAAAACCCTTTTTGTTCAAATGCAAATTTGAACAACTTTACATTACCAACTTTTTATCTGGAGCTTCAAACTTTGTGGGCATGATCAATACCCCAAATGATGATGCTACACCCAGTGGTGCATCAAGGGGAGATGATTAGCTTGACTCAATCAAGATGAAACTGTTTCTGTTGATTTCTAGGGTTCACCAAAGTTACATTGGCTAGTTTCTCCAAAAGAGCCCAAATTTGGTGAAGCACCCTATTTTCTCATGTCATTCAACCCTGTCAAGTGCCATGTCAAGTGGAATTCATTTACTTGACCAAACACAGATCAAACACCTTCTGCAGAATTTCGAAAACCTCCAACTTGATCACTTTTACTTTTCTCCATGGCCCCAACTTCTTACCACACACTCATTGAGTTACCAGCCACCTCCAGTAACTCCCCCAGCACCTCAGCTCCATGATTGAGGGGTGAAAGCCCTGATTTACCTTGCTGTACAGCCAGCTTTCACCATTTCACCAGCCTCCTCCCTCTCTCTCAGCATCTCCAGGGCATCCAAGGCCTCAGGCCCTTTCTTTACTCCTCCCACAACGTGCTGGACACTACTGGACACGTTGGCTTTGACCAGGACGGCGAGAGTGCGGCGATGCCAGCCATACGCACGCTCTGGAGCGCGCAACAGTGCCGACCAGCGATGTGGCTTTGGCCAATCGGCCTCCCCCGACAGCCTCGGGCCTCCCCCTCGTGCCAGTCGAGGCCCCTCGACGTCCGCGACCTCCCCGGCGCTGTCCCCCCTCCTCCTGCGCCCTCCAGTGGCCGTCGCCGCACGCGCGCTGGCCGCCCGCGGCGGCCACTCTTCTGCCTCACACGCGCGCACGCCTCTGACGCTCCCCCGCTCCTCCTCTCACCTCTACTGGACGTGGAGCTTGTCCAGGAACTCCACGGACTCACTCCCCTGGCCTCCCGTGCGCTGTAGCCTCGAGCCGGAGCTCGCCGGCGCACTGGACCACGGGTCTCCGTCGAGCCCCTTTAAATAGCCCCTCCCGAGCCTCTCCAACGGCACCACAAGCCTCACTCCACTCCTCTGAGCCCCCAGAACCTCCAGTTCGACCCCAAGAGGTCCCAGTGCTCGGGATCGACCGGAGCGCCACCGCGTCGGGCCGCCGGCGATCTCGAGGTACGGGCCTCCCCTGCCTCTCCTTCCACCTGTTTCGGAACCGCCGAGCCACCCTAACTCTTTTCCCCCTGTTTCCCCCTTCGTTCGCAGTCGGAAACGGCCGCAGCAACCACCCTCCGACGAGCTTCCGCCATCCCACCTCGCCGCCGATGAACCAGGCCTCCCCGCCGTGCCGCACTACCACCACTGCAACCGCAACACGACACTGAGCTCATCCCTGCCCTCCGTTGCCGTCACCGTGGCCGGAATCCTCGCCGGTGAGCTCGCCGTCGCCGTGGCCGTGGGGTTAGAGATGACAGGCGGGCCCCGCCTGTCATTCCCCCACCTCTCTCCCCCTCCTCTGTGCCGCTGACGTGCGCGCGCAGGCTCCCGTGCGGCCGGGCCGATCCATCTGGGCCGTGCACTGTGGCCTCCTCTGGCCCAGTGCACAGGACCCCTTTTTTCTTTTTCTTTTCTGTAAATGCTTTAAACATTTCTACAGAAAATAATATTGATCCAAATTAAATAATTCCAACTCCTAAAATCTTGTAATATTCCAACCTATTTAATGGTACTACTTTCACTCAAATCCATGAAACTTTTCTGTACTGTTCAAATTTAAATTCAAATTTGAGCAGTATAACTCATGTCCAAAAATCAATATAATCTATTATGTTACTCCAAAACTCCAACTAAGATTTTTCCCCATCTTAGAAATCTCTCTAGTATTTTATAAAAATGAGTTGACATTTTTCTGAGCACTTTGATTTTTCTGTTTTGTTTGTATTCTTATTTTCCGTGGTTATTATGCGACGTATAGATCTCGTATTTGACGAAGTTGCTGTGGAAGAAGAAGGAGAAGGATTTGAAGACTTTGAAGACCAAGCCAATCCAGGCAAGCAGCCCTTTGACCATGATACACTTGTTCCTCGGAACCCGTTTGTTTCCGATGCATGATATTAGGGTTACGATGGTAACCTAGATGAACCACCACATGATGCAAGCCTTATTGTTGATCTTGCTATGTGCTAGATGACATGCAAATAGTTGGTCATGATGCTTATATGATGCATGTGTGATATGAACCCCCGTAGTTGAAAACATTGCATGAACCCATCGGGTGCCCCTAATGCCCGAGGGTGATGATGTGTTAGGTCATCACTTGAGAAAGAAGTGATGTGCCGGTAAATCATGTGCATGGTGGAATGATGGATTAGATTTATGTGTGACTACCGTCCCAACCAAACATGTGCAACCACACTACCCCTTATGGGACGGGGCTTTATTGATTACTTAGGTCGATACTAGCATGGTGCCCGCATTACTAGTGACGGGAAGACTTGAGGTCCTTCCTGGGACGGGGTCGTGCTTGGATAGACGGCCATGACTGTTTTTACAGGGCACCGGACACACCGTTGGTCCCTTCGGGTACGCGTGACATTGAATTTGGGCAAGTCCCGTGATCTATTGTTTGTACCCGAGGGCCGTGAACCAACGAGTGGACTCTATGTTAGTGTCGTCTAAGGAAAGGTAATGACCGGGTGCTTACCCCGGGTACTTGAGGTACCGCGGGTCGTGGATGACACGGAAGTTCCCCGGATCTTGTGGGTAAAGTGCGCAACCTCTGCAGAGTGTAAAACTATTCGAATAGCCGTGTCCACGGTCATGGACAGTTGGGTGGTGCTACTTAAACTATGTCCAGAATTTTACTTCATTGGTGATGTTATGTGTGTGATGAGTCAAGGTGGTGACTTGACTCGATGAGTTGAATCATATTCATGTTGATATCGGTAACCTGTTTCCAAGGTTACGCGAGGTTATTGATGCATAAACTTGATGATAGCATAATGTTCTAGCTTTTTGCTAGATTGTTCATTAGTGTTCCATTGCATTGTTACCACATCATGGGTTGCTTGCGAGTACATTCAAAGTACTCATTGGCTTGCCACTGGTTATTTAATTGGCCAGGCATGGAAGAGCAGGAATATGAGGAAGAGTTCTTTGGAGACGAACATGCGAACTAGGACGCTATCCCAGTCAGAATGCATGTAGGGTTAAGGCAGATGGCATGGGTTCTACCCGTTTATCGAAGACTTCCTCTACTCGAGTTATTTGCTATTCAGCCCATAAGGCTCTATCTATGTAAGACTTGGCCATAATGGCCTTAATTCGTGTAAGACTATTTGTATGGATGTAAGACTCTTGTTATTTCAGCTTCTGTGTGTTCAGTGAGCATTGATCTCTGGGATCACTGTACACGTGCAATTGGTGATCTCGACTTCTAAGTCGGGGTCCCCACACCACCCATACATACCGAATCATTACCTTAGACATTGCTAATTTTTTCTGAACCAGTAGGGAACTGGTGTTGACAACAAATCCAACAGATAATTTCTTCTTCCTCAGATGTTTGGTTTGATCCTGAAATTCTTGCTATTGTAGCTCATTTTTTTAGCCATTAAATAAACAATAGTAATAGAAGGAGCATACTATCTAGGGTCATAATTGTATGAAGTTACGGATTCATCATTACCTTATTTCTGAGGTCAAATAGCTCATCACGGAATACCTTATTCTGCAAAAATACGCAGCTTTGACATAAGCAAGGCAGAACCACTAATAGCACTGTCATATATAGGTAACCTAACTCTATAGGAAATTTTCTTAAAAGTTGAGCTAAATCCTAACTACATTGGATACATCACCATTTAGATGCTCTGAAGTAAAGAGGTTTTCACTAAGAGAATTCAAAACTAATATGTGTTTTTAAACTTAAGTAGTATTTGTATAACAGAAAAAGTTCTGAAGCTGCTAAACCTTACCTTATGTAACAAGTTTTCTACCTTCCTTGCCGTGATATGCTTGACGGATATTTCTGTTTGACTCTCAATTTGATCAAGCTCCTTCATGCTAAGTGGCCCCATAAATACACCAAGTATATTTGTACTACTATGACTGAGGGACTGATAAATTGGAGCAACATTGCAATATATATACAGCAAGTAACTGTTCTACCCCTTCTTTGAAAACTACACGGTAATCCTTGATGTTCAGACCCAAAATTTAAGCATCAAGTTTGTTCGACGAAAAAAGGCAAGCAACATCATGAACAACTCTCCATGTCTTAATTTTCCTATTTGCATAGCAGGTTCACTTTCAAAACAAATTACGGCGGGCCTCGTACACCCAAGAAAACCTGGAAAAAATGAAGTTCAACCCCTCATAAGCACAAGATCAAACATGTTGTGGGCACAATCTCAAGACCAGGGCACACATTTATTTGGGAAGAATTCAATTATCGATCCAAGAGAGAGAGGGAGAGGGAGAGAAAGGAAGAGGGAAAGGGAGAGGAAGAGGGAGAGAGAGCTTGCGGCGGCGATGAGCAGCAGCATCAGTCCATGACCACCAGTACATGTCGAACAATTAGTTGGGTGTGGGGAAGGAAGGGTAGGGCTCGAGGGCGGCTGGTCGGTGAAGAGTGGTGGCAGCAGAGATGTAGAGTGAGGAGTTGGGGGGTGCGGTGACGGCGTCGAGTGTCGCCGATGGTGGAAAGCCAAAGGGGTGGGGGCACTTTAGGTAGGGGCGATGCGCGGTGGAGGGGCGGTGGTGGCGCTCAACGGGGGCCGGCGGCGTGCTGGAGGTGGAGACGCGAGGGAAGGTCGGCGCGCTGGAGGTGGAGATGCGAGGTAAAGTAGGGTGGTGGTGGCGCTCAGCGGGGACCGGCGGCGGGTTGGAGGTGGAGATGCGAGTTAAGGTTGTCGTCCAGTTTTTTATTTTTATCTCGCGTGTACCGGTTCGTTTGACTTATTTCAAGGACCGTGGGTTGAATATCAAAAATCGTAGGGACTTTTCTTCAAAATCACCACGACGGTGAGCGGGCAGGCAGGCAGAAGCACTAATTGCTTTATTAATAGGGAAAGATATATATATGTATATATATGTATGTATATATATATGTATATATATACATGTGTATATATATGTATGTATATATATATGTATATATATATGTATATATATACATGTGTATATATATGTATATATATACATGTATATAAATGTATGTATATATATACATATATATATACATACATATATACATGTTATTCTACTATAGACTGAGCAATTCACACGGCTTATTAGCAGCAATCGTCTATGTTATTATTGGTCTTCGAACACATTTCAGATTACGGACCTGTTTGCCGCGTATCACACACACCTTGATCTGGCTGACCGTTTCTTTTGTGTTTCCTAATCACACACAGTTCATCCCAGTGAACCGTATGTTGTATATCGCACACGCCTTCATCTGGCTGCCCGTTTCTTTGGTGCCTTATCATCCCAAACAGTTCGTTGAGCTGAACCGTATGCCCTGCATCGCACACGCAACTAAAACCTGAACCATGTTTGATGCATCCGTCATCGCAAACGTTTTATACATTTCTGATGGTTTTCATACACCACCGTTTGCGATCATGGCATCGCACACAGTTTCTCGAGGGTCTCTGATCATAGTATCGCGTTTGGACCATCCTGCAGTAGTGTGGTTCAGACCCTTTAGATAGAGGCAAAAGAACCAGGCTCACCATACAGGACTATTATTCCTATTGCCTCCACTATTGACCAGAATAGCATAATCCATACCTTCATTGTGGTTTGCTTTCCTCACGGGCCATTGTAGACGCACGCGCTTGCATAGACGAGTGGAGGCTGCATTTTATCATGAAAGCTAATAATGATCTTAGGGTGGAGAGCTTGCAAGGGGTCACTGATGCTGTTGGAAAAGGGCAGACAGATGCAAGCTCTATTGGCAAGAAAAACATACTTCCATCCTATTTTATCGGTGGTCGGTGTTATATGATTGAGAATTCCCAAGACGCAGTGGCCATTTCTCGTGTCTTCGGCCCAACAGACCTTTTCACCGCCTTTACCTGTAATCCCAAGTGGCCTAAAATAACCGAAACCCTGTGTTTTGAGCATGGTCAGATGCCTTCAGATAGGGCACATTTTCTGGTTAGGGTTTATCACATGAAGCTCAGTGACTATCTTCATGATATTAAGAGTGGGGAGGCCTTTGGCCCTGTCGTAGCCGGTAATGCATGCTTTGCGATTGCTCTTGTTTCTTTACTTTTGTTCGTTTCCATCTCAGCTCATGATGCTTTTTTGTTGGAAATATGCCCTAGAGGCAATAATAAAAGTATTATTATTATATTTCCTTGTTCATGATAATTGTCTGTTATTCATGCTTGAATTGTATTGTACGGAAACAGCGATACATGTGTGAATATATAGACTACATTAAGTCCCTGGTAAGCCTCTAGTTACCAGCTCGTTGATCAACAGATGGTCACGGTTTCCTGATCATGGACATGGGATGTCAGTGATAACGGGATCACATCATTAGGAGAATGATGTGATGGACAAGACCCAATCCTGAGCATAGCACGAGACCGTATAGTTCGTAATGCATAAGCTTTTCGGTGTCAAGTATTTATTCCTTAGACCATGAGGTTGTACAACTCCCGGATACCGTAGGAATACTTTGGGTGTGCCAAACGTCACAACGTAACTGGGTGGCTATAAAGGTACGCATCGGGTATCTCCGAAAGTGTCTGTTGAGTTGGTACGAACCGAGACTGGGATGTTGTCACTCCGTATGACGGAGAGGTACCTCTGGGCCCACTCGGTAAAACATCATCATAATGAGCTCAAGGTGACTAAGGTGTTAGTCACGGGATGATGGATTACGGATCGAGTAAAGGGACTTGCCGTGACGAGATTGAACAAGGTATCGGGAATACCGACGATCGAATCTCGGGCAAGTACCGTACCGATGGACAAAGGGAATAACGTACGGGATTGAGTGAATCCTTGACACAGTGGTTCATCCGATGAAGATCATCGAGGAACACATGGGAACCAACATGGATATCTAGATCCCGCTGTTGGTTATTGACCGGAGAGTGGTCTCGGTCATGTCTACGTGTCTCCCGAACCCGTAGGGTCTACACACTTACGGTTCGGTAAAGCTAGGGTCGTAGAGATACATGCACGTGGAAACCCGAAAGTTGTTCGGAGTCCCGGATGAGATCCCGGACGTCACGAGGAGTTCCGGAATGGTCCGAGGGTAAAGAATGATATATAGGAAGTTCAGTTTCGGCCATCGGGTGATCTCCGGGGGTCACCGGGAGTGTCCCGGGACCACCGGAGGGGTCCCGGGGGTCCACCGGGTGGGGCCACCCATCCCGGTGGGGCCCCTAGGCCGCAAGGGGAAGGGGGCCAGCCCCTGGTGGGCTGGCGCACCCTACTGGGCCCTCCCTCATGCGCCTAGGGTTGGAACCCTAGGGGAGGGAGGCGCCCCCTATGCCTTGGGGGGCAAGTCTCCCCCCCCCCC